>NW_019059695.1:398137-408825 GCF_000696155.1 Zootermopsis nevadensis | reverse complement strand
TGCAATTCAAAATTTTGTTCAAGGAGTTGAATGCACACCCGCCTGACATGTCCCATCCGAAAGGTAGGACGCGACACGCGGTTGCTAAGCAACCGGGGTTCTCGTCTTCAACTGCATTTACCTGCGTCACACTTACAGAAACTCAGAAAGAATAATCTCATTACTAAATGTATGAAGAATAAAATTCGAACTGGAAATGCTGAGCGATTTAAATAAAGAATTAGATTATCGAAATATCGACAGATCAGTCCCGTCAAATGAGGGCAGATGTCCAACGTTTCGGAGACAGTCTGTCTCCACCATCAGGGAATGAAACGGACTTCCGCTTCGACTTGACGCGGTTGATCGTCAGGACGACTTTACTGCTCCTATGGCTCGCGGTCTGACTTGTGCCTTCACTGAGAAGACGAACTGAAAACAGAATGAAGAAGCTGGATCCACCACTGACACCCGGATTTTCCTTCCGTGAGTCGTCAAGAATGTCCTGGGATTTATTACGGAACTTGAAGAATTACGCGTTGCACAAACACGGCAAACGTCCGGAGACACCGACCATGTCTCAGTCCCGTTTTATGACTGTCTTGGAGGTCAGCAACTCTGCGCCACTCAGTTCGTCTTGATGTCCCGGAAACGAGACGGAAGGAAGGCAAATCGTCCCGACAATCTTTGCGTTTTAATCGTTGACTGAATTGGGCGACCAAGCCACCGAGGCTGGGTGGTGAAAAAAGTCTACGAAGTCTGGGAATGGGGCGAGGTACTTAGAATCCGCGACGAGAAGCGAAAAGGCAGAGTTAGGTTAGGTTCGCGGTCTAGAGGCATTTAGCGGTCAAGCGATTCTCGATCTACTCAGCGACCCCTTCTGAGTTACGTGTCGCGAAATGCTTGCTACCAATCAGTTTCCAATACAAAACTGTTTCGTTTTGCGACGTCTCGCGCCTCAACGCAAGGGCAAAGCTCGTGTTGAATGTGTCTCAGAACAAGGTAGTCAAATGAAGCGGAATCAGATGAAAAAGGTACGTAGCAGGGCGAAAGCTCTGATGAAGGAGGCATTAAGCAATTGCGAAACGGCGGTCGGCATGAACCAGACAGCGCGATGTCACAGAAGACGTCCATCTCCATATTCGTCGCAGTGAGCACCCGAAACCTCGCACGATGGAATTCGCGAGCTTAGGTTCGAACGCCCGCCGTCAGTCACATGTCCGACTGACCCGGACGCCAACAGAGGAATATTCGGCCGCTGGACGTGCTCGAAACTGACGGCGCTGAATATTTCCGTGTCTCAGGGCGGACTGCGCCACCTGCGAGCGGCCACAGTCCGCCATTCCATTAGTTGCCATGGCAACTGTAAAGCTGGCCGAGATAAATCAATTATAAGGTCGAATTTAATTTCTGTGAATGAACACTGGTAACGTAACTCTGAAACAAATATATATGGGTGATGACGTCTAGTGTATTCGGAGCTTCACCTCCACTCCGCCATACACGGCGACAACTTTCCTTCCTGCTCCGGGCTGGGTGAGGGCATAACGCGGGTGGGTGGGTAAGGCAGGCTACTACCATCACCGACAGCTTCACAACCTCAGACCGGAGATAAAATTCGTGTTCCTGAATTTACGCGAGCCTAGGAGTTGCCAACTGCGTTTACTTCTTACTCGTAATTTTATTCACGAAGGTTCCTTAGTAACGGAACACGCCCGCGAGCGGACGCCGTTCCAGACGTAACCTTTTCCGAATTCAAACGGCAGAGGGCCGGCCCTGTGCCCTCGGGAACACAGGGCCGTCTGAATATCGATGTTTCACTTCATCTTCTGTGGCATGAAACGTAAACAGCCACTGGAAAAATTTCAGTGCTCCGTTAAACAACGGCGATGAAATGGCCGTAAATAAAACTTTTTTTTTGGGGGGGGGGGGGAAAACAACATTTTTTTTGTGGGGGGGGGGGGGAAACTCTCACAGTTTCTAAGCACGATTCATATTCATAGTTTAAGACGGAGCCGTCGATTTTCACTTCGCTTCGATAAGACGTCTTCATCAAACCCGCGAGTCAGTTAAAACTATATTACGTTTATGTTACAAGTTTTACGGCCCGGCTGAAGATAAATTGCAGCTACTTAACTGTGCCATAAAACTCTGAACGTAAAGTCTCTTATGTATTCAGCCCCCCCTCACAGACATCCGGATAATGTCTGAACATTTCCACAGCTTTCAAGCAAGGCGTGCGACTTCGGAGCGGATTTACAACGCGACTATCGGCAAAGGAGACTTCTAAGGAACGTCGCACAGCAGACGGGACAAATGCCTGTCGTCACCCGCCCAGTTCTCCGGGCGATTAACGTAGACCTAATAAAATGGAAAGGATAAGGAAGGAAGCGGTAGTGGCCTAACTGGTGGAAATATTTCGGAATTTGCCTGGAGTGATCGAGAAAAACAGCAGTCAGGTTCACCGGTGTTCGGACCGAGATGCGAATTCGGCGAAACACCCGAAGTACCGCTGATCTTTCGACAGCTACGTTCGGCGTGGGCTTTTGTGAGAAAGGTAATGAACGTCTGAGCCCCCAAAATGGCGATAACCGACTACAAGCTTGTCTATTAACGCCGCTCGAAGGAGATGGCAGTCAGTCGGTGAGAACGCCAAGACACGAACGCCGAACGGCTGAGAACAGCCCATATTCAGGACCTGCCACCTGGGTTACCGCGCTCCGTGGCAATGAGCACACCGAAGACTCATTGTGTGGAGCATTCCGGATCAATAATTCTTAATTTGACTCCAGATGAAAAATTCCAGTCCCGCCATTAATTAATATCAAGCGGAGAGTAACTGCAAATAATTTCACTGGAATGTCGCTTTCACACCTGCAGTTATGAAGGTCTTTGCTAGGGTTATTGAATCTGCGGAGCACAGAAGTTTGCGATGTGCTCTTTGCTGTTCTCGGTTGTTCTACACGCGCGCTGTCGGCAACTAGGAGCGACCCCGCGTTCTGCCCTGGGCTACCCTCACACTCGAAGGCTACGCGGCCACTGTTCCGTCACCACATCATCTACGAATTACCTCAGAGGACCCATCCGTTGCATCGACGTAGCCCCTCAGACTACAATGGCCGATCCACATCGATTCGAGAACCAGCGGTGAAGCCGGGGACAGCTGCTACGACGCCCCCCTCCCTAACTGAAGCATCTGCCTTGCACTTGGAAGTAAATCCGATTGTACCGAGTGTACGTATTTGAGCTTCATTAGCGTCTCCGTCCCAATTAAGCGCCCGAGCGTCATTAGTAGGCAACCCACCGCAGCTGCAGTGGGTGTTGTGCTCGCAGACCCGCGTTCCAAATGTCACGACCTGATCCATTCGTGCTCCGTAGGTAGGCGAGTGGGCGGCCGCGTGCTATTTGCTTTACCATTAACGGGAATTCCCCTGCGGAACGGATCTAACTCAGTGTATTATTAACTATTATTGCTATTAACAAACTTGTTCCGATGCTCGCGTCTCCGCAGACAGAACAAACAGCCTCCTGTAATTAACAGAAACTCTGCACCTACGAGTGACGAACCAATATTTCAACTTTGTTATTTTCAGTGGCCTTTCGCTCAGAATAATGTCCCAACACCCACGCTGCATGCGGAAAACGTTTCACATTTGTTTAGCTCCATGCCCGTGACAGGAGAGTTCGCAACGAACATTTTAAAACGTCATTTCCAACTACAGACATCCCCAGCAACCACCGGTCCTAATGATTTTCTGACTGGACAAACCGGGTCTTGAACCCAGACCCTCTTTGACACGACATCTCCTGTTCTTGAGCAAGTTGAGCCACTGCAAATCCGTGTCACAATCCAGTATTAATGACCTCTTTATCTTTCTGTCGTCAACCAAGTTAATGCGAGTACAGACAGAGCCGGTACATCGCCGTGGGGCGTGAGGTCGCACTGTGCCTCACGTCAGAGCCTAATTTAGAGCCATGGCGCCACGAGAGCGCACACGAAACGAAGGTGCTAAGGAACGTCGCACAGCAGACGGGACAAATGCCTGTCGTCACCCGCCCAGTTCTCCGGGCGATTAACGTAGACCTAATAAAATGGAAAGGATAAGGAAGGAAGCGGTAGTGGCCTAACTGGTGGAAATATTTCGGAATTTGCCTGGAGTGATCGAGAAAAACAGCAGTCAGGTTCACCGGTGTTCGGACCGAGATGCGAATTCGGCGAAACACCCGAAGTACCGCTGATCTTTCGACAGCTACGTTCGGCGTGGGCTTTTGTGAGAAAGGTAATGAACGTCTGAGCCCCCAAAATGGCGATAACCGACTACAAGCTTGTCTATTAACGCCGCTCGAAGGAGATGGCAGTCAGTCGGTGAGAACGCCAAGACACGAACGCCGAACGGCTGAGAACAGCCCATATTCAGGACCTGCCACCTGGGTTACCGCGCTCCGTGGCAATGAGCACACCGAAGACTCATTGTGTGGAGCATTCCGGATCAATAATTCTTAATTTGACTCCAGATGAAAAATTCCAGTCCCGCCATTAATTAATATCAAGCGGAGAGTAACTGCAAATAATTTCACTGGAATGTCGCTTTCACACCTGCAGTTATGAAGGTCTTTGCTAGGGTTATTGAATCTGCGGAGCACAGAAGTTTGCGATGTGCTCTTTGCTGTTCTCGGTTGTTCTACACGCGCGCTGTCGGCAACTAGGAGCGACCCCGCGTTCTGCCCTGGGCTACCCTCACACTCGAAGGCTACGCGGCCACTGTTCCGTCACCACATCATCTACGAATTACCTCAGAGGACCCATCCGTTGCATCGACGTAGCCCCTCAGACTACAATGGCCGATCCACATCGATTCGAGAACCAGCGGTGAAGCCGGGGACAGCTGCTACGACGCCCCCCTCCCTAACTGAAGCATCTGCCTTGCACTTGGAAGTAAATCCGATTGTACGTATTTGAGCTTCATTAGCGTCTCCGTCCCAATTAAGCGCCCGAGCGTCATTAGTAGGCAACCCACCGCAGCTGCAGTGGGTGTTGTGCTCGCAGACCCGCGTTCCAAATGTCACGACCTGATCCATTCGTGCTCCGTAGGTAGGCGAGTGGGCGGCCGCGTGCTATTTGCTTTACCATTAACGGGAATTCCCCTGCGGAACGGATCTAACTCAGTGTATTATTAACTATTATTGCTATTAACAAACTTGTTCCGATGCTCGCGTCTCCGCAGACAGAACAAACAGCCTCCTGTAATTAACAGAAACTCTGCACCTACGAGTGACGAACCAATATTTCAACTTTGTTATTTTCAGTGGCCTTTCGCTCAGAATAATGTCCCAACACCCACGCTGCATGCGGAAAACGTTTCACATTTGTTTAGCTCCATGCCCGTGACAGGAGAGTTCGCAACGAACATTTTAAAACGTCATTTCCAACTACAGACATCCCCAGCAACCACCGGTCCTAATGATTTTCTGACTGGACAAACCGGGTCTTGAACCCAGACCCTCTTTGACACGACATCTCCTGTTCTTGAGCAAGTTGAGCCACTGCAAATCCGTGTCACAATCCAGTATTAATGACCTCTTTATCTTTCTGTCGTCAACCAAGTTAATGCGAGTACAGACAGAGCCGGTACATCGCCGTGGGGCGTGAGGTCGCACTGTGCCTCACGTCAGAGCCTAATTTAGAGCCATGGCGCCACGAGAGCGCACACGAAACGAAGGTGGGGATTAGGCAGGTAGATGGTCCCACCGAATACCTCTGGGTTCACTACAAAGTGGCCGCGGACAACCGGCCGCAACTCGTCCCTCGAGGCGTTGCGTTCTCTTTGCATCTCTCTGCTGTGAAGCTCTACGCGCCGCAATGAATATTAATTACCCTCGCAGTTTATAATTGGCCAATGCACTTTACCCGAACGCAGCTGCAAGCACAAATGTCAGGGGCAGAGGACTTCTGAGACAATCAGCCGGTCAAGACATCCATTTTAATATTATCCCCATCTCGGTAGATATGTGTCCCAAGTGGCGACCTCCCACATTTCCCCTGGGTTACGCTTCGTCAGTACGCTTTAGGCGCAAACGTAAACTTTAACGCAGTTTTCTGTCGAGGAAGACAAATGCAGTGCGACGTGTTTCATGTCAGGGACTCCGACACCGGTAGGCGACGAGAATGAAATTCAAACTTCGCGAAGGTTTACCACCGTGCAACATGTTTTCCGTTCAGAAAGGCAAAGGACGCAACCGGATACCATAATGCGAGGCCAGGAGCCAAGTCCCGAGCTTTGCGGATCGCGTGCCTTAGGGAACTTCAGAAGAAAGTGGTCGGGCCTGCAACATGATCCTTTAGGGAGGATGCTTCAAAGCCCTGACGAACGACCTGACGTGCTTTTAGCGCGACGCTCTCACGCGAAGCAAATTTCACAACGCAACAAAGTGTGTACAGCGGCTTCTTCAATATTACACCGTACTTTAAGGGAAATTTAAGGTGACGTCACAGGACGACAAGAACAAGTATCTGAAAAAGCGAGCAGAACCCTTTAAAGCCGGTGCTCGTCTAAATATTATTTAAGAATCCAGTCCGTACCGCGAAGAAAACACTACACTTCACCATTACAAAGATCAACTGGTTAACGCCGTTTAAGGAAATAATCGCGGATTACACCGAAAACCACAAAAAACCTAAACACTCTGTATGACTGTTAAAGCAAATGATACACACAGTTACCACGAGATTTACAGGGTTAATAAATTAAAAAGAAGAAAGGAATTATGCGGGTTGCTAGTAACACAGGCCTACACAACGCGACTACTATATCTTACTATTATACAACCAATTTAAAAATTCAAACTGATGGTTGGAACTCGATACAATTCGTCTGGATCAACAAACACACAACATCGCTGAGACTGAAGAGCCCACCGAGGTCACATGTGTTGCGTGACTTTTGATCATCCTGTACAATCGTCGATGCTGGTACGTCATCCCCGCGATATTATCCTTTGCCACGCATTTATATATTCATCTGTTTTGAAGCCTGCAGCGCTGCATTCACAAATGAGATCGTTCGCTTTTGGAACTACAGCGCTTCGCGGAGTTCGGTCTCGCGTTACGTAATTGCACTTCTGGGCTATGCCTTCGCCTTGGCTCTGATCAACCTCACTCAATCCCTGAAGACGGAGACAGTGTGTTCCTTCGAGACGTTGGTATACAGCAATGCTTTCGGATCCTCCACATTTCTGCAGCTAATGGCTACCGCCTGAAGCAACAGCTGATCAAATGGAAATTTTCGATAAATAAACAGAGAAGCAGATGGAATATATTTTCAGAATTATAGCCTATAAAACGAGGTCTAAGGAATCGTCCACGATACAAGAATTGTTTTGGAGGCGGAGGCAAAGGGGAGGCAGGTAACCCTTTCACTCCTTTTGGATCCTTCATCAAGTCTTTCGTCACTTCTCTTCCGCGCTCTTCGACTTAATTTCGTGTTAATCAGTTGATTGCCCGTTTCTTTGGTAACCGAAACGCTTAAAAATTGTCTCGGAAAAAAAGTTACGTAAATTTATGAAGTGGGCGGAAACAAACGAGGGCCTGAACGCGAGTTTGCCGGCAGCAAAACGCGGCACAGCGCGACGCTTGCTTTCACCTTCGTATCAAATCGGAGCCGATTTCTGTTGCTTGAGTGAAAACACGTCTAGTTCATCGGTCATTTAATGGTACTGTATCAACTGCGGATGTTGTGCAGTGGTTGAAACCCCCCTCGCCCCAAAGAAAGAAAATTATAAATTTTGGGTCTTCATACATTGCGGTAATGATGTCCTGGTCTGTTGTTAAGAAATTTCTCGGGCACTTCAATTGTGCCTGGAAAAGCACGCGAAGTTCCGACCGACGTGTGACGGCCATGATATATGTATTACATAATCCCAAATAAATAAACACACAAACGGCAAACAGACTACTATTAATCTCCACCCCAAGACGTGGCCTAACCCACCGCCACAGATGCTGATAGCTGCACTCAGAATTTCCAATAAAGTTTTCTTTAACGAAAAGCTTTTTGCGAATAAGTTTTCTTCCCCAGGGACAACTTCTATTTGCATTTCATTCTTCACGATTTGATTCTCGACTCGTATCGTAACTACGCGGCGAACGTGAGTTTCTATGTCGGTCACATATTATGACAACAACAAAATAGTTGACACTTTGAAATCACACAAAGTTTCATTCGGGAAACCTGAAGGGAGGATGATAATTGGATCTTGAGGAACGAGTCTACGAAGATGCGGACTGGATTCAACTGGCTGAAGATCTATAGAAGGCGGAGAACTTCTTCGCCAGCTAAGCGACTAGAGGATTCTCCTCCTATGCAGTATGAGTTGGTTATCCTGCCACTTCGTATCAATCGGCTACCGATGATGGAAAGTTCCACCCCGTCCAATTACGATTCCAGGAACACAATTCACTTCCTTCGGGTTATAATTTTACAGACCGAGGGGCGATTAAAGGGCGTTATTTCCCGAAGGACCAACACAACGCCGCTCACTTACCGGTAGATGAACACGGACGCAATGACTAGAAAGACGACGACGGAGCTCAGGATTATGCTGAGGATGGCGTATCCTGGCAACGCTGAAAAGAAAACAGAAACGAGGCACTTGAAGAAACAGATCGCAGCAGTGCGGACGTTTCGTCTTTACAAGGCTGTGCCGAACGCAACGCAAGCAGAACTGAAGTCTGCAACCTGGATCGAACTCGTATTCTGCCTCTGGATGCTGTGGTACTCACCGCTCTGATGATGGAGGCAGTAAGCACCTCTGAAACGTCCGTACCAGACTGCGCGATCCTCACACTAGTCCCTGTGAGGATCTGAAATCCCGCATACCATTTAAAAATGCGTAGGGGAGTCAGAGGCTTATAGTTTCGTCAACAGATCGGTATTATCGGATTCCTCTTCCGACTGTCGTACTTTCTCTGTTCATGCACGACAGAGTACAGTCTGTTAAGGAAGTAGGTCTCAGGCTCAAGAAGCTACTTACAGTTGTCCGGACACAGGGAGTTGTCGAAACCACAGGTGGGCGTGTCAGGTGGGGGATCGGTCCGGTCCCCTGCCCAGTGTATCTTCGTGTCAGGAACGTACTCCAGCGTCCGGGTGGCCCCGATGTAGTTCGCCACTGTCTGCAAGGCAGAGAACACGTCCTTGCTCACTCAGACCTTAACTTCCAGGTCGTTTGTTTCTTTATTAAACAACGCAGACTGCAGAGCAAGATCCTTTGTCCTATGAGGCACCCGCATATTTCGACGGCTTGTGGAAGTCAAATTAGCTTACTTAATGAACAACAGCAGCAGAACTCCTTCTTGGAATTTGTGTGATATTCTTAAGCATTCAGGTCGGAATCTTTTATTTAATTACATTCTGAGAAGTGTAAACAAAGCAATCCGGCGAGCCACTTTGTAGCGAATTCGACGACCGGGGTTCGATTCACGGCAGCAGCGGACCGGCTCCGGGGCTCCTTTCTCGGGAGCGGGCGTGAAGATGACCACAGACCTATATACTGTGCTAAGGTCAAGAATTCGTGGAGCTATACCTCCACTCCCCTACACGCCTTCAACCAGCAGTGCGTACACTGCGCTCCAGCGTTTTTGGCCTCTGAACTTTGTGAATTGGATCATCGGAGCGAGTCACTTACCGGAAGATTGCTGGAAGGGATGGCAGCAGGCCAAGTACAGTACACTCAAAATAAAATGTCACCACGGCATGTAACACAGGAAAGTCGATTTCACTACACACCACTAGAAAATTAACACTGCAGAGAGTCTTAGATATCGGTGGTTTGTCTGTCCGAGTGTTTTGATACGAGGCGTTATCAATGACCAGAAAGGAGATTTCAACGAACAGGTGTCATGTTGTTAACACAGCTCAGTCACAAGACAAGAATTATCAGGCTTCCACACTGCTGCACTGAAGGACGGAAACTCCTTCCTTCCTTCCTTCATTGAGTGGTCCGCATACTGGGCTCTCCCTACGAGGTCAGCGGCCATGATCGGTGGGTCCAGTTCTAACAACTCCGGCTCAATCAATGTGCCATCTCGAGCATTACGACAGAGAACAGAAGGCAACGCGAAACAAGATGGCAGGCGCCAGGGCATCGCATCAACACGTTTAACTACCCGGGGTTCTTCAGGGAGCAGTTAACAGCGATGAAGCGAACAGAAAACAGATTGGCCCATAAAACAGTTGTTCAGTGTAGTTAAATGGGGTAATGGAGCAGTGGCGACGCCATCTGCACTTCAGATCGACAAGTGAAAGTGTCGTAAATCAGGTCGTGTCCTGAGCCTACGAGAAGACCTCGGGATGAGACAGTGTCGAGGGACGAAGGCCGACAGGAATTCGGGTGCAACTGAACTAAGCTCTTCGCGGAGTGGCCAAGCGAAGGGAAGACGCCTCTTGGAAGAACTAGGCATCGCTGGGAGGATAATATTAGCACTGATCCCATGGAAACACAGCCAAGACCACGTTAATCCCGAATGCAAGGCGGGGGGGGGGGAGTTCCCTTGTACCGAAGAAGCCCAGGGTGGAGAAAGGAGATGTTACGAGCATCCGGTGCACACGAACTGAAATCCCACCACTTCATTGCACTTCGCTCCTGTTAGCGAACTGAAAGGGCAAATCAAATATATTCGGAGAAGGAAGAATGAAGCAAGAACCCATCCGACG
>NW_019059695.1:340650-351118 GCF_000696155.1 Zootermopsis nevadensis | reverse complement strand
ATCGACAGGTATCGGGAAGGAACAGGGCTATTATAGTGGAGCCAGGTCGGCCCAATTAAATTTTTGGAAACGCAGTTCACCCCTCTTATAAGTATCTGAGGCACCGGATGCCTCAGATGGCCCCGCGAATTCTCCCTGTTCCAACATAGACCTACATCTTGGTCCAATCACTTTAAACTGCGCTGGCACGCGTCCTTGAGTTGCCACACACAACGTCATAGTTCCTGACTTCCTCCGTGTAAAGTTTTAAGTGTTGTGTGTGGCCTGTGTCCACCCTAGGCCAACATTTCACATACCCAGGCTCAAACCTTCGTTAATTATCCGAAGCTAAATGCATTTATCGCCCGATATATAAGACATGCTAATGCATTCGCCCCTGCACACCCCGCAGTAAACCAACTTGTAATGTCACGTACCTGCACTATGCCGTTGCACGAAGTTCAAATTGCACTGCTTTTACTTCGTAAGATAATGTTTGTACAATACAACGCACACAACAACACTTAATTTCACATTTTGACACATATTTAGGATATTTTCACCATAAGAAACGTCTCCTGTCTTGACATGACTCTGCATTGGCGCCACGACTTTCATTTGTTCTCCGTAATCGGATGAATTCGGATGGCAAATCGTCAATTGTCGGAATACGCAATGCATGGTGGGAGGATGAGAAATAAACACGCCATACTTCATACTGGGAGAAGCAAACAATTTGTGACCTTGACCACTAAAGTTGATTTACTGCACGTGAAGATGTATTAACCGTGAAGCTAACAGCCTTAGGAATATCACACTGAGTCCAAATTAAATGAATTTTATTTTATTTTGTATCACTGCGTCCAAAGTCGTTCAAAAATAAAGCTCACGTCATATTTTGTCACGTAGTAATTTCCATGAAGAACCATAAAAAAAATGACGGTCATACTGAATCGATATGAACCAAAATTAATTTCGACAATTAAATTTCAGTAAAAAAACACCTCCCGAAAGGGACATAAGCATTCATTTTAAGTGTTTAGTGGAAATAATGCACAGAAATTGATAAAATAAATAAAAGAAACTTGTATACTTTGGGTCGCGGAAATGCAGAAGCGACTCTCTCACTGCAGAATCTCAAATCGCAGAACTTCAAAGCGACTATACTACTGCAGAATCCCAAATGGGGGAACCTAAGTGACAAGTAAGAGACTGAGTGAAGCGCATTTCTCATTTCTTGTATCTATGCTACATGTCACAACAATATCATCTTCCTTGATTTGATCTTTCTAATAATTTTTGGTTAAGAGTGGTCTACAAATTAGCTACGTGGCACTGTCCAGCAAAAAAGCTCCTTCCAGAACTTTGTGATTGATGCATTAACAAATTTACGTGTGCGTATATTTCTATAGACTGCGTTATTTAAACAGTTTCCAACTGCAAAAACTTCTAATCGAAACAAGGTTGCTCTAAGGCCAATACAAAATTGTCGGCGGGAGTTTCCATAATTTTGGAAATATCGTTCAGCTCGCAAGATAAAAGTCAAATTTCTTCAGTGGGGAGAGACAACGAACGCATTGGGATTAAGCACAGCTGAGGCTCTGTCCGTTATCACCCACTTCACCACTGAATCTTATCAGGAAGTTATTTTTACCCAGAATGAAACTCGAGGCTGATAAGGTGCCTGACCTCACTTTAAAACGGCCGGCAGTCACGTGAAATTCCACGGGCCACGGAGAACTCACTGAACTGTCGTAAGTGAACTTATTTCAATCGGATGGAACTCACGAGCTACTAGCTTATGCTGATCTTATTAATGTATTGGGCGGCAACATGACTCCACGAGGGATTGGTAAGGAGAGTGGTCTAGGACACTAAATGGGGCTGAAATTCTGGCATCTGTTGGCTGACAGGAGCAGCGAATCGAGAGAAGGAGTGGGCTAGATTTGGGAACGCACAAAGCACACGTGGGCGGCAGAATGCTAACCCCTGCACTGCGTTATTTCATTCTGAATTGAATTCCTCCTATTCAGAGTAAATGGTGGGTCCTAACGATGAAATGTGACACCGACACGGGTAGTTTCAAGTCCCGTTGTTTGCAACGGGATGACCCATTCATGTAACCGAAACGTAACACCGCAACTGCCGTTCTTGCTTCCCGTTGCCATGGCAACTGCCCGTTTGTTGAAACGTGACGTTCGTATGTCGAATCCTTTTACAACGCCTCACGAACGGAAAATACGTCACAACAAAGTCGAGTTTTTAAACTTTCACTCAGACAAACAGAACTTTCCCATCCCAAGATTTTCACTGCTGTAACGAACGCATCGTCAGGCGAAAGTAGCACGAGATTTGTGCTTCCCGCTTTGGTTTGTTTTAATGTTCTCGTCGAGAGGAGGGAATCACAGCCATATGTACGTTCCTCCGAAACGTCGGCAGTCGCCTTTCGAATCTGCACCCACAAAGCTGTAGATTGTTTCGGACCTCCTTCTGCAGGTGATGATGTGACGTACAAATAGAGAATTCGGAGCCCTGAGGGCCTTCCTTCTAGGGTGCGGCCCTCCAACTTCGAAGTCCCCCTTCCCCCTTTTTAACAAACGAAGTTGATCTCTGAATTTAGACTTTTCAAGGTCCGAAATTTTCTTATTTCACAACGATGACTCACATGAAGTAGACGATGCGGACTTCAGGTTTGCTGAAATCGAACGCCATGTCGGCTTATCGCGGGTTTCAGCCGTGGCCCGACCACCGTCGACGGTCAGCGGGCCCGCTCTTAAAATAAGCTTTGATGAGAAACAGCGAAACCGCGCTGGCCAGTGCCTGGCGATCTGGGCACGGGCGTATCACCAGCAGCGATGATGACTCACCGAGAGCGTATTCGCAGGCCGGTCCTAAGAACACGTGGGCACACGTGGAGTAGGCGTTGAAGGCCCTGAAGATGCTGTACACATTGCTACAGCGGTCATCCATCTCCACAAACGTGAGATTCACGTTTCGAGGCAGCCAGTTCTTCGTCATGATGAAGGAACGGGCTGTCTCCAGCACAGGGATGACCTTGGACAGCGACATCTCGTAGTTGTCCTCCTTCGGCAGAATTACCGCCGCTGTGATGGTACAAGTGCTGTTGGCATCACTGATGTTGCACACTGCCTGTGAATAGAAAATGTCTTCAGCCAGATGAATTCAGTTGACACCCACACGCCCTCACCCCCAAAATGACCTCTTCGTTAAGACATTGAATTTCCATCTACTTCCTGGTCTTCCAAGTAGATTTCTTCCGCTACCAACATTATCTTTGTCAAATTTTCATGTCTCCCATGTGCGACACGCGTCTTGTGCACAAGTCAGTGTGTACTGTACCTGTCAAAAGAAATGCAGCAAATTGGTCGAAGCAGTGACGTCACCTATCTTACAGAGAGTAAGCTCACCGGATAAGAGAGAGGCAAACTGCAACACGTCAGTCATAAAACATTTATTAATGTTTCAGGGATATGATACGAGACGAGCAACAAATGGTATATAATTAAAGAATAAATGAAAGAATTTCTAAAAAGTTTAAGCACATTTCAGTCGGACGGCTAAAATCGTCAGTTACAGTCTGCGTGTTAAGAGCTGCCTAATGTTTATAAAACCACGCCACTGATGGCTCCTAAACTGTTTGAGACGAAACGAGTCGAGCGAACAAGGCAAAAGGACGGCTCGAGTCATGGAAAATGATTTGGTTCGTTTGGTTGAATCTGACGCGGTAATAAATCGCATTATGTACTCACGCACACCTCGAGGCACGAAATAAGAACGCAGTTCGCTTTGAATCTGTAAGGATTCGCCGTCCGGGGACTCATTGCGGCAAACAACCCTCAAAATACCACGAACAAACTTTCTCCAGCAGCAGCCACAAAGCGTTCGCCTTTCGTTGCCTCTGGTTGCTTCAGTGCACACATTAAGAACGACTTTTCCCTGCAATTGTTTCTGTCCGCGGCACGTGAAGACCAAAAACATACGATTAAGTGATATTTGAGGTTCTCACGGCGGTGTCTTCCGGGCTGCAGCGACGTTTCGAAGGTGCTTGCTGCCTCCATCGTCGAGGCGCCGGACCCTGAAGACATCCATTTTCGTACTTTAAAAGACTTTGAGGGTATCTGGAACATGGCGGGGGGTGGCATGGGTGAAGCGGATGAGATGGGAGGATATTATTAAAATGAATCTTCAAGAAACGGGGTGCGATGGTGTAGAATCAAATGGCGAAGTAACGGAATTTAAGTTTTGTGCAAAAGGAGGTAAATTTGTTGCCCAGCTGATTAAGAAGGACTGAGATCCTGCGTGCGTGTTCTTGAGAGAAATGAGCTTTACCAAGACAAAAGGAAACTGCACGTGACCACACAAAAGTAAACGGACAAAAATTTATTAATAGCAAAATCAAGAATGCGTGGAAGACTATTATCTCGCTACAGCAAAATTTATGTTGATCAGTGGCGGATTGTCCAGTCTGGTTAGCAGTGCACCCTCGCACCAATGATAGCGAGGAAATATAAAAGAAATGTTTTACTACACATTATTATTATAAAAATGCCTTCTGGCGATAGATAAAATGTTCCCGTCCGGCGGAACGAGTGTTCCTGACAGCCGACGGCCCAGGACAGCGCGTGTAGGCGAAGTTCGCGCCCACTCGCGAACGATTCGTATTGTCACAGGCGGATCGACATGGATGGGCCCATAAGTTGTCGTTCGCTTACTCTAACACATAAAAGAACATCTACGACAATTGATTTCAATCAATCCAGCAAAGACATTGTGAGCGGAAGTCACATCAGCTGTGGACAGGGAGATGGAGGCGATACTCTCCTCCGAAACGTCGGTAAGCAACTACAAGACTGCACGAGGTCGTAACCCAGACGCTGGTGGTTGGTCTTACAAAAATAATTGCACTAGGCAGACGCTTTGCAATGCTCCGGGCGGTTCTTCCACAAAGGAGTTCCGGAGGCGCGATACGTACCCCACAGTCCCGCTCCAAGTCCATGGAGTCGGCATCCAGACACGACTGGTCGGGGTCGCCCAGCGTAGAGTTGGCTGCTGCAGCCTCCGTAGCCAGGAGGAATAGGAGGAGGTAGGCTCCCACGACACACCCCACCATCACGAGGAGAAACAACACGGCGCCACTACTTAGCCTCTCCCATTGTCGGCCGTCGTGGTCACACTCGAGGAAATGAAACGCTGGTCCTGACAATTGCTTGGACTCACGAGAGAAAAAGTGCCACTGGTTGATACCAAGAGGTTTATAGAAGGCGGCGTATTGTCCGACACTGACGGCGAAAAAACGTAGCACCCGCGGGATTAGAAGGGCACCGGGAACTTTTAAATCACGGAGAAGAGGAGACGAAGCCGTCCTCTGACGTCACAAACACAAAACGTGTCCTGATACTTTCGAACGCGACCGTCACAGGAATTGGACTGCGGTTTCTGAACGCGCGAGTAAACGCCTCGATCTCGGAGCACGTCATCCTCAGCTGCCGTCGTGCTACCTGAAGACGCGGAAGAGCCGAGTGCCCCCTGCCTTTATAGGGCAGAACGGCGTTGCTACTTACGCAATGTTTGATTTCTTCTTCGCAGGTTCTTAATTAAAATTAATTTTCCGATATGCGCGCACACACAGATGGCATAATAATTCACTCGCAAACTTTACTGTTCTTGTCGGTTATTAAACTACGGGACTTGAGATAATTGTAACAGGCCATACGTTACGGAAGCCACCAACTGTCCTTGCATTTCACCACTAATGCGAAAGCATCAGCGAGCAGACTCAAGATAATTTATCTCCAACTCAGATAATGAACGCAGTTTCAAAATCATTTGTCACTTCCAATCGACCGATGTCTATTTTTATAATCTAGAAATCTGCTCCTAATTCCAGCGCACACACAGCGATAGGATTTACATTAATAAACATCTTCGCCTACCAAAGGATTTAAACCCAAGTACAAAAATTCAACACACGACGTGTCTATTCGAAAATCGGTCTTATCATGAAGTGTTTTCTGGGTGAAGATAAGTTTTGTTTGCATATTCGACTTGTCATTGAGGTTTAATTAGATCGGCGGGGATATTTCCACGATTAGAAACTTTATTACGCTGCACATATCCATTGTGTAAAGAAAAAATTAAATATTAAAAGATTTAATGTGAAAAATTCTCAGCCAGACATTAACGAGCTGTGTGTGTTCTTAGCAGCGAAACGGAGACGGAGCGCGTATCGAATTCAATGGCGGAGCCACACGTTCAAAAGAACTGTCCATTCTTCAAACACTTTTCTACGGAACAGACATTTATCAAAACGCCTCTAGACTTTGAATTCGAAGCGCATCGTTCGCCTTGGATGTCGCGTGACGCACACCGCAAACGCGTGGCCGCTACTGAGAACCATCACCACATGCAGCGCCTCGGCGACCCTTCGGCGGAGGTGGAACTGCAGCACTCTGCGTGACCGACACAGCGCCAAGAAAACGATTGGAAAGGCATGCAGACCGCAGGACCGCGTGTTCTGCAACTGTTAACGCGTTCCAAACAGTGATTACGGCGCCGGTGATATGAAAACTCACTCATGTTTAAAATAACGCCACAAGCCTAAGATAACAAAGATCACTGGGGAGAATTAATTGGTTATCGTCTCTTAAATGGGCGATTAAACTTGTTTGGGACGCTAGTTAATTTAATGAATGAACGTAATGTTGAAAAAAGTTCCTGCACTAAATATTTGCCTGAGTAATCTCAAATATATCAGTAATTAGAAAAGTGTAGCTTATAAAGCCGATAGAACGACACATGGTAAGGAGTTTTACGTTGGATTTGATCGCTCGATCCATCGCATTTGAATCCGGTGTGCGTCGTGCAATTAGATTAAACAGGGCAGCCGCACTCGGGGGAAGAAGAAATTGCGTGGAGGAGAGCAAATTGTATCAGCGCAAGTGCGAGGCCAGTCAATTTGCGTTTCGCTCCCTGCACTTCAAACCGACTCCAGTAATTCACCTTCATCTTCCGTAACAAAATTACCTGCGCAGTTAAACAACATTTGCGGCCTTCAGAAATGTTCGAAGTAGATGGCTGGCTCGGTCACCTGCAGCGGGTTTCAGGGTGTCGAACCACTGACTTGTAATACAAATTCGTCTGTCTTCTTTCGAACGCGCCATACGAATTCGGGATCACTGAATTTTTTTTTGAAATATTTTCGATCAACTGACAAAGTTTGAACACCGAAGAGAGACATAAAATATTCTACTCGTGTCTACAAGGAAAAGACTCACTAAATCGGTCTAAGGGCCCACAGTTTGTGTTTTAAACCCAGTAACCGAATCGAGACGAATTTATTTCATATTTTCTTATGACTGCGTAAAGAAATAGCAAATATTCTACCCCCAGCAAAAATAATATTTACTTCTCATAATTTCTGACCGGCGTACAAGCAACCTCAGGGCGTCCTCCACAACTGAGGTCAAATATAAAATTAAAAAAACCCTGTTACGTCTTGTTTCGACTTTCACATTAAAATGGGCTGTATTTTGGCAGTTGGTTGACGGAAATTTCTTTTTGCTGGAACGTTTCTGCATTTACTTACGATCGAAATCTTCACCGTAAATGCGTAACACCGACCTGTCCCACCTGCCACAGAAACTGCGGTGCTTTTTGGAAGCGATCAAGAAACGCTGAGCTACGCTGTTTTCTTACGAAATAATCTTCACCCTGAGCATGAATGCTGGTCACGCCAGTTGTTCGCCATGAAGGAGGAACTGACATGACCCCTGCCTCGGCTGCAAATGTTCTCGATACAGTCCACCTCAAAGATACGCGAACTAAAAACTGTCTGCGACTGCACAGCGATTTCAGAGACGCTCAGTCCGATTGTAGAACGACGAAAATGAACTCACTGCTCACTCTTGGCACATTTACTTGAGGAAAATTTGTAAATGTGAATTTTGTATTTAAATTCCAAACTTCCCCTATTCAAAATTGTTACTAGTTACACGTGAATTCTACGTTTTGACATGGCGACTTCCTCAGTTCATAAAACACACGTAACTACGGACTTGGTTGAAGTTTGAACCTCGGATTCAAAATCCCACATTCCCCATGTCGTTCAATCATCCACAAATGTAATGGACTTTACCGAAAAGTTTTCTGTGCTTTCAGTCAGAGATGAGGGACGCGAGAAGTTTCTTTTGAAAACTCATTACGTTTATGTGACAATATTTAGACCCAGGAATGTGGAAAAGAGTGAATTCTATTGTACGTGCATCTCGGGGGGATTAATTATGAAACGAAGAGAACTTTCCATACTTCGCCAATCTCATCCTATCTTATCAGCGTCTCGAGTAAATAATAATTCGTTCCTGCATTATCGACATTTTGTTATATTATCCACAGATGGTAGCGTGTTTCATAAGCTAGCGTTTTATTTGCATTACTCAGAGTTTGACTTCCATAAAACAATTTAATACCGTCAAAATATATCAGATACCCCTTGATGCATAAAGCTGATAAGTATGGCCACCAGTTGATTGCATGCATTTCTATTTTGTTATTCACGGTGAATGGTCTGTGAATTTTAAAACAGGTGGTATATATAGTTACCATCGGGCTTGAAACCAGTTAAACTACGTACAAATGCTTTACAGCAGTTAACGTACAGAACCCAAAGCATTGTCAATTCTGAATAAAAAAAATTGTCGCTCAAAAGCAAACTTTAAAATGCGTTACGACTCTGGTCCACGCTTAATTCGGGAGACGCGAAAAGCAATCTACAAAGTATTTCGCTTTCTTTTTCTCAGCTGATCTGAATCTCTAAGGATCTTAACGGGGGCTTCATCAGCGATGATGATGAAAGCGTTTTCCTTCTTTGTAATCCTCTCTGAAAGTTTCCTACAAAGCCCGCGAGGGAGGCGACTGTAATTCGAACGAAACTCAGATGTGGAATAAATTCCGAGAGAGGATTTGTTTGAATTCATCTTAACTTGCCTTACTTCATAAATTCCTAATGACACGATAAACATTCTCTGCATAATAAAAGCCGCGTAGTTTGTTGATGTTCGTAATAGTTCAGGGATCAGACGCTGTTGTTTGCCTCTCATCGGTTTTAATCTTGGTCGACTGGAATTTCGGATGCTAGGTCGCCGACGTTTCGAGAACAGGCAACTCTCCTGATAATTATCGTCGTCGTATTTTTTAATGGAGTCGAACAGAGCTATTACGATGAAACACTGCGAAATATTAAACAGCGGCTATCTGAATACACAGAAATGCATACGATCAACTAACACACGTTTCTCGACCAGTGCCAAGTTTTACTGGACTGGACCACCAAAGAAACTGAAGGTTTAAGACGCACAGGAGCACCAACAAAGTTGGAGCAATCATTTGGACACACTGCATCCCGTTGCCGACCGACGGGAAGACGAAACGTGGAACGACCAAAAAGCCATGACCGCCTTGGGATTTGGATGTAGCCCTGCAAGGATCAGGGTTCATTACCACTTTGGTCTTCTGGGTCATGTTCCAGCACTTAAGACAGAGGCAGTAATTTCCTTTGAAACACTGGTAACGCATTTTGCCTATTTTACAGTATGCAGGGCAAAATAAAACATTTATAAACTCATTACCACTAAAAATTCATAATCACCGACTGTAAGGCAAGATTTCTCTCTTTGTTGCAATGGGGCGAGACTATGTCTCTGTGAAAACGGGCCCATTGCACACCCCCGAAATGATACGCGAGTGAATATGGGGCAGCGGTGCAAAGATAATGACTGAGGAAAACTGGGCATTTGTGGTAAGAAGGTAGTGACTAACCACCTGAGCTATGTCATGGCCTCTCAAGCTGCATTAGATAAAATAAAAGCACCAGACTGCATCTTCACTGAGCACGGCCTTCAGTCGACTTCACACGCCGCGCCGTTTCGGAACCGGGACCTCTTCACAGGCTTCAAAACGCTGGTGCGTTCCCAGTTCCGGGACAACCGGCAATTCTGAAAC
Organism: Zootermopsis nevadensis; assembly: GCF_000696155.1. The sequence continues at coordinate 341,122 of NW_019059695.1, read as the reverse complement.
TCCCGCCACACGCACTCAAGAGAACAACGAAGTCTGTGCAGTTGCATGGTTTATTAGGGTTCAGTTGAACAAGCACAATTATTGTAAGCAATTTACAAAACCAGATCTTTCAAAATGAATAAGAGTGCGGTCGGACATTCACCAAGGAGCACGCTGACATCAGATCTCAACACAAAGGACCGGGTTACAAACCGCGGCATGAGCCGACTCTCTCGTCCCTGTCCAAAAACCAGCGTCCTGCTCCAACTAGCACGTAAAACGCACATCGACAGTGGTGCCACCTGCTAATAATTCATTCATACGAAAGTTCTGACGTCTGTTTTCCCAAAAACTGTGGAACAGGTCTGAAGCGTCACGTGAATGCAGGACAATCCTACAGCCACGGTGATTTTTCAATGAGAACAAAATAACAAAACTTTGTCTCACACTTGTTCATCTCTCTGCCGTACTACGTCAGGAACGCACTCAGCGA
>NW_019059695.1:318946-339654 GCF_000696155.1 Zootermopsis nevadensis | reverse complement strand
ATGGCGTGGTTCTTACCCCTGAAATACATGGACACAGTTTGTAGTGTGAGCGGCGCAACGAGGAGTTTCATAATTTCTACTCTTCACCAAATATTCGGGTTATCAAATTGAGGATGACGAGTCTGGGGACAAAAAACAGGTACAAAACTCGGTTGGTAAACCTGAGAGGAAGACACTAGTTGGGATACCTGGTCACACACTAAAGGAAGATATTAAAATAGATCTTGTGAAGACTGTAATAAATCTGTAGTGCGGAGAATTTCTTGACCAGCTGAGAGACAGGAAGTTTCTGAAGGAGCGCTCCAAACCATGTTCACAGTTCAGCATCACACGCACATTAATCTGACTTCATGCTCAATACTTTACCTGATGAAGTGGCGCACATGTTACGTGGACTAGCGTGTGTGAACGGACAGTCACGCCGGGTACAGGACGCATCAAATTTGCAGTTTGGATGAATGTACAGACACTTGTCTCCGAATTTACAACTAGGAAAAGACCTGCAAACAAAAACAGTCATCACAGCACTGGAAGGCCACGACCAAACGCAGCAGATCAATTACTCGACACCATCAAAACACATGCAGGAACACCTCTGAGCAGTAATTAAATGGAATTCACATATTCCTTTTCTTCTTCTTCTTAATTATAGGCTATTCAATGATACATTATACAGAATAGACGTAAAATATTTCTAGTGTAGGAGTTGGATGTCTTCTGGGATGTTGCGCCACGGAGCACGCACTTACTTGCAAGGGACAGTTGGGTGCACATAATCGCACCTGTCTCCTGATCTGCAGGCTGGCCAATACTTGCATCTGTCCTTCACTTTCTGCTTCAGGACGTCTGCAACTGCGGCCACAGAAAGGAACAACTCAGTCACAACGCATCTGGTTCAAAATGTTCGCAGAATTCATCGTGATTGACTTTGTTTACTGGTAAAAAAGGTTACTCTTTGTACGTACCCCTCTGTAGCTACACACATTTTAAGGGAATTAAATACTGACATGCTTCAGAGTTAACATTTAATTTTGGTTCATATTACACCATTTTACATAAAACCCTGAATTAGAACACAGAAAAAAAAATTCCAATTTTACTTAAACAGAATTTGATAAAATGTAATACTGAGATTCCTTCCTAAAAATTCAACATAAAAACACGATCAAGTGCTCATTCAGCAAATGCTGTCAGCTTGTGCTTCTGTTATTCTGTCCTAAATCAATTTGTTTCCTTGAAAACTCAAAATGCATCATTTGAAATTTTTAGTTCAGTCAATGCAGTGACCAGGCTGCATCCTGGATAACTGTGGTTAAATTTTCTCTCTTCATCGCTACTCCCGACCAGCTTTGGGGCCCGCCCAGCCTATACAATGAGCACCAGGGGCGCCTTCCCTCAGAGTAAGCGGCCGTCTAGTGCCGAGGTTGCAGAGGTGTGGACCTCAGTCTCAATTTCCCACACATCCTCACGCCTCGTGTTTTGACGAGTGCCGTGGGCAACTTTACCATTAAAGCAAATGCTTAAACACTGTAACTACGATAAAGACAGAATCCAAGAGAGTAAAGCACAGAGCTGTAAATATAATTACTACCTGTAGCATCAGGGCTGCCGGACTTCTCAAACAATATTGGCGATGACACTCTTTTCTCTCGCTCTTTTTCCGTCTGTATTCCTCTGCTCCTGTGCACTTCCTTTTCTTCATACTCAGTTGCTGACGATTCAGAGTCCACGTTCGGACTATTCATAACGACTGAAGATGAACGCTCCTTCTTTTGAGAATGCAGACGAAATATTGAAGGATCTAAACCATCCAGCGTCACTACAAACTGAGGGCTTTCAGCCCGCGAAGCCTCAGGCAACCTAAAATAGACTATGACTGTCAGTAGTTCAAAAAATGCAAACTAAACTACAGTGCAAAAGAAAACAAAACGAGTCAGGATCAAACCAGGAAGTGCCACTCCTCTCTCGCAGATTTGGCTTCGAAATGAACAGCAGAGGCTCAGCTTCTGTTGCCAACAGTGACACACACGTCTCAACTGTCAGAAATGAAGACTACCGATGAGATGCAAAGTTTGTACCAACTCGTAATAGGCCGCAGCTTTCAATCTACCCCCAACCCCACCCAAATGCAAGGTGAATTCCAATTTACAGTGCACGCATTTTCAAAACACTCTTTTTCCGATTCTGCAAATTTCGCTGGTATTTACTTTCATACGCTGCCGACAGCTAATTAACAGGGCGTGTCAACAAATTCCAAGAAAGATACACACAAAGAATTTGAGGTTCTGAAGGTGAGCATGAAGACAGCCGTCTTCTGGGTTGTAGCAATGTGCATTCTGTTATAAGTTTACCAATGTTACAGAAGTCCTGATGATGAAAGCAGCAAGGACCTGTGAAAGAATGGTAAACTTCTAGCAGACTGCACGCTGTTGCAGTCGACAGCCTTCTTTAAAGTTACATCTGTTATTAATCTCTGCACTTTACTTTAGTGAAGTCTGACCCGAGCTTCGCGTCCGTCGGAAACGACCTGAATGCTTACCTGACTGACGATGTTTCGGGAAAATCCAGATCCTTGGGCCAGGATTCTGCCAACCTCTGAACTTCGCCTGTCTCTTCACTTTCTGTACTCGGAGCCACTTCAATCAATTTTGCACTTTCTTCTTCATAGTCTGAAATTAAATTGCCTCCCTCCACTACTTCTTCAGTCTTGGAATCCACTGTATCAGGGGGAGGAGGAGGAACAACTGTAACAGAGGGCAGCAGAGAAATATAAGTACTTACACAGTAAAGAGTTTAAAGAGCTGTTCAATGGCCCGAAATGTACTTACTTTCTGGTGCTGTGGGTTTATCTGAAGAAACCTGTATAACAATTTTCTGCTGCAAGTTGACACTTGAGATGGACCTAGATGCTTCCAGTTTCACTGGAATCACTATGCGTTCGACACCAGATGGTTTTCCTAAAAGTAATTACATGATAAAAGATTACTCTCCAGATGTTTCTTGTCTGTTGCAATCCCACGAGCATTTGGTCTCAGTTCTTACCCGTCACAGGAGCGTCCTCATGTGGCTGCATTCTTCTGTTAGGCAAAGTGATAGCAATCTTATCGCCGCCTTTGCAGTCTCGAAACTTCCTCGTAAACAGACCGCCAGGGCGCTGAAATGATGTTTTATACATGCTTCAAGGATTGCAAAACATAGATAACAGAAAGATTTAAATTTCAAGCTGTTGTATGAATTTCTGAATCAAACAGTAATATTATAAATAACCAACTCCACGCAGAAAAATCCTTCTCTAGAAGATGAAAATTCCTCATCTATTCATTAGTCTCTACATGAAACTGCTACTGGGCCGTAACCAGAAATATACAGACCCAGACTGTCCCCTCGGCCACACTGAAACGTTCTTAGAAGAAAGAAGTAGTGGCACATCCGCTGTTCAGGTTATTCATACATCTGGATAGACTGTACCATAAAAGAAGTAATTTATACAATTGTAAAACCTTAAAAGCTCCCTAAACTTCACATAACATTAAATGAGCAGAGCCACTAACAAATTCATCCTTATTTACCATTCGTGAACATCTTCCCACGTCTATCAGCACTAAATCTGTCCTGACGTCCCAGCTGAAACAGAGTCACTAAGTAACACAAGAACTGGAAGCTATAATGACTTACCTCATCTGGCTCAACACGTTTTGGCGCACTGGCAACAGACTTTTGAGCTTCTGCCATGGCTTTGAGGATGAGATTCTTGTTGGCTTGTAGAGATGCAGGAACCTTGGGGCGAGGTTTCACACGAACCACTGACGCTACAGACCCAACAGCAGGATTAGTGGGGTCATACTCTTCCTCTTTATCTGCAGCTCTCCTACTCATGGCCACTACTCTCGACAACAACGGCCGTTTTCGAGACCCCTGCGATAAAACCAAGAGCAGAACTCAGTAGACCACAGCCTGGCAATTGAACCTACACCCTCTCTCCTATGCAAAGGCAATTCCAGTGAAACAATCAAAATGCTGCCGTATGTTTTCTACTTCCTCCCACAAGCGCTACGTGAGGAGAAATGGTCTGTCAGCAGTCACTAAAATGTTGTCATAATAAACATTGTATCAGAACCATTTTACGAGTTCATGATCAAGACTGTTTTCAAAACACATTTATTTTCTTTCAAACTTTCAGTGGATTAGAATTATTTTATAGCAATATCGAATTAAAGAACTGACACTGGATTTCCATTTTACATCTTACTGCTTCATAAACAGTATTGTGCCAAAATATCTGCCGAGGTGGTACAAAATGTTGAATTCAAATATTTTGTTTTGGCACCCCACAGTGCCCACCCACTTTCATTTACATCAAGGAAGACGCAAGTGCATGACCCGTAGTTTCTATTACCTGATCTTTGTCCCCAGACTGCTCTTCCTCCAAAGGTCTGCGCAACGTCCTCGGTCCCAACTGTTCTGTCTCTGTGTTGATGTTCATCAACCTGGACATTCTGCTCACTGCTGAGGGCGCAACGTGTGCCACAGAAATATTACGTTGTTCTGAAATACTGCTTCTGTTACTCGCTGGAACTATGTTACATCGCCTCTCTTCTCTGTGTCCTGGCACACCGTCAGACACCAATGAACCAGCTTTCTTGATGTCTGTCACCAGGGGAATTACTTTATCACCCAAACGATCAGTGATGCGGAGCAATGATGAATTACTTTCATGGGACAGCGCAGTAACCTTCCTCAAAACTGAACCCGAAGTCACTTTTGCACCGAGCCTGTCTGACAATTGGAGCCCTCGCACGCCCGACTCACTTTGTTTATCTGCAGTAAATGCAGTTTTAGTATCATCAATTCCCTTGCTTAACGCTGCAGTAACGATCTTCATAGAATTCATGCCACTGTGACATGGTTCTTTCGGCAACTCAGCATCAAGTAATTCTTCTGAAAAGAACGCTGAACTCAGTGACTGGATACACAGCAACACATTTTATCACAATCATGAGGAAAAGGCGGCTGCAAATCACATACATTCAGGCATAATACGGATATTTTATTTACTTTTTTTATGTTCAAGGTGGAAAGAAAATGTTATTCATCTTCTTACGCAATATTCTGTCTACCTCTGAACTCATTCTAATTTTGTTTAAAATTTAGAGTCAAAATCTACCATTGAATTTAAATGTTAGTAAAAACTGAACAACATGGACCATTCAAGTATTGATTTTTACAGCTTTACATTGCACGGCGCAAAACCTGTAAAAACCCGTGCTGGAAGGAAAACCAAACATCATCTACCAGTAAGAATGGACTGCGTACACAGTTACCTGCTTCAGCATCAGCTTTAATGTTGATGAAGTCTTCGTCATCATCGTCGTCACTCTGCATCAAAACAATCTTGGTCCTGGACGCAGTCGCACTTGCTTTCGCATCGGCAAGAGTTTTCTCCTCCGCGCTCCTCAAAATGACGAGCTCTGCGATGTCCAATTCACTCCCGCTGCTTGTCCCTTTCTTTATTGGGTTCAATACAGACCTTTCAGCCACATTAGAAGATTCCTCCATTGCACTACAAATAATTTTACTAGAAGCAATAGTTTTCCCTGCTAAACTAATTTTCCTGCAAACAGATTTTCCCAAATATATTTCATCAGACCTGTTTTGAGAATCTGGCGCAATCTGTGACATCCCTATGGATTTCAAATTTACTCCGTCTCTATGCAACTTACCAGAATCATTTGATGATACAGAATCACTACACGCTGGTGTTTCACTCAGCTTAGTAGTGCCCAATGCATGTGAATGTGAACTACTCTTGTCATTTTGTTCTTCGTCAGTTCTCGACTGACATTTACTTATATATTCATTACCCTTCTCAACATTAACCTGATTACTAGAAACGTTCTGATCTAAACTCAAATGATTTTTCGTAACTTCCTCCAACTCTTTATGCTTTCCTGAATGTTGGTTTACATTCTCTGAATCATCCTTGGCATCTTTTCCTCTCGTCTGTTCGCCACTCCGTCGACCCTTCTTCTTTTCTGAAGATTTCCTTCTCTTGTCCTTCTTGAAGTTCTCTCCCTCGTTTTCGCCTGTGGAAGATTTGCGCTTTCTTTCTGAAATGAATTTTTAATTAAAAATATTTTCCACACTTCACAACAACGTACCTACAAATTCATTCAGAGTGTACACTCATAATGCAAAATGCAGTGATAAAATACACCTGCAAACAGTGGACATAAACAGGCAGCAATGCCCTCATTCTCAACCAGCAATCAGATGTTGTTAAACAAGCAACTGATAAATCTAGTTATATTTCCCATGAAACTGGGAAATTCATCAACAAAATTACAAACGTGTGATTACACTTAACTCTAACCTCACTTAATCCCCTAAACCACAAAGTTTATCTGAATAATACTTAAGAATTCAGTCCGCACCAAAAATAAAACACGACACTTCCCTATTACAAATATCAACCATTTAAGGAAATAATCACTGTTTATTCTGAGTCATACAAAACACATAAATACACTCAATGGGCAAAATCAGGGTTGCCTACACAAAATGCCATCAACATCATTAGTACATGTATCACATTTACTGTCACCATTTGATGTCGAAGGGTTGTGACACCCCAACAGCATTTAATATGCACAGCCAAGATGCTTAGCCAACAGCGGATATGAAGCGATGTCTCCACACCCTCAGCCCTGAAATGTTGTGTGTCAGAAAAAGCACACGACTCACCTAAACTTGCTACCGTAACTTCCTGCAGCTTCTGGAGTACCTGATGTAGCCATCCTGTGAACTCCTCTGTATTTGATCCCAGAAACAGCTGAAGATCGTCATCCATCTGTTCACGACTCCTTTTGTTTGCCACCATTACCATAATATAATCAGGTAATTCTTCATCTGTCATAAAAACGAGGACACAAAATCACATCACTCAGGTAATTCTTCATCTGTCATAAAAACAAGGACACAAAATCACATCACTGAAAATCATCAGGAAAACTCTCGCGCAGATTTCCAAGTCATGAGACATCGTTATGCGAGAAACTCACGATCACTACACTATTAACAACTATAATAAAATACCAGACACTAGTAGGTCACATAATAATGAAAGAAAAGTACCAAACTTCTTCACAACAAAAAAATTTGTTCAACACCGGTAAGTGTGCCTTTTCGTGCACGGTATCAACTGTGGTAAAGTGATTTTTGTAAGACACTCGCATACATACAAACAAATGTAATTGTTTCCACACACGTGACTTAATTAACAAATAAAACAATACGAATACTCTACAAGGCCATCTTTACTATAACTGAATAAAAGTACTTACCAACATACACTCCTAGTTCCATCAATTTCGCCTTTATTGCGCTCTGGAACACAGAAAACATATTCTTTAGTACCACTAGTCTTTCCACCCAATGCCAAGATCAGCAGTCAATTCACTTCACATCACATTCTCACAAGCCACATCTCAGCAATTCATCTTAATATTAATCATTCCCTAGGTATTTCCCTAACCATAAGTTTTATGTCCTGTTTTCTTGGACCTTGTATGGTATTCTGAAATCAGAACTATGTTTCAGAAACTGGGTTTGTTTCCATTAACAGGCAAAAAAAAGGAGCATGGCAATACCTTCTTAGTCAGGCCCCTTAGACACTGGACAATCTTAGCTTTTCAATTAAGTAAGTTTTGTCAATGGCACATAATAAGGCAACTGAAGCAAGAATTGTGGACATACCCACAAAGACATAAAAATAAGACAAAAGGAAGAAAATAAATCCATACATACCGAAATGCTGGGCACCTGAATTGGCAAGATTATACAAAATCTGCCTACCACTAGTAGACAGAGACCCTACCTCGTTAACGAAAAGCGTAAAATGATACGGCAGCTGTGGGAAATGCCTCATTTAAGTCTGTAGTGTAGCATCCCAGTGTGTAATATTGATTCTTGGTTGTGCATCATTCTAGAATGACATGGGGTGCAGTAATGGTGCTATGAGATGCACCACACCCCACATCATTCTACAGAGATGCACCACAACACATACAACTCAGCAAAAACACACTGCAAAGCTGTGCAACAACATTTTTAATAATAAATTTTTACACTTTAACTTTTAAACCATTGTAACTAATTTAAAACGTTTTAATATATAATTTCATCATTATTTCTTGGCATCGGGAGGTGAGCCTCAGTGCACTGGCCACATTAACTACAAACTATGTATTATGAAACAGTGTTTATAAGTCTGGCGACGATTCCAAATTTTGAGGTTACAGCCGACAAATTTTATGTACAGCATCTGCACGAATTTCGTCCAAGTAAAATAATAATGTAACATACAAAGCACGCAACAAAATCAAACTCAATTAATGTGGGATTCTATAACTATTTTAATTTATTGGCGTTTTACAACTGCCTGGCTTATAAAACTTCATGGTTATTTTTGTGGATCACTATGCCTTATATATTTCAAATAAAAGCGTAAAACTCAATTAATACACATAACTAAAATCACTGAAAAACTCACCCGTATTTTCTGACTCACTTCTGCCCCTATACCATCCATGATTAATGGGAAGCCTATTAAATATACACAATTACTTTAGACTTTATCAGTCTAAACCGCAAACTAAGAGTTCACATTACTCAGTCATGGACACAAACAAATGAACACTATCGAATAATCTGACTGTTACAAATTAACGAATAATACGAGTACAGATTAATACCGACACGAATATGTACAAGAAACAACCGAACGAAATTATTCAATTACTTTTATTCCTACCGAAAACTGCAAACACCTCGAATCCTTCAGCTCTAACTCGGACCACAGATTAAAGAGTACAGAAAGACCCGATATACAGTCTCTGGCGTCACTGTTCTGTGCCAATTGCTAACCTCGCAACGGAGGGGGTGTTGGACGAAAAGGACATCTCGATCGTACATAATGGCTAAAATCCTTCCATGCCGTGTGCTTTCTGGCTAATAAAGAAAAATTTTGTATTTCTTTCTCATCACCCCATATGCGCTGCATGCCCCACCCACTTCACCCTCCTTGTTTTGGTCATACAGTCTCCTGCAAGTATCCTGTTCTCACCCACCCTCAATGTGTTATTCTTTAACATGAGAGACCAAGTTTAACACCCACACAGAATAGGTAAAATTATAGTTCTGTTCGTTTTTATCGCTACACTTTTAGATAGCATCCAGGAAGATAAAAGACTTCAGTAAAAGGTAGTAAGCATTCCTCAACTGCAATCTGTTCTTAGTATCTTCATTAATGTAATTAAAAAAACACTGAAGAACCCCAGGAATTGTTAACTTTGTGACAAAATCATTGTGTGACATCTTGTATGTAGTTGATAACAGTGATTTCCTATAAAATTATTAAAATCAGATGAATAACAATACAAGTTGATGTTCAATACTTTAGAAGTTTCCTGTAGTCTTTACTCCTTTAGATAGTTTAGAAAGTTTTAAACTGATGTTTCAATTATCTTATACTCCAGTAACAATACATAAACAACTTTTTTATTTAAATTGTAAACAGTTACAAATCAAAATATTTCATTTTTGTAAATTACAAACAGCAGATAATTTAATGTCTAAACAGAGACATGAGCATAAAAGACATGTACATCAAACATATGCAGTGTTTTACTTGGAAGACATTTGTATAGACACTTTTTATAGAACAACAAATTGCATTTGAAGAACCAAAGTATAGTGCATGTTCACAAATCTGTGAGCAAGGAACATTTGCAGTAAAAGAACATGAAATTCATTCGCCTTTTTAACTTAGTTAAAGCGCCACATTTAGTAAGCAGTGTGGTGGAATAAAGTTCACTTCACTTAGTTCATTGTTCTCATACTTTGATTCTTTGGAAGCACGTATACCTCTATTTCAATGTCACCATCTACTTGGAAAGGCTTCAACTAGGAACATGGTAAACCCCCAAATTTTAACTAAAATGCTGTTGTAGCTGTACCTCTTAATATTTATGTATTTACATAAAAATTATACTTCCTTTGTGAAAATCTGTACAGTCATAGACCATTATATACCTCTTCCTAGTTCACTGCTACATTATATCAAATAAATTAATTAATATCTCCCTTCTCCTTCCACCCAAGATGGTCACTGCTGAATGGCTATCAAAATATACGTTACACCTTACTGAAAATATTATAATGTAGTAGCTTGCATATTACTTGGTCTTGGAGCATGAGGTAGTTCAAGGCATGAGGCTCATGTTTCACAAGCTGCATGTAGCACAAACAGAAAATAAAATCTTAATTAAAAATATTCATAAAACAAAGGAATACTTTCACAAGCCACACCTAGAGGATGCGTTCAACAGCTTAACTCCAACCCGTTCTAATATCTCTTTTATTTACAAAAGAATTATTCAATGATTAAGAAAAGAGTGAGAGATGTTTTCAACTTCCTTCAATAGCGTTCCCATGGTCTCATGAATGTGTTTTTGATAATGAGAGTGATCTGGGAGCCAGCAATAAGGCACTGCACTTCTGTGTCAAACATCTTGGGTTTGAGACTGACCGGAAATATTTCCAAACTTTTGTGCTTGTTTTTGCTTACACTCACCTCTAATAAATGAACAATTTTGTGATTGTAAAGAATACTGACTTCATGCTGAGGCCTGGAGCTTGTGTTAAGCTGAAGATTCCCCGCCAGCAGTCATCATCAACACCTTTTACAATGAGTAGCGCACCTGCCATGAAGAAATTATTCACAGATGCAGCAGCCTGGATAATGGTCGGATTAAAGGAGGACACATATGCTACGAATACTATCACAGCTGATGCAGAGAACAAATACCACTAGGTCAATAATATCTGTTAGGACCAGACTTAAGAGTATCATCCATAATTTTCTTCATACTGAGTAACAGTGGCCATTGTTATTTGGAATGATGAGTGCTTTACAAGACGCACACACTTTGCGGTTAGTTCAGATTTGGGACGGGATCCTCGTCCCACCACAAAGTGTTGCAGTCAGACTGGTTTCAGTTGACACACAAGACCAGACCTCTAAGTAATCCAATTTTCTATTTTAAAATACTGATTTACTCTTATGAACTCTGTATGATTCATACAAAAATAATGTTGCATAATTAATTATTCATACAATCTGTAATCTTCTGCTTGGTGTTCAGGAAGTAAAATCTGTAAATCAGAAATACCTGATTAAGGAACAGAGTAATATAAGCTTCTTAGTAACAAACAAACATAATATTTATACAATACTAGCAAAGTGTATACTGTGTATAACATAAATAGGCATGTTATACATGTGGGAACTTTTGTACTTGATGGTTATTACTTAAGAAATGAGAATAATAATTCTTTGTGACAAGTGGCCAATGAGAAACACAGTCAGCCTTCAACATGACAATTCCAACCTCACACTGCACATGTGACACATCAGCCTTCAACATGACAATTCCAACCTAACACTGCACGTGTGACACTGGAAAGAACACATGCTCATGACCCCCTCAAACTACCGCCTACTTCAGGTCTCTAAATATCACATGACAGGCCAGAACTATAAGAACAATGACGCGGTTCTCAAAGCTGGTTGTAAGGCGCTGGAATAGATTTCTACTATAAGCTCATGCAGTGCTGACAGAAATGCACTGATCATTCTCAGAGAAGCGATGGGACATATTTAGGTACGACACACAGTACCTGTTTTCTTTCATGAGCATTTGTTTTAGTGTACAGTAAATGTACTCATGGTTTTTGGTATGGTCATTGTAGGTTGCTCTCATGTTGACTAAACTGAAGTAACAACCGCATCAAATGTCAGGTTTAAAGGCCATGGTTTCAAGTAAGGCGCAATGCCATCTGCAATCGGTTACGGTGTGACTATACCTGTTATGTGGGCACTGAGAGCCTTAACACTTATTTTCAGTAACTGTTATAATGGTGTTGCTGCAGAGAGTTTCTGGTTCTCGTTATATTCAGGCACTCTATCGGCATCATCGTCGATTCTGATAATTTTGATGCCATTCTTTTCCTTCATTGCCACCTAGAAACAATAAGTTAGTGACATAACCTTTACAAGCGTACTCATGGAAATTTAACTATTCTATCTCGCGTGCAGGAAACGCTACTTCCACACCAACATTTCTGCTAAGTTCCTCACAGTCTTATGTTTTATGATGCTGTGCTGTATGTGGTTTCTGGTGGTTTGGAGAAATGTCTTACCTCCAACCTTGAAAACTGCAATCAACATTTTCACCACTGTGAAACCTCAGACCTCATCCTCTTAAGTTTAGTTTCCAAGTTCTGTCTTGATTTGTTTGACACACTAACAGATGTGGTTTACAAGTGCAGAGAACTCAACTTTAAATCCATCAATTGACTAAACGTCAAAATATTAAATAACAGATATCACATTTATAAGTTCAACTTACTTCATCTTCATCATCTACCGGTGCCTTTGTCTGGTACCTCCGTTTGACATAGCCCCGAACAAGAGGGGCAAACAGGTCTGGGTTATGCACCGTGTCTGGTTCCTTACGACACCAACTAATAACGTAGCTGACAATGATACCAACAAGCAGCGTCACCAGGAAGCCAATCACAACATACCACATATACGACAGTTTATATAGAAGAAAGTAGTCATCAGAACTGTAAACATAGAGAAAAGCGTGTTTATACGTTAGTCTGAGGGTAACACTTAACATTACATTAATGATAAAATAAAGAACAAACGCATCCTCATATTTAGTCTGGATTCATCGGACTTTGTGTCATATTTTTAAAAACTAAAAAAGTTACTTGGAAAAATATTTCTACAGCATGTTAAGTTACGCTAAAAATTTGATTCGATCTATGTATCCTGATGATGTGTCCTATATCAATAGACTGACCAAACTGGATGCATCAAACATAATTCCTAATGCACAACAGAGAAAATCTAAACATATCATCAGCCATAATTTCCTTATGCTGTAATTACGAGACGAAGCCCGCGTCTTTCAGGGGTCTCACCTGTCAGCAGCCCTGGTAACTTCAGTTGTTGCATTTTGAATCAGTCTTGTCATCTGAACCCTGCTTGAAGCACTCATGTTCAATAAATCAGTCTGTATTCTTGGTGAACAACTCTCAGTTGACATAGGCAACATTTTTGGAGGGGGCTTGGGGCCACCGAATCCAATCCACAGTGACAAAGCAATGCCAATGAGGAGCCCAGTCACTGCGCCCTGGCCAATCCACAGTGACAAAGCAATGCCAACGAGGAGCCCAGTCACTGCCCCCTGAAACAAAACCACAGCAAAATACAACTGAACGTGGTATGTGATAGGTCTTACTGTTCAGTCTTTGATCAGAAAATAATATTTTCTGGAAGATTTTAATTCTCTTGATTTACTACACACATCCTTCACCATCTACAACTATTCCTGCATGAAAATATGAAGAAAATTGTGTTAGGCTTTATTTCCTGTAACTCTGGACGTTGGGTCTTGAAGGATCAGAAAGGAAACTGTTAATAACACTGCAACTACAAATATATAGTGCTACAGATAAGAATTAATTCTTTCGTTACTTCTGTACAGAAGATAAACACAGAAAGGCATTTCAACAAGAAAAAAACTCTTCCACTTAAATTTACATCCAAGACTGTGTGTGTATTTTTTTTGTTTCTCACATCTCAGCCTTCGTGAACTAATCATCCTAAAATCATGAACAGCAAATCAACAAATTTAGTAATGGGCTGCAACTAAACTCACTATCTGATTGACCGAGGGAAAGAACATCCCCAACGTGAATAACCCAAACAGCGGTCCACCCACAACTCCAAAGATGGTCAGGCTCGCCTGGAGAACACCGCCCAGGTACTCTGCAGCGTAGGCCATACCAAGACACAGTAGCCCATACAGCAGCGCCAGTATCTTTGAGATGAACCCACTCCAAACTTCGGGTAGTGGTGTGCCTTTCAGGCTAGCGTAAGCTGGCTACAGAAAGCAAAAGATTCAAACCAGGAGACAACAGTTAAGAAAGACTCCATGTCAGAGGCCAGCAAGTTTTGCAACTGATTGGCACTGGAACACCGACACTCTTTTCAGTGTTGAAACAATGACAATGTATCACCAAATTTGGCACCTGAACACAAAAATGGACACTTTCATAAGCACACTACAATTTTATTTATGTCTACAGTACATCTGAGAGAAGTACTAATTTGGAATGCATGTTCCCCATGTAAATTCCAAAGGGACTCGCTCATTAATGGACAACATGTTGGTACTATACCAGCTTGTACCTTGAAGTAATCTTCCAAAGTCACAGCTGCAAGAGAGTTGACAGCTGAGGACACAGTACTTAAGGACCCACTGAATATACCAGCAACAAACAACCCTGGGAGGCCTGGGAGGTGCCTCAGACTGTCCACTACGTAAAGAGGCATCAGCTGGAACAAACAGACTGGCTATTTATCTGCACAGCAACAAGTAAAACATCATCCTCTTCAAAAGAACTGTACGATCATCCGATAATTCCTTATTTGGGGCCAAAATTTGAGCAATTTGCCACTATTAGTACTGCATCAAAAATTATACCTAGCAGAAAATATGACTGATTAATATGGCTATAAAGTGAACCCAAACGCACTGGTCATTCACAATAAGACAGAGGGATCATGTACGCTGTCATACCTGGTCGTAAGCAGAAATTCGCCCAGCTTTTAAAGGATCACAACCACTGTACTTTGAGTAAATGGCGAGGCCCGAGAACGAGGTGCTCAGGCTAAGCAAAGTGAGAACAGGCCAGCTGATCCACAGGGCCCGCTGCGACTTCTTCAAGTCCCTGTTCCAGAACACAAAGGGTACAAATACTGCAAGTCTCATTTCTTATCTAATGCCACATCTTAATCAGCTGATTACATCAAGACCTCAGACAGAGAGAGAAAGAAAAGTAGAAAAGTTGACGCTGGACATTAGGGCGCAGTTGCCGAGAGAAAGAAAAGTAGAAAAGTTGACGTTGGACATTAAGGCGCAGTTGCTAGAGAACTAGCTTTGTTCTGACGCCAGCAAACAAATGAATGCAAATGCCTTTTGAATAAGCGTGTTACTGCACATGTATAGAAGCAGCAATGCAAAATAAGAATGAAATTATATACCATGCAGATGAAGACAGTTCATGCACTAATGTTCTTGCAACAGAAACTTGTTTAAGCTTCCATAACAAATTATTGTAACTCAGACACAACGTCATTCTTTTTTTGGGACCGCCATTCCCTTTCTTTCACCTACAACGCAATATAAGTACAGACGTATACGCACGTGAGAAAAGTGACAGATGCGCACACATTACTGCAAAACAGCTGATTCAAACACACTTAACTAAACACCGACAATCAAGGGAAGGTCCTCATCTTAATACATACGATCTATTTCTCCGGGTTAAAACTTCACTGTGAAGTCAAGGGTCAGAAGAAATATACGAGCTGCACTTACTTTAGAGTCAGCAGACGCTGTACTTGAGCTTGGTTCACAGCGTACAGTGACAAGTACGTCAAGCCTCCGCCGATGATCAGACTCCACCACGTGTGGCGCACAGTTGGATCAGGATCAAAGCTGCGAAGCAAAATGAAAGAGACTCTCGTTCACGCAGCAACATCGATGCCACACAGGACAGAAAAAGCAGCCTAAGTTACAACTCACAACTTCATTTTAGACGAATTTAAAAAGAAAGTTGACAAAAATGTCTCTCTTAGCTTTCTCCACACCTGTCTGTCCGTACGTAACAACTCAAGAACAGATGAATAGATTTTCATGAAATTTTATATTCGGGAGCTTTATTAAAATCTTTTAATGAATTTTAATTTTTTCTAAAAATACAAAACAATGGATACTTTACACGACCTACTGCATGCATTTGTGCGCACATAACTGACTGTGTATTTATTGCAGTGAAAAATGTTTCAGACGCAAGTTGTAGAGTAAATTAAGCTTTATATGTACGTCTCGCTGTTTCTATTCTGTCATCTCATAATACGAGAACTGTTGAACTGATCTTTAGAAAAATTATATGAAGGTCCTTTTTTGTATTACATTATTTATAGAAAAGCATAAAAAGTTAGCATTCAGAAAATAAAAACAATAATGATGATTGTTTGTGGTTTATTTAATGATTCAAACCATAAAGTGTTGAATGATAGGATGAATAATGCATTGGAAAGAATACGGAATGGAGTGGTCTAATTGAAGTTACTGACCTGGCATTTGCGTAGAGGGACTGAAGGAAACCAAGTCAGAACAGCCAGAACTAGGCCAATTTTTAAATCCATAACCCTCAAAATATGAATCATGAGTGTTAACCCCTTGGCTGCGATGACGATGACAGAAAAACGTTAATTCGGAACACATTTGTACCAAAAGGAACAAAGTCATGAAGCATGCACGAGAGGCGAACATCTCCACCAAAATGCTCTTGCTTGGTGCCTCGTCATTATGACTGTGCCGATAACCGGTATTAAAAGATCTGAACACCGAGCTAAGAGACAGAAGCGCCGAGCGGCAACTCACTTGTCAAATTCAACTCTGCTCCCATTAACAGCTATCTCCCACACTTCTGCCAGACCTCCCGCATCTATTGTAGCTTTGATAATCACCACGTAAACGGCCACAAACATTAACAGGGACTGAAAACAAAGAACTAATCATCACGTTTTGATGACATAAACACAAGCACATAAAACAATTATATTGGCCTGACATAATGTAGTTAACAGATGTTGGGGAGTCCTTCTGGAAAGCATCCGCTTCAGACACGAAGCCCAGGAGACAGGTAAACAATACCAACATTTGCCATCCTTGTATCACACCCAACGCACAGACAAACCTTCTGTTCAACCATTAACCACAAAGATTACAAGACGAAATTAAAAGGTAAAATTCACTTGTAAACTCTTTGGCTAATACCAAAAATTGAGTAATCTGTTTATAATTCTTTTAACCTGGCACTTTGCTCCGCTTTCTTTAAAATAATGTCTTTCTCTGATTTAGTAAGTTTACTTGGCCCATGATTTAACTTAGGTTGATATTGTTTAATTAGTATTATTAAGTAATTATGTAATAACTGTAATTAAATAAAGTCAACTGATATTATTAACTGACACCGACATTTAATGACGACAAATAAGTCAACTGATATTATTAACTGACACCAACATTTAATGACAACAAACCTTCTAACTTATCATTTATAATCTGTAAATGAAACGATAATCAAAACAAAGGTTCTAGGATTTGAAATCATGCAAAATGTAAATAAACGTTCAAAAAATATCAATAGGATCTCCTCCTCGACCATGACAGAACAGAAAAGCAGACTCTTTGAACATTTTCCGACCCACCTGAAAGACGTCGGTAACAACAACAGCTTTCATGCCACCGATGGTAGAATAGAAGGTACAGACGAGGCCAATACTTAGAACAGAAAGGGTCTTCGAAAGACCTGTAACAGCCTCCAGGGCTAGGGCCGGAGCATACACCACGATGCCCATATAAAGGACCATCTGCAGGGAGAACGCGATCGAAGCGGCCAGCCGCGCCACCCGTCCGAACCGCAGCTCCAGGTACTGCAAGAGAGCGGTACATACAGAGAGATTACGACAGCTTCCCAAATTACACTTCAAACTTGTTTTCTGTATGAGATGAGATTTTCAGTTCTCATGGCAGTCTGCAGGGTTGCAGCATCCCAGGAGCAGTGATCCACATTTACTTTATCAGTTACGTGAGGAAGATTGTGATTTGGATGGAATGGAATATTCTTCATAATGTTGGTGTTCTGGGCAGACGCTGTTATTTCAGAGGAAGACACTTTATCCATCGTCAGAGCTCAACATTACAACCCAGAAGACCAACATCAAAATTTTCAAATAGCACAATTACATCCTCTTCCAATTTAGACAGTGTACGTTATGTGGTCTGGAAAGTGTGAGAGTTGACGCGGAATATGAAAAATTCGTAAGTCCCCATGACGATTCTTTATTTAATGGTAGTTTTGTTTTTGTGAGGACAGCACCTACATGGTAGGCACTAGTGGCTTGCAGTTTGAAGAACACTGGAAGAAAGCAGTATGCCGCGATGGGGGTCGCCAGTCCGTATGAAAAGTTTATCACGACGAACTGCGTCCCATACGCATAGTTCTCCATAGTGACTCCGAGAAGAGTGATAGCAGACATGAAGCTGGCCATCAGGGAGATAGAAACGGGGAAAACGGACAGATTGCGGTCCCCCAGCAAGTACTCCTGCAATCAAAGAACTGGCTCATTAGTCACATATTGAAACAGTGAAACTTCAATTTGAGATAAACTTTGTTTCACTTCAGAAAACAGATATTAATGCAAAAATGTTACAGTAATGAGATCTGAGGTTCTTCTGGTGGTGAATGTGACGCAGTTGGTCTGTTCGAGGTCGTGACAGTCCACTTCATGTCACAACCTACAGGACCAAATCTGACATTAAAATTCTTGAATATGTCAGGTCAAATTTTCTCAAGTTTTAAGCAAACAAACGTAAAAAGATAAAAGATTATGCAAAGAGGACTCTGCTTTGAAATGGTTACGCAGTTTATGTGTAGGGCTGTCATTATTTAAAACGACACTGTTCCGCTGTTTTCCATTCTAAAAGTGTTCTGCACTGAGCACACGAGCAGTGAAGCACGTGCCTGTGTCCTGGAAGCAATCGCATCTCAATAACTTCGGGTACCGGTTTTAACGAACATTCGTAATGGAATTTCCAGCATTTTAACTGAAAATGAAATGTCCAAGCATCAAGCTAAAATTATTCTGAAGTGTAATTTTGCAACTATCATAAGTCTGATAAGAAAACTCTTATTTTCCTCGGCCTCAGAGTGACATCGGCTTATGAATGAGCCCATAGATTTTCACATTTACTTACAGCTTCAAATACCAGAAGAAAATACACTTATTGAGGGAGATCTATTTGTCTCTAAGCAATATCAGCGAAATGTGGTCAACTCATTTTTCTGTAAGACTTGTCGCTTCCATTCAGTCTGTCTGACTTTATAAGATCTGATCAACAGAAGTAAGCGCACATTTGTTACTGAAGATAAACTGCAGGGTCGCACCTAGCAGTTTGAAATCCATCAGGTTTCCACACGAACCATCCTGAATCAAACTCGACTGTCCACTGAGAAGGGCCACCATTCTACTACTTTAATAAAACAAGCTCCCGGCAACGGGCTTAATGCTTTGAGGAGTTTTGCGGTGTGATTACTGACTTGCGTGGTCTTCTGCCTGCCTCCAGTGAAGCGGTAGTACACTCCGATACCCGCTGAGATCAAGAGCATAGCGACAAGGACCACGTAGTCCCAAGTGCTGAACGCTCCCGTGTCATCTTCTCCCATCACTTCTTTTCCAACCCTGGAAACAAACGAGGCCCAGTCAGCGCCTCTGTTGGCGAGTTTCATTACCCTTTAGCTTGCTACGGCGTCTGCTGTCTCGCACCGTTGTGTTCTTCACGGCGACCCAGAATACGTTCATATTACACGGACTGTACGCATATGATATCTGGCGTCACGCCAAGGGACAACAGATAAAGAAAATACAATTAAAAGCAAATGTACTGCTACTCACGAACACCTAAAAATATGAGACGTTATAGCTCGGAAGATGTCAATCTCATTTCTGATTTGCCGAATTTCACAAAAGAAAAAATGTTTCAGTGGTTTTTCTTGACATGGGAGTGACTAAGAAAAAATTAGCTACTGCTATTAAGGTACAGCGGTACACCAAGATACTGGCAGCGTTAATTTCAAACTAATTCCTTAATTCCACTTAAGTTTAGAATATCTGATAAGCTACAAATCCCTCTCAATTGTTTCATTACCATTCATTTGAGGTAATTATGTCACCCGGTGGCAATTAAATGTAAATCTGTCTTTATTCAACTCGAAACCACACACTCTAGAACAAAAGGGAAAAGGCTGAGACAGAACAACGCTTTCTCCGAGTGTCTCCCGCAACGTCGTCTCGAAGTGCACTCGTCTGATTGTTATCCTGGAGGCCTTAAAACTGATAACGGGCAAGGGAACAACTTTTAAATGTCACTTACTCGAGCTGTGTCCTCCTGAGCTTCCAAGTGCAACGACGTCTGTTAAGAACGAATTCCGGCAGCCGTTACAGCGGACTCACTCGACTTGCAGAAATTTCGCTTCAAATGTCGGACAAGCCGCGGGAATCGGGAAGGAGCGATGCGGAAAACGGTCGTGGCGTCTTCTGATGTACTTTCCCGGAAATTATGTGTACTTACTCCTACGAGCCGAGTCCTTCCTGAAAAGCCAACAAACAGTCCCTCGGCCTGTACATTTTATGAAACCCGAAGCACTTCCGTTTCATTAAAACGCGAACGCGGGCGGAATCTCGTGCAGCAGGCGACATTTCGTCGCATCAGCTGGACGTGCACGAAAGAGGCAGCCATGAGAGCGAATTGTCGGCTTCACGCCCGCGTCATCCATCACTTTACTCCGCGGAAGAAGCTCCCAGAATGCAACGACGAAAAAATAATCTTTGTATTATTTAGACGACCTTCGTATTCATTCATCTCGTCAGGTAGACTCCACATTTGCAGGTTATGCCTGAATTCTGGAGTAAGACGGGCGGACGAATTTTACGTAAATCA
>NW_019059695.1:237488-318931 GCF_000696155.1 Zootermopsis nevadensis | reverse complement strand
TCCCCCCCCCCCCAATGGCACTAAATGCCACGAAAGTTCGCTTCGCGGTTCCGTCATGCGCTCTGCGCAAATTACGTACGAGATAAAAGTCGAAGAGGTGTTCAGGATTTGAAAAACTGGGCCCAGTCAACGCGCCTGACCACGTTTTTCTTTTCGTTTTCCGGTTCTTTTTGGCTCAAGGTCAGATCCGTGTATTCGCGAGCCAAGTGCGGAAAAGGCGAATTCCTTCTGAACCGGCGGTCAGTTGCCGAGACAGAAATCAGGTCTATTTTAAAAACCTAACCCAGGACACAAAGAGCAACAAATCAGGACTTTTTTTTGCTGTTTGTAGCGCGTGAAATGCTTACATCACAGTACGAAGTTCGATTCGTCCACTGCTTATTTAATACAACAACGGCACAAAGGCGGGTCTTCGATTTTCTCCTTATGTTTGTTGTGTTTATTTACTCTTTAATTCTTCTTCTTAGCCTACTCCCTCTTTCGACCGGACAGCGTGTTTTGGTGACGACTCGTCTCAAAAATTAACAGCGGCCATCAGATATACCGACACTGCGAACACGCAGGCCCGAAACGTCGAACCCAGAATCGGACGTATGGCAAGATAGACGTCGACCTTGGAGATTTCTGTCCTTGATCGGTAAGGGGCAGAGGTCGCGTGTCGCAGAATCACACGGCACTGACAAAAGGGTGGGTTTTGTTACGTCGTCTCCAGCTTTATCACTGTTTATTCATCCACTCTTATCTGTCCTCCGCCGATCACATGCGAGACATTTCATTACTCGAGGACAGACCGTGACTTCGTTAAATTTGTTGGATATAATTTAAATTAATCGCACAGATGCCGTGTCGTAATTGCTGGCTTGCGTAATTAATAGACACGCCAATTCACCGCACGTCGTGTTCGGGAAGTAACACCCGAAACGAAGGCCTACTTGGCCGCCATTTGTATTTTGCCATCTCCCTCCAGACTTATGTTGTTCGCATGGTTCTGCTACCCCACGTCCATGCCCCATCACTTAATTGCTCAAAGGAGCGGCACACAGCGCCTCCGGCTCCACCCGGAGCTCAGCGACGCAATCCGCCTTGTTAGCAAACACACACAAGGACATCGGAAGGCTTGAATGACTTGTCTGTCGTGAAATGTGACTGGCAGAAAACACACGGGCAATTGCCATTCAGGTGGTCGTGGGGCTGTGTTTCTTACGAAAGAAGTGACCAGCCCTTCCTTTCTACGCGCACCGCCCGGCCATTTCGTGGAACAACTCGTGTGTTCAAATATCCACATTTTAAGTCTTGAAAGGCGGCCATTTTCTGGAAATCACAAAAGAAACACACTTACCTTTGACAATAAATGACGTCAAGGAGAATGTTGAATGGGCAAACGGGTCCTGTTCTTTACGATGAAAATAACAAACAAATTAATAACCGTGTGGTCACTTTCCAAACATGGCTGCGTTACTTGTAAATTCAAACTTGAAAGTATTTTCTTCCCCAGACAAGACATGACAATTTATACGCGAACAACTGACCTATATTTCCATATTGACGTAAACCAGGTGTTGTAGTTGACCATTGTCAAGAACTTAATCAGTCTGTCATCAGATATTATCAGGCTTCGTATTAACAAACACGAAGCAAGGGTCTCGTCTGCTATTAAACCTTGATCCCAACAAAGATCGTATCGGTTCGTTGGTCTCATCAGATACGATCTGATAAGAACCGAAATACGAAGGCAAAATTCCAAAAGGCAGGTTAAAGCCCGTCGCGTGGTGAAAACATTGTGAAGATTTTTGTTTGTTCTCTCGCAATGTACACTCGTAGTTTGATATTAACGTTTTGGCCAAGCGTACTGTCTCCATCTTCAGGGTTTAAGATGGATACGGTACGCTGAACGATCATCAAAGGACCGAAAGGATATCAGCATCATCATATGACTAACACAAAACGTGCCATAACGATCTTGAAAACTGGCGGCCTTCACATTATATCGCAAACTCAATCTTTAAATCGCTGGCGTGAAAAAAAGTGTAAGAAATGTAATAAATTCTCAAGGAAACTTAACTCTCCTCAGAAAACAGCACTTCCAATAATTCCCCAACTCGATCATTAATGCGTAGTCCGACTAATTGCTAGAAATGCTAAGGTCAACACGTTTATTGTTGTCGACAGTGGCTGGTAGATCGTCCGCAGTTAAATTAACTGACATAACGAATGGAACTGACAGGGTCAAGGTTATCAAGATATGCAGTTCTAAATATTTACGATTATGCGAGACGCAGACGTGTCCTCCGCCGAGACAGACCTCACTACGTGACGGCGAATAATATGGGCACAAATGACGAGCGACGGGAAACAGAGGCACACGAAAGCCGTGCCACAGCAAATGAACGAATTCTCATTTGGTTAACAGCAACCTTGGCCGTTCACAGTACACACGTGACGTAAAAGAAGTTTAACTGATACAAGTAGCGATATTCGGTTCGCTGTGAAAACGGGCAGAGAGAAATGACTGGTGGTTGTACAACCGAAACAAGGATCAAACACACGGACTGTCAAAATGCGAAAAAATTAATAAGATGCCTTCTTAAAAACCTACATACAAGTCAACAAATCACAGCTCAACAATAAAGTGTTAATCCACGAACATTTCCCAAGGCACTATCTTGTAAAACAAAACTTGTTTTAAATTAAATTAAAGTTATCTCTTACCCGTCACCAGAAGACAAAGAATTAGGTTTTGTCCAGGGCCATTAGCTGACGACTTCAACATCGATTTCAAAAGTACCACAGTCGAAAGTTTAAACAATAGTGTGCAACGAGATTAGCTTCCCACGTGACCCTACAGTAAGCGCCCAGAATAGGCATCTCCATCAAATGTCTTGATTTTTTCCTCATTTCCCTCACTTGCTACATAAAGCACGCGAAACTCAGCGTCTACTACGGCCCGCTTAAAAAAGAGATGGTTCACTTTTAATAATTCCATAATTAGGGCAAAGCTTCAGAAACATTTTTCGTTCCTCTACTATCCCACACGCACACACAAATGTGAATTTAATTAAAATATAAAACGGCGGTACACAAGTGACTTGCATTTTAAACTTCAAATTTATTGAACTTGGGGTATTTCGGGCCGCATGTAGTAGAAAATTCGAGTACCGAGTCCGGGCGCAAAAAATATCGGAAAGGATATGTAGTAGAAAATTCGAGTACCGAGTCAGACCGCAAAAAATATCGGAAAGGACCACACGCTGCCTGCACCATGTCGACCAACGGTCACACAAGAAAAATGCAGATCACTAAGTTTGCGTTTGCTCTTACCATACGAACAAAACAAATCTGGATGCATAGTAATTCCTTCTGTTACTTAAGCCAAGGAGATCTTGTTTTTCACACATATTTCATAAAATATTACTTCCGGTGACATCTGACATTCGTATGCTCATGCGCAAATATCTGCCGCGATCTGCAATTTCGAATTGGTGTGGTGCCTTGTAGCAATCAATGCCTGAAATAATATCTCCATATTAAAAGAGTCCCGTTGGAGCATTTCCTTCCTTTGAAATAAATTATAATACAACTTAAAATATTAATTTCCCATTTCTAATTTCATGCACTGTTTTTCCTTTCGGACTCATTACCTATAAATATTCCAGCTTCAACCATGTTAACATAGGTAAATACAGGGCAGTTGGGCCGATGCCAACAGCCAATATATAATGGACAAGAAAGCGATGGGTAACACGCATTCGTTGTTTCAGTCATTAAAACCGATCACTGCAACAAATCACTAGCGTAACTCACAAGCAAAAAATTATGTAAATTCTTCGCACAACCTGTACGTAATGCCGAATCACAGTACAAACAAAGACAAGCACAATACGAAATAAAAACACTTCTTACTCACCGACGTATCAGTCAGCCTGAAATGATTCGGCAAGCAGCGTGCACCTTACTGTGTTTATCAAGGTGCGCGTACCAGAACCATTACAATCTTCCAGCACACACCGCAGAACGGGACCGCAAATTACCAACGGAATTGAACTTGCGCATGCGTCGAAGATGGCGTCACTTGTCCATAAAAGTTATTGACCGAGTTTCTTTAGTCAGCAGCAGCGCCATCGGCATACGCGAGTACAACAATATTGAACAAATGAAGTCTTAAATATTCAAAACTTTGCACTTTCCGGTTCCGTATGTTAATGATATGCTAATGAAAGAAATTCTCCCATATATGCTGTCCGTCCAACCAACGTCTTCCTTTCACTTTTGTGATCTTGTAAACGGTTACTTACATCTTACAGGCATTTATCTTCACCTTTCTTCAGTGTAGATGAAAGCTGTACATTCGTCCAAAATGTTGGTAACCATGTGAAAGGCCACACAGTGTCACAACCCTGCAGACCACACTAATAACCATCATGAAATCCCCAGACCTCAGACTGAATCTGCAAATACCTTCTTCCAACAGATTCTGAATTTATCATCTGAAAATACCGCCCAAGAAATTACATTTATGCCACCAAACCTAAAGATGATACGAGTTCAGATCAAACGGATATCATCCACACAACAAAAGTATTTCCTTTGTGCACCTCTTTGAATGAAACAAAAACTTAAACATGGGTCACAACTGCAGATGTGTGTCATATACCCACATTTCAAAACTTGAATCTGAACTTCGTAAGTGTGGCTTCCAGTTTCAAACCACACTTTTATGATTTCCATTTTTGTTTAGTGACCTGTTGAAATCACACTCTTACAGCATCACTCAAATTTGATTAATTTCAAACCGTCTGACAGCCATTTTCTGAAAAATGGCTCATTCTATTGTATTATAAATATTACATAAAACGTTCATATGACCACATCCTATAAATCAGAAGCACTTCTCCATTCAGAATTCAATGATTATATAGTACTATTGACTGACAAAAAAGACTAATTTTTGTTCACATGTCATCAAAATCTGTGAGCAAAAAATCCTCCATGAGGCCAAAATCAGGTATCATGAAAAAAGGAAATGAGAACTGTCCAGTAAAAATCAAATTTGAATTTCACAAAAACTGTTTGGCAAGAGCAATAAAATGTGAACTTTCTCAACTAGAATCAAGATTCTTTTAGGTATTGAGAAAGTTCACGAACAGCTAAAAATTCAGTCTGCATATCTGTAGCCAAAGAAACACACCTACATTCATTTGACAAGCTGGAAGCATTCAACAGCAAAGCTCTGCATACATTACAACACATAAATAAAATAAATCAAGAAAACGTTTTCACAGTATCTTGTTAATCATACAGTGGTCTATGTACATGGTTAAATGAAAATAAATGGCTCTTCATTATTCCTATTATTTAAATTCAATAAATGAGGAAGCACTGTGAAGAGGTATAAGTTACACTACAATAAATAAATAAATAATCTATCAGCAGTGTATTGAGCAGATCTTTTTAAAATGGCTACAATGCATCACAAAGTAGAATTTATATCTCAAATACTTGCAGAGTGCTTGGAACGTACAATGTTGATTCAGCAGAGAAACATGGAGTGGTGTTGCATCATAAACACATTATCACACATTTATTTACTTTCTTTCCACCCCACAAACCTGAGGGACAGATATTTCCACATTTTTACAACTGATCATAACCACAGCACATCATCAAATTGAATATAATTACTGTACACATAACACGATACCTAACTGGTAAGAATTTCTGTAGGCCTATAAAGAGTCCTTCACACCACCTTTACTACAGGAAATATCAAGATCCATCTTTATTTTATTTCATATGCGCACACAATCTCAAATTAGTCCGACCAGATAATGAGAAAATGCAGTACGTTGGACATGCCAAAGCGAAACACATGAACGCGTACACTCTGTTCAACCCACCTACACATTAACACACTTATGTACAGCCATTTTCTCTATTTTGAAGTGTCTTGAATTCTTTACTTCTGTGAAGACAGGAACTCTTGTAACCTTTTCACTGCAAGAACGATGTGTCCTGACCACCAGGACGCAACAAAACCTTCATTCAAGAGTGAAAAGAATTATAAGATGCAGCACCACCCAACATTACATAGCATTTATAACTTAAACAAATACTGAATTTATAAATTTAGAATCCCTAAGCAGAAAACTTTCCTATCATTTTTAAATATGAAAGCTTTCATATGTAACCATTAAATAAACTGAGAAACCAGTTTCAAATACGTGCACGCTATTTTGCAAATGAAAGAATAACATAAGGCACATACAATACTTTTACATTGTATCAGATTAGCATCATCCAACATCCCCCAAAAAATTAATTTTAGTTACTCTCAGTCTCAAATGTATTTCTTCTAGCATTGTTTGTTTCATATAGGTCAATGGTCAAATGTACTACTATCCTAAAACTAATAATAGGCCATTTTCTCTGCTTTCACACTTTGTGAAGAATTTTATAATTTAAAAAGTGGCAAGTATTTTATTCAAAGTGACAGGGAAAAAATGCATGTAACAAACACCATGTTTCCATGAACAGTCAAGTCACTTTGCATTATCTAAATTTCTCCCAATGACATCGTGATATCAACACACGTACAAAGCACTCGTCTTCACCACCAATAACACTTGTTGCTGCATGCAGCAGTGAAAGATGTAACTCGTAATTACTAGGCCAGTGTTTCACAGTGGGTAATGCTCATGAAAAAGGAAGGTTTGCTGTAATTTCAGAATATGAGATGAAGAAATGGGCACTCACCTATGAAACGTTTCAGGCCACTATGGCATAAGAACCACGGTTCACAGACCAAAGTACTAACCACACTACTGTTGTTTATACCTGACAAAATAATTTACAAGTTGTTACAAATTCTTTGATGCCATTGCCAAAACTTTAATCCGCACACCAAGGGCTGTACCTAATGACACGTGGTCATGCCATGTTCAGGCTTAATTTATATAGTAACAAGACGAACATCAATATTAAACCCACGCCTGTCTGCACAAACGTTTTTCTGTTGGAACAGGAAAGGAAAAGCCAAATGCCTTTACTACCCTTAAAACCGTTAATGTCAAATCACCAGAAGCGGTTAAATTTCATATCAGTACTGCACAGTATTTACTGGACTTTCATCTGTAACCACGTAATTAAATACGCACAGCGGCTGGCATGTCGTCACCACATTCACTGTCCAATAATTTTGCCTTCTGACTAGGAATAAAGTTAAAAGTTATTTAATAATGGTGTATCAACTGCAGACATTATGTAGTGTCAAATGACATATGAAAATGACCGTGAAGGAGAGAATAAGAAGAAAAAGTTGTCACATATTTGAAGACAAGATCACAACATTTTCATAAACACGGCAAAGAACATAACAAGAAATGCCAGATGAAAACACTAAGAACTACAATAGAGAATCAAAGTGGGAACTTCTTGAAGGATTCATACATCTAGAGCATGCTTTCTGCCTAACTTCAACAAGTCGAATAAAGGAAATATTTGGAGGTTGTATTCGCATTTTGAAGACACCTTTCAAACAAGCCCGAGGTTAATTTTGTGGCATTTCAAAAAATACCTGTGCTCAGACTATTGATAATTTGTTGCTTTTGGTAACCTAACCTAAAACTGACAGTCAATATAAAAGTGGAAGTACCCAATCACAAAAGTACTAAACCTAATTACTGCTAATATACACACACTTGTAGCTTTGAGGAAAATAAATATAATATATTAATTTCAAAATATACAAATAAAACAATAGATTAAAAAGGTTAAAAGTCTGGGATGGAAATATTACATAACAGAGAACTTTGACAATTTAAACAGCCCATTCAGCGTTGTTCGATTAGCAAAATTAAGGTGGCTGAGATGACAGGGCAAACACGAAAGGCACAGAGAATTTTTTGGACAAAATCAGGCACTTGGAAGACTGAGGATCTCAGAGAAACTCTAGGAGTTATGAGGCTTTGGACTGGCAGAATCTCAGGGTTACCAGCAAGTTGGCACGTTCACAAATTGCTAAGACAAAACATGCTTCCAAAGTACATACAAGAAAGAATAATCAATCTTGTGGGCATTATTCCTGCATTTACATAACAAAATATAATAATATAGTTAATATATCTACAAAGTGACTTCAGTGAACATGGAAACTTAGTTATACGGCTATAATCGATGTGCACCACAAGCAAACGTCAAAAAATCGGTGTCACCAATTTACAGAAATTGTATTTTATTTTTGTAAGAGACTCAATTTACAACTTAACCAGCACAAGCGAATTATAAAAAAAATCTTGAACCTTTTCCACTTATAAGCCGATACTTCAGATGCAAAGACTCTGCTCCAAAATCAAAATACGAACACCGCCTTCTGCTCTCAGTTGCCATCTGTTAATGCAAATCTAAATTCCATTACATTAGATCATTTATTTAGGAATAATTTATCTGCTACAATGGAGAGCAGACAAATGCAACTGATTCTGGAGTGAGAATTTTACTAGTTCATCATTCTAGTTTCCTGTATCATAAATACACTAACCGCAAATCAAAGAATATGTCTAGAATAACCGTAATAAAGTTATAAAGTATGGTATTGTAAGTACTTGGCATTCTCATCTATCACACTCTCCGATAACTTACTTGGCCAGTGCTCTATGAACATGGACCTGTATTGCAACAAAACATTTTTTACGTATAATCTGCGTGAAACAAAAAGCCACGTGCGCAATTATTTTAAATGTTCCGCCGAAGAACTTCCTGCACTATCCGTGAGAAGTACAGAGTTCCATTCCTCTTTCACACTCTTTATTCTTGATTCCTACACAACTGCATTTAGGAATCATAAAATGAACGCAAGCAACCACCACGTTTACATAGCAAAATCGCACGTGGCATTTCACGGCTCCATCTTCTTTACGCGTTA
The DNA here is from genome assembly GCF_000696155.1 of Zootermopsis nevadensis. The sequence continues at coordinate 310,014 of NW_019059695.1, read as the reverse complement.
GTCCGTTACGGAGATTTGAGCAAAACCAATCAATGCTTTATCATCAGGAACTTCATTGCTTGCATAACCAGAGTTCTGAAATACATAACAAAACTAACTTACAGTAACAATACAACATATTCGTGCGATTCTAAGGTGACACTTCTTCACAATTTTTATCTTCTTAAACACTGCTAATAAATCAAAAATGCTCTCTGAGAATTTGTTCTGAACGTACATTGACTACAGCAATTAGAACCATGCAGATAGGACACAAGATACAAGAATATACAGAACACTTGATACATCATTTGCAAATGATGGACACTGATCACCTGAACACATTTTCCATTACCCACTCGCTACAAAAACTTGAAGATGAAGAAAAAGGTAATTAGGCAAATAAAGAAATATGCCAAAACAGATCATCACAGCATCAAAACTGTAAAGCTAATGACCAAACATCTGTACGGATAGTTTCCTGAATATAACATGAAATTTTCAGGAACCAAATATTACATTCCCAAGCTCTACTAAGTAACAAACTCTGCAAAACAGAATATTCTGACGTCGCTGTACATGACAAATTTACGTGCAAAGAAGGAAGTCTTTGTAAAATCAAGTTTATAAATCAAATGCGCCATAAGACAGAGTGCAGCAAATTTTAATTTTGTGGCAAAGTTTGGATATGGAAAGGACATCAAGGCATAGGAATGGGGAACATTAAAAATTATTGTGAGGAAACTTGTTTTGGTGATGTGAATATAGTTCAATGGCACCTGCAACGATTCTAATCCTGCTACCACTGCACTGCAACATTTACGTGTCAGTGATATATCTGAATGAAGAGAGACTGGATTCAGTTCTGCTCCTTCATGCAGCTATCAGGTGATGCAACTGTAATAACGAATAATACAGATGTTGGTACAAGACCCAAGCAAACATTGCAGTGAACATAATTCCAGGCCTCTCTTATCAGTAACGTATTACACTCTACTGACACACGCCTTATCAGCCAAATTAATTTCCCCGACTTCAAATGACATATTTTAAAATTCAGCAGTTCTATCTCGCAGTTTTCGTAAATGTAGCAACTAAAGGTAATAAAAGGAACGTGTGGTATCCTTATTTGTGTTGCACGTACTTTCTGTCTGAGCTGATATAATACACATCATGATGTATTTTTAGTGCTTCTACGATTACTGGCGCTAAAGCAGAAAAAACTGCAGAACAGGTTAAGAAAATGTTGGGTAACAATTTCAGGATCATTCTTCACCACGAACAAACATGAAGTGAAAATAATTCTGAACTCAGACGTTGCAAAATAATCCATACAGCTCCATTCTGTCTATGAAACCCAAGTCATAATGCAAACAGCACTGTTCCAATTCTATGACGTTGCTTACGCACATCAAAATAAGCATCATTTTAAGCTAAATCAAGTCATCGAATTTCTACAGACAAAACAGCAATGAGACGCTCACCAGGGGGAAGGTGACAGTGCGGAGCTGTCCTCCACTGTCTATAAGTTTCTGAAGGTTTGCAGCAATGACAACAATATCCCTGCCATCCACCAGGCCTGCCCCAACCAGCTCAGACGCTATGCCCTCGGCCGAATCTTTCCCCACGGCAAATTCAAACCGAATGTCGTTCAACTCTCGTTTTGGATTCCTGAAATACAAATATTGTGAACTGTAAATGCATTTATCTAGTTCAACAGAATTGTTACAGCGGATCATACAACTTTTTCAGGCAGACTCAATTTAATATTTGGAATCTCTTACTCTGCTACAATGTTGGAAGGACTTTGTCAACTTTAAAATTTGGAGACGTGTACTGAAACTGCAAAATGTTAACATTATCTTACTTTTAAGGGTTGATACAAGAAAGAATTATTACCAATCAGGACATCAATTTTTATCTATGTATTTGTTGCAAACAGACGAGGTTACAGTCAGGGTTATTGGACTTTGTCCATCGTCCAAGGTTAATATCCACACGACGTTTCAAAAACAGGATCCATTCTCGTCATCAAGCGTATGGGGCAGGGGAACTTACTCTGTTGGTTCCAATAAAAAGAACTAGTCCAGGATGCCCTACATATGAAGCCCGACCGGTCAGCTACGACTCACCTCATTCTGAGTACAAGATTCACTGGAGGAACTGCATGGGCCTGCATCCGACACAAGTTATCCTGTGCGACATCGGGCCCCATAATTTCACTTGTTCTCGTGCCTGTCCCAGTACCAGCACTGCCCTCTGTGTCAGTCAAGTCCTTCTCACTGCCTGACGATCCAACTGTTTCAATGTTATTCATTGGCTTCTCCCCACACTACGAACAACATTTTAAAACCCTCAATAATGACTAAGAAGAAGAAGGGGAAGAGGAAAAATATTACGGTAAACAAACGTAACAAGATGTAAAAGAAGAAAAATAAGATAATGAAGAACAAAAGAAGAACAAATGGTGAACAGGAAGCAGTTAAAAACAGCAAAGAATTTTCTTTTATACATTTCCTCCACACAAAGTGTGACCTTTATTTTGATGTAAAGAATAATTCTTCAGAAAACTGATATTAATTTCTTATTCTGAACTACTCAGCCTGATAGACGAACATTATGAAGGTCAAAGTTGGTACCTATGACATGGTATTTGGAATGGCTGGTCTACTGATTTCCCACCTCACTTTATATTGCAGTTCACAGGAACTTGACACACATCCACTGAACGTGCTCTTTTCAGCGCCATCACAGAACATGAGAAAGGGAACAGGAAATAGCAGAAAATACAAATGTTCAAGTGTCCAAGCCTGAATTTTGTCATGTTGAATAAACAAGAAGCACCTTTTCATAACAACTTTTCTACAACATGAGGGAACAAAGTTCAAACACCATTTAATCTCTCTCTCAAACTCGCAGGATTTTGTGCTAAAGCTCTGCGTTCCACAACAACAAATAAATAACCGCTGACAGGGCAGGAAACAGTCTCTATCAGGATTTTGGCGCATCTCACCTCATCATCTGAAGATTCACCACCTTCTTCCTCTGAGGACCAAACCCACTCGCCTGTTACGGTTCGATGAAGTCGCCCTGATGTTCCAGGCTGCCGTTTTGACGCCTGAGAAACACGGAATAGGAATATCTTAAGAGTTTGCTTTGGTAGCCTCTGTAGAAAGAGTAAGCACATTTCTTACATGGAAAGTATTCTCTATGCAAATGCAACTTCATACAATTAAAATGAATTAATATGGAGGTTCCACATTTGACAATTTCACGATCCAATTAAAATTAGTCTTTTCTCAGACATACATACTTTTTGTACTCTTGTTTCTAAGCTTGGGCCAATGGCTACTAATGTCTGCTGAAGATATTTTCTGTCCTTCGCTTTCTTGAAGAAGGGGTGTTTCAAGAGCTCGGTTGCTGTCGGCCTAAAACAAAGCCAAGCGCGTCAAAATAAACTGCGTGACTGTTCACTTCTAGTACCAGTGCAACAACAAGCAGGGATTTGGGGCCCATTAAACATTTACGCAAAAATACACACAACATTCCAGAACTGCATCATTGAGGCCAGCGAAGGGAAATGTGGCTGGTGGACAAAATGTTTAGAGTTTCTTAAAATGATATCAAATAAGCGAGACCAAGTCACACACAAAAAATTAAAAATGATTCTAACGGCATTCATAAAACTGTTCTCAAGATCTCTCTGCACCAATCTTATCACATAAATGCACGATAAATTACGCGGATCACGAGGGTTCGATCACTCGTACCCACCTTTTTGACGGGTCTTTCTGAAGGCAGTCGACAATCATCTTGCGAAACGTTTTGCCATACGCTTTGTACTGATCCTTTTCTTCCGCTCCAGTATCAAGTGTCGGAGGGTCATTCTGAAGTGTTAACATCAGGACTTTCATAGGTGGGTACTTATGGTAGGGGGCGGTTCCTGTTGCCATTTCAATCGCTGTGATTCCAAATGACCAAATGTCTGCTTTGAAGTCGTAGCCATGGTCCTACAGAAGAAAGTGGCACACTTACAGAATAGATGAAATAGAGAGGGCACAACTCGTACAACGGAGGGACGTGCCAAAATTACTTTTTTGATGGAAACAGCTCAAACGTGGCAAAAACACGCAAAAGTTCTAGTCGCATTATGCGACTGTCCCCCCAGAAAGATTACACAATTCTCACCGTGTTGGCACTGGTTTCTGTCTTGAATGAGGATGTGCTAGTCCGTAAACATTTTTACTCTGATCAAGTTTTGAAACCACACCAGAAATACCAAGAACAGTCTTGCCCTTACACTCCGCAAATCATTTTTGGGGAAGATCCCTGAACAGTTTCCAGCAGTGGATGAATATCCACAATGCAATTACATCTTTCTCGCTTCTTGAAACCGTACTATGCATTATTACCAACCTCACAGCCATCCTTCGGTTGCGGCAATCACGTCTTCATTCTTTAATTATGCTGTATCAGCTACAGGAAAGAATGAAGTAAGTAGTCACAATTTATGTGAAGGCTTCATCTGAGCTTTAAACTGGAGTGGCTGAGTAAAACCACGATAGACTCGATCAAACACCTGGCAAAGATTCAAACTGATGAGGCAGGACAAGCCCCAGAATGGCCGCGCCCACGTAGTGCACCCAGTCTCGAACCCAGGTCTGCAAGACAAACTTGCAACCACCATCAGTTTGTACAAACCTCAGTGAACTGAAACTAACTTGTTCCATAACTTCTGGCGCCATCCAACACGGCGTTCCAACAAACGTGTGCCGCACTTTTTGTCTGGAAAGGTCCCTGCCTGTAGCCAGCCATGCCGACACCCCAAAGTCTGCAATCTGCACAGTTCCATCCTCTCCCAGTAGAATGTTGCCGGCTTTAATGTCTCTGAAACACAATGCGGCACGCTCACTGCATGTGTCGGCTTTCAAGCATCCGCATAATCACAGCTGCACACCCGTATTCATTCAAGCGCCAGAAATGGGCAAACCAATCAGAAGTGACTTCAACATTGATCAACAGATAAAAAAATATTTACAAACTTGCTGATGCACTATGTAATCCGTTAGCTGTAACCTTGACAGATTTTCTAAGGCCCAAAATCTGGTATTCTGTTTGTCAATGTAACCAACCATCACATTATTGTGCTCTCTGAGTATCCTCGACTAACCTCCGACACTTTCTCTGGGACTTCCACTGTTACACCAATAACTTATTCCACATGACACACGCGTACGTCTGTACCACACCGCACTGAGCCAGAATTACATTTTCTTGTATTTGCTAAATATTAAACAGAAATAAAACTGTTCCAGAATTTATTTTACATACTAAATCTTTTATATGAAAAGTTTAAGAAAGAAAAATCCAACAAGTTTGATTTAAAATTCATAAAAATAGGTGGTGGTGGTGGTGGGTGGGGGGAAACTAAACTGATTTGAACAAAATTAAATTCACCCGACAACTTTTATAATAGAATTCCCCTCACCAAAACTGTTCTGCAGTTTCAAATATGAAGCAAGCAGACAGATGGACACATGAATTCACTTTGTGCAAAGAATATAATACAATTTCAATTTACAGAAACTAATAAGACTGGTCTCCCCTTGGTGGACTAGCGGTCGGTGTGCTCATCACTGGACCCAAGGTTCATGGGTTCACACCCGACCAAGGTCGATGGATTTTTAAGGGTGATAAAAATCCGTAGCACAACTTCCTTCGGAAAGGAAGTAAAGCCGGCGGTCCCACGTTGTAGATTTACGGCACGTAAAGGAACCTTATGAGCACGAACGACATGTTTCATAAGCAGAATTCGGCGGACATTTCTCACTCAAGTCTCTCCTGATTCACTACTAGATGGCTCTGGCAGTCAAATCAGGATTGAGTAGAAATTGTGCAGTCGGTGGACTGGTCACTCACTGCTCACAAATGCGCTTCAAAGACTAGGAAACTTCAGACCCACAATCGGGTCGTAGAGCCAAGTAAGAAGAAGAATAAGACTGATCATGAGAATGAAGTTCTGTAATCTTATTTTGCGCATAATTCTTCTTCGTACAAATTTGTGTTTGGCTCATTACCTGTGAATTTGCCCATTGCTGTGAAAGTACTCCAGCCCTTTTAGTACTTCCTTGAGAACAGTGGCGATGGTAGACTCATCAAAGACGCCATGATGACAATTGGAGGAACGCGTTTTGTGCTTAATTATGTCCAGCAGTGAGCCTCCCTCCAACAAACGAAGCACTAACCACAGTTCTTCACGAACCACAAAGCTTGTATAGTACGTCACAACATTTTCATGGTTGCATGAAGACATGGCCTGAATTTCCTTCTGCAAAAACGAGAAAATTGTTCGGTTACATTACTCTCCATCGTGAATGTGGACGGAAGCAGCCATGGTCTATTTTAAGGTACTATTAGAGCCTCGAAGGACTGAAAAAAAAACATCGGTCAGGACGGCCAGTCTTGACACCAACGTTCGAGTCAAAGCCCTCGACAGCTCGGCTTCGATGTTTGGTAGAAAGAAACTGCATGAATGAAGAATGGCGTAGCTTCCACTCCAAACACACTTCCAGTACTGAAAAATTATTAAATTTGCACTGTAATGTTCACACTATCACCATGCTGATGCTTTTAAAGTGCAAATGGTGCACAAAATTTGCAGATATTTACTTGTGTATTTTAAGCTTTCAACCTATCAAACTTCACATGAGAAGAAATATATTATGAAGCCATTCTGTTGTGGTTGTTGGGTTCAGGAATACAATTCTTAAAATGCAATATCCTAAAATATATACTGTACCTAAGTAAACAATACATTTACCAATAATTCATCCATGCTCGTGTTCCATTTTTCGAGATTTATTCGTTTGATGGCACATTTTTCTTGTCTTGGTTTACAGAAGGCACCATGGACCACTGCAGTTGCACCAACACCTGGAACAAAATTTGTGGACATTTGAAACTGATATGCCAACGCTTATACGTTTGCCCATCATCTTCATGTTCTCTGAATTCTTGCATGTCACACATTAGTATGCTGTGAGCGTAGTACTTCTGATCGTTAAGAGATGTGCCGGCATGCCATGGAACGTGCTTATCATGCACTGCCGTTTAATATACAAACTCCTGATCACACTAGAGCTTTTACAAATATTACCGTCAGAAACACTCGAAAATATGGACGGACATTGTTTCGTAAAAGTCAATTTCTTCCCTTGGTATCTCCGATTCGCCACTCTTCACTCCATTCACTCCAGACACATGTTTTTCGGAACATTAGTAACACTTCGTGTGACGTACGATTTGTGTCAAGTTAGCAAATAATTAAACAACAATATTATCAGATGCAAACAAATGCGGCAGTAAAATAAAGTGACATTAATCATACTACATGTGATACTGATATCATACTAACCAATTACTTCCTTCAGTTCATAATCATCTTTCGTGTTGGGCCAACCTTGTGGTGTTACGCCTGCACCAGTTACCGCCATCTTGTGGGCAAGAATGTCACCAATACTCGCTCTAGCGGACTGGGAGCAAGTCGTAAACGGCGGAAGATCGGCATTGGATGATTTTCGCCGAAATATTCCTGGAGATCCAGGGGGCATTAGACCTGGTGATATTTTCCTGAAATTACAGTGTACGATACACGGTATTAAGACAACTGAAAAATAAGAAAACGCTTACTGTTAAGTCTTATATTAAAAGTAAACAGAGATAACAAAGAAATGTCGACCTTATGTTCCCTTACCGTAAGTGCTATTTTTGCGAGACGTTGCAAAGTGGACGTATGCAATGTCATGGTCATGGAAGATGCTCCATCAGGGACATGAAATTTCGCTCTGTGAATACTGCGATGAATAAAGTCAAAACTCTTCACAAAGACTCCAGCTTGCGTCGAATGAACAAAATCTAGGGCCGCTAGCGGTCTTTCTTGTATAACTGTTTACTTTAGGCAGCGACAGACAACACATGTTTCTATGCAACCTATCTCTTTCGGAGGACAATAAAACTCGTCTGTCTGTAGATCTGTTCAAACTCCTAACAGCTATCAACAAAACATGAATACTTTTTCGAGAATACGGGGGATTGAGTGGACATTTGACAAGGTGAATGTTAAAATAGGGGCATGTTGATTTTTCTAATGAAGGGCGAAGAACCCAGTTTCATCCTACTGTAGACATCTGATTGCAACACAACGCGGCAAGAAGTCCACTTCTACAGAATATTTTATCTGATATCATCGGCTCTACAGACCTACATAAATCGCAAAAAGTTTTAAGGCAAATAAAACATCGATGTATTTATATGTACTGAAATTTACAGCAGAACAATTCGGGTTTTCAAACACAATCTAGAAAAGCAATGGACCAGCTCTGATGTACCTGAGTAGACATGGTCGCTGTTTGTGGAGGCCTCACGTAAAAAGGGTAGGATGCCTCCTATCAACAACACAACAGAAACAACCTCAGCAGGGACCGAGCCAAATCGTGAACGCCACTTCTAAGCTTAGTATAAGCGGTGGCCTATTAGATGCAGGGAGAAACAGTTTTTCTTTCCACGCTGGTACAATGCCCGATCTGTTGCAGAGCGCTCACGACGCAAAAGTCGTTTTTACCATCTCATGCATCTTGGTTTGTAAAACACGTAACAAATAACACGTGCTTGTGAAAGTGCCACGAGGTAAAAACATATTCCGAGTGTATCATTTCAGATTTATAGCAGGAACCCTTTCCGAGCTCCAATTAAAGTTTCTGCTCGTAACTCCGACGTGCAAGATCCAGGTGAAGGCTTGCGACGGGCTGATCGACCACCCAGGAAATCCTACGGCTTCTCTCAAAAGATTCATTACCCCACAATTAATTCCGAATCAAAGTCGCAAAACGAGTTACCGCAAGAAACGCACAGCCAGTGCGGCTGTGCGAAGTTGCAGGCGGAAGGGATGAAAGGCGGTTCGTGGGGAGAGACAAAGAAGCTAAAGCAGACGAAAGCGTGCAGCACAGAATAGGGCAAGAGACGTAGAACAATGAAAACAGATGCCGAACGTATGGAACGCTGTCTCAAACACTTGCTTCTGTGGAACGCCTAAACCGCTACGTGTCGCCACTAGTGTGGGACATTCCCTGTCCTCAGCCACCCCACACCTCACCTCTGAAACCGTTTTAATATTATCCTCCGACTGAACGCTTAGCATGAAAAAGTATCAGGTTGCCGCCTGCGGTATTTTGGGTTTTGTCCGCCGTGCAGTAATGTAGCCCGAAGGTGGTTAACATCCTTTCATCCCCATCTTCAGGGTAACCATTTACAGGACTACAAGGCATCACGACCCAGAAGACATCTTCAACTCCGTGAGAATTACAAATCTCAGAAGAATAAGTTTCCACAACCAAAATTTTGTGAACATTTTTCACCACATCCAACTTCTAATATCTACCGTTACCTGCCAACCCCCCCACCCAAGTGTATGAGTTAGTGCACTCACGTAAATCTATTTATCTACTCTTTTGCTTATTACCGAAATCAGTTTCGCGTGCCCAGCTAAACTAACTTTAATTTTATACTTCCGTTTGTACACCCCTGCTGTGCGGCGAAGAACCATTACGATATACACTAATTATTTTCCCATCTCGGCAAGGTAAAAGAGGTTCGTTTTAATTTCAAATGACTTCTGCCAAAGATAGACACAAAGCCTGAAACAAAAACAAAAACCTCTATGTTCACATTAATCTGCGTTTAATTTAAGTGATGGATGTGGCTCGTCGTGGCAGTCACGACGCTTGGCTTTGCAGACGCCCCGACCCGCGACGTAAGCCGCGTCTATTCCAGAATGTCTTCACTTCAAGTCGTGAACACACGGATTTATTTATTTCTGAAAACTGGGAACTGAGCCATGACGGCGGAGGTGCAACTTGAAATCTGCGGGCCCCCGCGCGGGAAATGTTGCTCTCTAACCCCTTCCCCCCCCCCCAAAAAAAAAAAACGCAGCCACGTGTAGCAGAAACGTTCCTGTGCGTTCTCTGACCATTAAATGAACACGCGTGGGAGAAATGGTTGCATGAAGATAATAAACGGGGTTAAATTAGGGGTGTAGAAGAGAACTTGTTGGACCACATTAATGCTCCCTAACGTCAATAGCACAATAATTAAAAATCCGTCCGCCATCTAAAACTGGTTCCTTAATAATTTCCGGAAAAAACTTCATTCGCCAGTATTACGTGGCACGCGGTGGATGGTGCCAAGCGACGTCACGAAGTTAAAACCGTAGAATGCATTGGTCCACAATCGGACCATCAAACGCGACTTGTTTGTTGTCTTGACTACGAGCGTGGGATTCACAAACTTAATTGTGCGAGATCACGCATCTTCGCAAAAAAACGAAACGAAAAATTAATCAACTAATCGATCAAGTATGTGAACACAGATCTGGCAATCAGAACGAAAAATCACACCCGCGTTAAATCTCTCACGACAACAATTTCACTGCCCCCCCCCCCCCCCCCCCCCGGGGTCCTCATCGTCACAACATCGACTTATTTTCAAATGCATGTTCAGCCTCATCCAGACCAGGGCGACCTGTGAACTCGCGGTAAACGGGATCGGTCAAGCTGCTGAGCAACTTACCGACCGACCTCGACCTCTTCAACGAGTGAACGAGGAGAATGCATTGGTCTCTGAAGTCTAAAATGCTGCTATAAGTGGCACAATTACAAGTTCGTCCAACAAATTCTCACAATTTCTTTCGGAAAACAACGAAACTAAATCGGGAGCCAGAGCGCGAAGCCACGCCCCCCCCCAAACATTTCCGTAAAATCCATTTTAATATTATCCTTACATATACTTATGTGTCTTGCAAGTGATCCTTTTCCAAGAGGATTCCCACCAAACGCCTTGAGCAGATGAATATATTTGTTACGTGGTGAAAAACGGAACTAGCGACATCTCTATTCTACTTATTGGCCGGACGCAGACATCAGCGCTCTTGTGCAGATAAACCACTGGCCTTTGACTGAGTCTGATGCGTCTTTGGCGAATTCTTCGCCAACTCTGGAGCATAATTTGTTTCACTGAACTATCCGGGCTGCGTCTTCATGCAGACGGAATTAAACAGCGCGTGTGTTGCATTTTCTAGATGCTATCTCACGCAACCTCGCCTGTCATCGTAAACCAGTTAAGGCGCATTGTGCCTTGCCGGGAATCGGCAACTTCAGGCACCAGAAGTAATTGTGTCGGGAGGAAATCGAATTTTTGCGACGACGTCTGTCTTCTAGGACGTTGCGCCATACAGCAGTTTACTGACGTTTTAGAGGTGCTTACTGCCTCCATCTTCATCTTCAGGGCGACCTGGTGACGGAGGCAGATCTGGACAAGAGCCTTGGTGACAGGTGCGTCGAATCGCTTTGACCTTAGAGCACTTTAGTTCGTCGTCGGGACGGGCTAAATTCGTTATGCAACCACGGAACGGATCGTCCTGTCATAGACACGCGGCGCGAGGCGAATCGGACCTTCTCTTGACGTCACAACACTGAGTCTGTGACGAGCGCCTCGGCCATTTCTTTCAAGTTCCTTCTTCGGATTCCAAATGAAATGTTTAATGTTAACTCTCCAATTGACGTGGAAACAGAAACCACACTCCAGCGTCGCGAGCGGAAGTCAAAAGCCGTCAATTCCTCGTCCTCAGAACAAATTTCTTTACATGTACGACGCTCGTGGCTTTGTTACAAGCCAATAAATCATGTACAGGCAATTTGCGTTCGCCCGCTCGCAGTATTTTCCTTGTAATCGTACAAAAAGCCGAAGGAGATAAAAGATTCTTGTTCCGTGGAAGAGCGACTGTCATATTCTAGAGGAGAAACTTGTGATTTTAATATCAGGCCTAACTAGATTAAGTTACAACCAACAAACACTCATACGAGTACAAATAAAGATAATTGTTATCTGTAAATGCCTTAACGAGAAACGCACTCAAATTTCCGAAATTATTGAATATCAGCCGCGTGTGTTTGATGTGGCTTAAGGTAAAATGCCACAGAACATTCTTTATTAAACAGGCTTTGATAATTTAAACCCTTGAATAAACGTTCTTCCTGTGTATCGCGAATTGTAGGTGGTCACTAAAGGCCCTAGTTAATCCTGTTTGGTTTTGTGTCACTCACACCTTCATTTCCATTATGATCTGAGTGACACAAATTTTAATCAAAACCAGCCACAATTTGCTTTTTTCATATAGACGAACCGGGCAGACAGAATGCGTCACGGGAAGCACAGCTCGCGGGATTATCCCCACTGAGATTCCCGCCTCTTCCCTTCTCTACGATCCACATCATCCCTTTTTGCAATATAAAACAGACGATTCCGAACACCAACCCGCCACAAGTTAAGGTTTTTTTCAACAAGAACCAGAACTACTGACGACAAATTCAATCGAAATGGCGCTGATTGTAAGTCAACACCAGGTAAGACGAAAGTTGTTCATAACAGCACCCGACTGTCACGCTGTCTAGAATCTTTGTTGTGCTAAATATCGTCAGAATTTGGGGCAAATCGCCGCGCCACAACACGGTAAGGCAGATAGTCTACCCACAGATAAGTTCGGGCGTTTCTTTGTACATGGGAAAGCGACGTTTGAAATTTAACGAAGCGCAATTTTCGAACGTTTGCACATTTCTTATAAAATATATTAAGATGGTGTTGCGAGTAACGTGAAATGGAGAATTTACCGCTCGCTGTGCACGAGAGTACAGTTTCGTAGCCTCTTTCAACTGATATCACAGGTTACTGACCCGCGTCTGCTCTCAAAAACGAGTAGTGTTAAACTGCACAACGAACAGGAGTTTGAAAGTGTTAAACGAGTTACCCAAAACACACTCACACACAGAAGAACAACATCCAGCCCCAGACAAATCTCTAATTCAACAACAACAACAACAACAATAATACAACAAATTTCAGATGCCCCACTATAATATTTACATCAGAAATAAATGAGACGTGAAATAGCTAAGGACGATTCAACATGCACTTACTAAATATTGAATTTATTTGCTTGTTTCATGGCGTAATACTTTCAGCACGCGGCAGAACGCGCATTACAGACATACATGGAATCATTGATACATATAAACCATGAATTTGTTTCTCTTTAGACGTAATCTGCATATCCACAAATGATTTCGTTCGCCCGCGCATTGATATCATTACACACGCCCTCTACAACGCACAATGAAAGACAGAAGCCCGTCTAAATATTATTTAAGAATTCAGTCCGTACCGCGAAGAAAACAGAACACTTCACCATTACAAAGATCAACTGATGTTCAAGGAAGTAATCGCTGTTTGCAGTGAGAATCATACTAAATACATAAGTACACTTTGTGACAAAAATGCAGACTTAGTGGATATTAAAACAGGTGGTACATATGGTTACCACTGTGATTTAAAGGGCTTTAAGATGCTCCATACGTGGAGATGTTGGACTACAGATCCACATTGACGCGGCTAGTCGCCTGAGAAGATTTTATTGCATTTACTCGTCGTGAAAGCTTCAAGTCATATAAAGTACATACACGCGTTACCCATGCACGAAACCCCGAACACGACCGATTCTGACTAATTGTGGTAGATTCGCGTAAAACTCCGGGAGTTTCGTGTGCGACGCAGAGTGGACCGCGTACCGACGCGAAGTCGCGGATGAAGTCCGAGTGTGACGCGGCGAAAAACACGGTGAGTTGTCTGCGAATTTGCATTTACAGTAAAACGATAAGCCGGGGCCCTCAATGACCCATCCGCACAGGAATTCCTCGCCAACCGCGGGGGTTAGGTTTCTGGAAAAAAAGAACCGCGCTTTGCGAGACCAAGGCATTATGGGGAACTACGACATAGGGGAACTTCGGCCGCTGTTAACACTTATCAAACCGAACACGGATCGCGTTCAGTAAAATTCTTACATGAAACTCAGAAATGTCACGAAAAGACGCAACTTAATTGTAATGCAGAAGTTAGAAAATTGTTTCGGAGGCCTTTACAGTCTTGCCCTTAGTTGTGCGGAAGCAGCTAATTACTTCCTCGTACACACAAAATAAAAACCGCCGACACATGAAACCACACGCCGCGCCTGACAAAACACATTCGATACACTGAAAATTGCTTTGAAACCAAAGCTGGGAAACAGCTTTGCTTTAACGACGCAACAGAATACTCGAGTGGCTTTGCGGTTGTCCGAAGTGCGCCTATTCTCGGCTCTCTCTGACTGCCCTGCGGTAAGCAGTCACCAAAACGCGGAAACCAACCCCGTCGATCAACCCTCTGTCTAGGGCTGCTTCAGTCAATCTGCGAGGAGATATTTCCATGGCAACGTATAGAAATGATTTCACTTGGAAACAAAGATTTTTCGCTTTAAAGTCGAGAGATGACTCGCGGTGTCCACGGTTCGATTCTAAGCCTGCCAGTGCGTTCCACTTCAGCCAACAAAGAGATGAGTTACCTGAGGATGGACATGGCGAAGCCGCCGATGGTCAGCGCACCTTCCTTATCGCCCGCCGTTATCACTGTGAGCAGCGTAGACACGCGGGTCTGTCACGTGCCTTCTAGGCCACGGAGGGCGTGAATGGGAGGGGAGGACAACGTGAAGTTAGACAGCAAAGAAACGGGCCGCGCCTTGGATTAATCTGAGGTGCTTACTGCCTCCATCATCGGGGCGATCGCCGTGAACAAACCTCTGGAACGATTTTCAACGTTTGCCAGGCTACACGGAGCAACATACCGGAAGACAAGCCGAATTTAGTGTTGTACTACGCACGTACATACCGAAACGAGTCTTGGGACTCGTTATCCCGTTACGGAGGGGCCAATCTTTCTAGAGGCGCTTACCCCCCTGCGCTGGACCTGATAAGATCGTTTTAGCCGTGTTATCTGCCCGTCTCTCAGTACGAAATTGCGTGGCAACCTGAGAGCGGCCGAAGGGTTTCTCGTGAAAATTAACACCGCGGAGTTTTACTAAAATCTGTAGCAGACACTTTACCAGTTTTGGTAAAAATCGGACAACAACAACAACTGCGCGTGTTTCTGCGCTCCGGAGTGGTTGGGTGGGCAGGTCACAGAGGTCGAAAAGTGACGGGCTTCATTTCAGAACTTGTTATCTGTCGCGTGATTATGAAACACTAACAATAACCTTGTACGGGGAATATATTGCGCTGTAAGCCCACATCAGACGATAAACCCTTACGAGTACGTGAAGTGTGATGGCAGTCCAGGTCAAGGGTCATTGTTATCTGTCGCGTGATTATGAAACATTAACAATAACCTTGTACGGGGAATATACTGCGCTGTAAGCCCACATACGAGTACGTGAAGTGCGATGGCAGTCCAGGTCAAGGGTCGAACACAGAAACATTAATGCGTGCAAGTTGAATAATCACAGCAAAGCAAACACCAAACTTCCACTGCATATCGAAGAAAGTTTGGCGAGACAGGAGGAAAGAGGAATGAAAGGAGAAACATGCAATGAGATACGACGAAGAAGCCTGAAGAATAGATGCATTTGGAAGAACACGGAAAAATCATATCGGCAGAATGAGCGATCACAGGAGACTGAAGCAGCAGGGAAGAACTGAGGAAGACTGAGAGAATATCTGACACTGGTGCAGGCAATTGAATAACTCATATCGAAGACCAGGTAATTTGCAACAGCTGAAGATTTCTGAACACAATTAAGCGACTGGAAAGTAACATTTAGAACGGAAGCTGATTGTTTCCATGCGACAAGAACAGAAGATTCTCTACCTGTGCCTTCCAACAAGGTGCCCCAAAAGTCCACCAGTTTCTTGAAAAACGACTGGGGCGCGTCCTTCGCCCACCGCCGCGGCTCTCTTGCGCTGCTGAAGTTCGGAGCTGAAACGTCACAATTAAAAATCTGCCAATCAGAAAGGAGACGCCAGCAAGATAAATCGTCAGTGCTCTCGTAACAAAGTGCAGCGCTTCAGAGGCCCTACCGTTTCCACGAAGTTTATTTGGTTCGTGGCTCGGCGACGATGAAAAATTGCGTCAACATCTTGACGTTCTTGATTAAAAACTTGAATCTTAAGGTCTTTAAAATACAGATGAGAATGTCACCGTGTTTACGTGACAGCTGGTAGTATCAAATGTCCAAAGCAATTCTGAATATCCGAATGTTTCGACATGGATTAGGGAAGCCGTCAAAATACGACACTGGCTTTCACTCTTCATCCATTTGTGTGTGAATCGGAGGCCTTGAAGTCATAGAAGCCGACGTCAGAACGGAGGGGCGAACGACGTCTAAATATAACTTCGTCTGGTTTTACAACAACAACAACAACAACAATTACATTTTTAGAAGCCAGTTTTCATCAGTCAGTACAGTGACTAGCCTGGGTTCGATTCCCGGCAGGGGCAAAGGTATGTCTCATATCCACCGCGTTCACATGGGCTCAGAGACCAGCTCATTAGACAATGGGGCTGTTTCCCCGGAAGCAAAGCGGCGGGGCGTGAAGTTCCACCTAGTGCCCAGCTTAAGAATGCGTGGAGATTACCTCCACTTTTCCGTACGTCTTCAAGGCAACTTGATCTTTGCCTTGCTTGCAAACACGCTGTATTTATGGCAACAAACACTCACTAAATGTCATCACGGGAGTGACAGAGGAAAGTAACTCTGTGAAGAAGGCTCGGTGGAATTGCAAACTGAGCAAACCATCTCCCGCGTCATCCATTTGCCATCTATTTGTACGAGCCATAATTATTTCCTTCGTCGCAACGACATCGCGGGCTCTAAGGAAATTTCGTGTTCCTCGAGACTCGGGAACCCGAATTAAAGCCGCCACCGACCGTAATTAACACCGCGGCGACCTTGTTCTCGAAATACCCGCGACAATTGACACTTTGAACCTATATTTAACAGACGTAGACTAATTAAGTTTCTCGTCATCGGCTCTGCACTGTTGAGTGAAAGAGACCGGGTCTCCGGTGTGATCGGACAACACTCAAAAGGTTAAGAAACACTTCACAAAAAGTTTACCTGCTGAGAGAAATTATTCTTTTCCGCAGAAGACTTGTCTGCACGGATGTGGGAATAGCACAGCCTATGCAATATTACACGAGGCAAACTTCCTGCAACTTAATAAAACGCTGACTTTTTCTTCCAGTTTTGAGAATAACGCAGTTTTGTTTTTAATTTTTCACGTAGTCAAAAGGTAAATTCTAAGTGAACTGAAAGCTTTGCTCGGGTGGAAGACACGAAAAATGCGTAAACCGATGAATTTGAAAGCCATTAAGGACATCTAGGCGCAGACGAGAGGATATTATTAAAATGCGTCACTGAGCAGCTCGTCTGGTCCTTCACTCCACTACTGCAAAACAAGAGGGTTGCAGACGTACGTGTTCTGCTACGGAGGAACTCGAAGTGCCCCGAATGTCCTTAGACTCGAGATCTTCCAGCATCTCAATCCCTCATCTGTGTCACAAGACATACGAGCAGTGAAGGAAACCGAACGTGTGAGCTGCAATGCAATTCGATTAACACTCGGACGGCCGGAGCGATAATCGAGTGTGCAAACAGAGCGGAGAGGATGGACCACAAGGTGTATATGCATTTCACATTTGCATCCGTCTTATTAGTTCTGGTCTCCGGTTAAGAGGACTCTTTTGTCAGATATTCACCTAAAGATAACGTTGAAAGATAAAAGTAGGCTACTTCTTCTGTATTGTAACATCCAATCACAAATATTTCCACAAAACGCCAAGATCTTCACAAAATTCTTACGATCGATCGATCGATCAATGCAACTGGACCAACATCACAGGGCGATCGTCCTGATAATAGTGGCAGTAAGCACCTGCGAAACGTCGGTCATTTACTACTATTACAATATGCGGCGCAACACCCCAGAAGGCAGCGATCTTTATATGTGTCGCCGTGAGAACCTGAAATCTCACCGAGCTCACGTCTGTTGCCCCTGTCCATTACAGCAACCGGCAGTACGCGACCCACCTCCTGCCTGATACACGCAGGGTCCGTTGCGACCTCTTGAAGGTCTTTGTGGGATTCGAGGTTTTGAGTCCGAAGACGGCCGCCTTCGGAGTTGTTGCGCCGTGTGGTCTGGTAGAAGTTTACCGACGTCCTAGAGGTCCCTGCTGCCTCCACCATCAGGGCGAACTCGTAATTACCGGGTCCCCCCCCAGATAGCGGTTCTGTGTGCTAAGCGACTGCTTTCGAACAAACACGCAGAGGAAAGTTTGTTCTGTGCCCCGTTCCGAAGCCGATGTCCCTGCGTCTTGCTTACTGCTCATTAAAGCAAAATTTTCCAAAGAGTTGCCATCCCTACAAAAGACAGACACGTGACCTTATTCCCTTACGCGGCTCGTGGTTTTACAGTTAAACGTTCTGAAGCACTCCCCTCTTGACCCACAAAGAAACAGCCTATTCAGTACAAGTGACAGGTTTATTCAAATTAACTTACGTCTGCGTCTTTCAGCAGATTTTTAATTGAATAAATTCAGCTTCAGGCATTCACAGATTGTGAGGTCCCGAGCCATTCGTCCTTCGACGGAGGTGTAAGGGCACTTACATATTAGCCACGCGCTAATCAAATTAGTTCACCGTAACACCTCATTAGACAAAACAGCAATTCGTCGCACTCCTCGCAGTAAACTACCCGTTGAAATTCAACGTGGCGTGGATTTGGGCATTTCTGGTCTTTGCCCACTTTCCAATGTTGCAAGGGCCTAATGAAGGCTTCTTAAAGCTCCGTGGCTGAGGAATTAACTTACGTTGACGGAGAACTCGTGGAAAATAAACGCTTTAATTATGTGCCTCTCGTCTTCTCCCCGACTCACCGTTTCAAATACAACCCCTCCACTTTTAGACCATCAACTGAACGCATCAGTCATTCTTTACGTAACAAGAGAGTAAAAACATTCATTTTAGTTTCCCTCCGTTTATATCCGCGACTGGCGGTTTAGAGGACAAATTTCATTGCCAAATATTTTTGGGCGCGTTCTGGAAGATGTATAAAGTTCTGAAACAAGCTCCTAAAAAAAGGTTTTTCGCTTTACCATTTTAACCCCTTGTGCTCAGTCAGTGGTACTAACCTAACCTAACCTTAACATTTTAACCTACATTTATTCCTCGAAATTTTCCACACTGCAAATTCCTATCGTCCGAAATCCTTCTCCAGCACAATGCAAGGCAGACAACAAATTTCTACCACATTTCTCTGCACTCCTCTGTTTAAACATTGAACGTTGTACTCTGATCTCACTGGACTTAAATCTTACCAAATAAACATTGGAGGAACCTATTACAAAGTGGACAATGATCTCGCTGCATTGTCACGTTCCTTTCTTGTGACGCACCAGGAATCAATTGCTCACAGAAATACGATCGTCGGTAATACTAAATTTTCCTCTTTTTCTACATTTTCTAATATTTACGTCACGTGGTAGAGCCCATGGAAGTCAGCTGGAGACAAACGTCACTTTAAGTGACAAGAAAACTGAGTCACATAAACATTTAGGTGCAGAACAACATGGCACTACACACGCCCCTAACAAATAACTAACTAATTAACTAAGAAACAATCCAATGCCTCATCGCTAAGACAGTCACAAATCCAATACGAAAGTCCGCCACTGGCCACAGCTAATTCAACTTATTTCTTAACGTACACTTTAATATTGTCATGTCTTCTCTCTCCGCGTTTCTTAGTGACTACTTAAAAGATTTATCCAACCAAAATTATGCATGTTCTTCCTCGTTCATTCTGCAAAGACCTTTATTTAGCAACTCAAAGTTCCTCATCGTGTAATGATTCTCAGGCACTTGCCATCTGAGTTCCTCCGACAGAGCCGAGACTCCGTTTCGGCTCCGTACAAAATCGCGCGGGGGCTAGGACATGCTCGAAGAACTACGACGATCATGTGCACGAGTTCAAGACACAAAACACTTCGTTTCATGTGCACAGTAAAAAGGATGAGAGCTGAACACTTCTTACCACTTAGCAGCAACTTTCGGTTTCAGAATCTCTGGCACTGAGAAACATTTAGAACTTTTCACGTTGTATTCCTTGTGACGGCGAGGCATTTCTGCGACCGCCCGCACTGCAACAGCACACGACTCCTTGCACTGAAGAACTGAGTTAGAACCCACTTAACAGTTAATTGTAGAGCCGTCACGGGTTATCAGCTAGAGAGATACCCTTCCTCACATGCGGACGCCAGCGGTGGCTACGCGACAACCGGGCTCCAGGCTTTTCTCTTGCTGGCACAGCTAGAAGCGATTTCCTCTTGTTCGTTTTCAGAATATTATTCAACAGTTTGTGACGAGTACGTGGGCCTTGGAACACAATCCGGGCCAAATAAACATAAACGTTAAAAACACGTAGACATTTCAGAGGTCCTTGATTCCTCCATCATCACTCATGGCCCTGATGATGGAGGCAGTAAACTTCTACCAGATTGCACGGCGCTACGACCCATAAGACAGCCATCTTCGTTAACAATTTCAGCGTGATTTTCATCTGCCACTCCACATGAAATACGTTTGCAGAAAATCCAGTCAACTTAATTGTAAAATAATTTGTTCTATTCCTGAAAACAATTACTTCCAAAGGACAATTTATTTTTGTGACGACAGTACGAACTCTGCATCAACAGTCTAGTGAGGAAATTCGATCTTAAAAGGATTTTCAGTGCGAAGAACTCACGCCTCGTGAAAGTATTTGTTGAATATCCAAAAACAGGCTTGGCAATTTTGTGCGATTACGTCATTAAAATCCTAATTATGGCGTCACAAAAACGAATCTGATAAGAAATTTGGCAAAAATATTTAATGACTCGCCCATACACGTCTGGCCATCAAATTAACTTACCGGGTCGTGAAATGCATTTTGACGAAATCAGCTGACATAACTGCACTGCACATTAAGTATAATGATCACATGGCATTAAAATAGATCGCACAAAGAGTGGATGCTGCATGTGCAAGCGCGGAGCACCGAACACCCGCCACTAGAACGTGAACTGGGTAACATCTCGACACTGGGGAGAAGTTTCTCAAACTACGGAGGTTTCAATTAAAAAACTGGTGCACGGGGCAGACGGACACATGAGTGATTGCTCCCTCCCATGTTGCCACGTGTTCCCCCCCCCCCCCCCCCCCCCTCCGGGGCTTGTCCATCCTTAACGATGTAAGAGTGACATATTACCACCAAGGACAGGGTACACTCACTCCCAGTCAAACTCAACAAAGTGACTTACCGGTACACATCAGTAGGTATCAGTGGCGTCGCCAAGCAGGTGGGACGAGGGGGACGCCGAAGACCTCATCGCTAGCCATCTTCCCATCCTCCCGACCTCCTCCAGAGGAGGTTTAATAACACTCTCTTCCAAAACGGCTGCTCCCAGGAGCTGCTGGGCTGCAAGAGTCGAAACGCCCACCAGAGACTTGACTGCAAGTCAGAGGTCAAATTTGTTTCGCCACAAAGATGCACTTTGCACATTATCTAAGACTGAAACTACTCGGACGCTTAGTAATACATTATTCGAGGGGTCCTATTTGATATGGAGGTCACCATTCCTCCTCCTATGGTATATAACAGAACGCGCTGATCATCACATGGTCTGCCAGTTTCTAAAATTAAACGCTTCCTGTTACTCTCTCAGCTAGGGGAGACAGCAATGATTTTTATTCCATATTAATATAATTGCTTAATTTGGAAGCTGCGACCTCATAGAAGTACAGTCTTATGCTGGTCAGCAGAGGGATGCATGCACATCAGTTCTCCAGTCATTGCCTATCCAACTATGTAACTGAAAGCCTCCAGGCTATGGAAACGTTCTTCAACTATTAACAGGTTATAAGCTGCTCAAGATATTCCATCAAATCCGTCTCCCCGTTCATAAAGGTACAAGTGGCAGAAATGCTCCACATGACTGTACTATCCCCATCCCTGCTTGCCCTAACGTTCATATTAATACAGCCTATCATGTGATGTGCTGCTGCTAGCAGCTACCCACATTCATTTAATCTGACATAAAAATCTGCCATGACCACAGCATCCAGTTTCTGGTTCATGGCTCAAGTCTTTCAGTTTGTCCTGCTGCTACAGGCAGTGCAACACCTGTCATCATTCTCTTCCCGCCAGTGTTACTTGTGGCTTACGTAGCGCGATTATCATGAATTGGAAATGGTCACAGCCTAATTTAAGGTAACATCCCAGAATTGTTTGTGGAGGGGCTGAGTCAAACTACAGAGAACTTTAGCCTGAGGACTTGAACCAGAGACCTCCCGAATATGAAGCATGAGTGCCAACACTCAGATGTGACATTCAATTTACACCAGCATCACGCATAGTTAAACATTTTGCAAATCAGAAGCAACATGTCTTACTAACAGCAACGCTGTGCATTTTCTTCCTTGAAGACTGCCATCTTCCGACTCACTGCTGTGAAAACCTCAAATCCTACGTTTCCTTCCTTGGTTATATATTGAAGGTTTCAAAACTGTTAAGAAACTCTAAAGAATTGGGTCACTACTCCCCCAAATCTCAATTTTATTTTGTGCACCGATAAAAAATCGCCAATGTTCATGAATACCAAGATGCACTCACTATGTGGGATTTTTGGTGGACAAACGCCAATGATGCGATGTTTTCCGTAACTTCGCCTTCCCCTGCCAACCGGGGCTGCGCTGAAATACCACATTCACCGCTCTCTCTCTCAGCCAGCATGATATGATAACGAGAGTCCTCAGCCGAGGTTTCGGTACTTGAGAAGATTATAGTAACAGAGATGTTTAGAGTTCTCGTGCCAGTGAGGGTGTCGAATGTGTTCTTCTGGGTTGCGACAATTTGCAGTATTGCAGGTCGTTAAAACGTTCCCCAAAATGTTGGCAACCTCCTGCAAGACTACAAATGTCAGAACCCAAAAGACCATTATCAATAAGCATAACAGAATTTGTATTAAACATGAAATTGTAGGATAAAATAATTTAATGTGCCGCAATTTCACTATGAGGATTATGATGACCGATTCATACGTTACTTAAGTACGCTTGCTTCAAAGCATATGTCATGTAGCATTAAATATGATCTCTATAATATTACTTAAAGATTTAAGAACTGTATCATATGAATGATAACAATATGAGGCAACAAAGAAGTTAAATAGAAGACTACAGAAATTGCAGCGTTCAACCAATTTCAGAAACAAATCTTACATAAGAAAGTGTCATATTAGTTGTGCAATGCTGAATCTGTTACCAATAGCGGTCATTAACATTACCACTACCGGATGTGTTTGCAGATATATACGGTAGTGTCAACAACTGCTACAGTTCTGTGGATTATCACCACTGCGTCATGTGCAGAATTTGGGCTTCTGGCTCAACACAATAATACAAAGGTAAGACACAGATAATTAAGCTCCTCGTTAAACAACACAGTCCACGGATAAAAACAGCAAACATTTAGACTTTCTGTTCCAATGTTTTAGGGAATTAAGTTTCGTGAAGAACGAAATGCAGTGTGGGACAAACCATTCTACGGATCATTCCATGTTCCACGAGAAGTCTACCCCCAGGACAGAGACAACAGGGACGTAGAAGTGACTGTGGTAATGTTGCAAAATTTAAGAGCCTACATTTCTTTTATTCACAGCAAAGATCACATTTTACCCAGTTATCCTGTTACAGGTACTAAAGAACAGAATGTTCACCACCTCCCAGCGTATTCTTCCATGACATTCACTCCAGTTATATCCGTAAAGTTTCATAAGAGCAGTGAGTGATGATATTTGCAATTCAGTGATTATATTTAAATTTATAGCACGGCTTGAAAAGTGGAACCTACTGCCCATCTCATGAAAAAGATTACAATTCATATCATATTACTCTTCTGTTACTGTTTTGCCTTACAGTCAACTTTACTGAATTTTTTTCATTATTTACACTAATATATATTTCTGCTGTCGGAAAAATAAGACATAATCTGAAACATACACAATTTTCTTTAGGAAATAAAGGTTGTAAGGGGTCAGTATGCTATTTGTGCGTGCAAGTTGTCCCTCCACTTTCAGCTTCTGAACTAGTTGGACATCTTTCAAAAAATTTTGGATAAATGATATGTCATTGGAGGACATGAAGCTTTTCTTCAGGCTCTCTCACAAACAATGCCCATTCCCTTCAAGCACAGTGTCATGGAACTAATCAAAAATGCCGACTGTTGCAGGACTTCCGTTCACTGTGTGAAACGGTGACAAGGCGCGTGGAACTAAGTGACATGGAATATGAGTACAGGCCGCCACACTACCACGAGAAGATATGCACGTCATATGGAGGAGGCGAGACAGCTGACACGGGAAATCAGGTTTGTGAGCTCAAAGAAAACACGGTGAAAGTAATTCTGGATTAGAAGAAATTTCTGTCATTTTGAAGGTACCAATGGCCCCCAACATCATCCACCTCCCAGGCCTTTGGTTCAAAATTAGCGAATCCAATGATGACTTGACAGAACTGCTATCCTTACTATGAGAACTTTGTGAATATGCGTAACACCAGTCTCAGAACTTCAGATTTCACTACTAGCCAACATCACCACAGCAATTACTGTACACGGATTCTCCGACACACAAAAGCCAGTAAGATGAAAATTCCCATAACCTGGTGCATGACAAATGAGTCTTCATTATAACAGCCACAATGGCATGGGGAGACCAGTGGAAATAATGTACTTACGCCTTACTTTGTTCCATTCCACATTTTGTGCAATTTGTCTTGTCAGAGTGTTCTACCATTCAAATTTCAAAACAATTTGCTGGTGGGGTGGTGAAGGGGGTTGGAAAAGATGGAGAGAGAAGAAATGCAAAAACCAAGTCCATAAAAATTTGTCAGAAGTGAAAATAAAGCATATTACCCTCAAGAAAGTCTGATGCACATTAATTCATATTGAATGAACCAAACTGTAACCAAGCGGTTATAAAGATGTAGATACCAGTGTACCGAAGGAACATATTACCTCCATCTTCAGGGCTTCAACTTATAGCAAAAGTCTAATGTTTCAAAGACAGAGACGGTCCCTAAAATGACAAACGTCTGGGTTACATATCCTTCATTACGATATTTCCAAGTTACAATCCAACTTAATAGTTGCATTATTTCATTCCCTCTCACGTGTGAACTGTTTCTTATCTTACTGTCTGATACTGATATACGTTATCATGCTTCGCAGATGTGCATGTTTTCTTGCGTTCAACGAACAGACACGGTCTACCTCACCCGACGCCGCTACGACACCAACTGCTGGGAAACATTCACAAAAACTGTAGCATCGTCTTGTGACTGTATGTGGCCAGAAACGAAGTATGCACCGACCGGTTAATGCACACAACAGAGATGAAGAATAAACCCAGGGTTTAGACAAGATAACTTTCACTAGTCTCACCACCTATAAGACAGCAACAGGACTTGGATCAACGCAATAAGAGAAAGCATCATTCAGATTAAGCAGCATATATAGATGAAAATGAATCTTCAAGGATGACTGTTTGAAACAGAAAATTATTTACCAACACAAGTGATTGATTATAAAGAAATTATCATTATAGACATTGCTTACAATCGTCTCACGCAGGTCGAGGATTAAAATAAGGGCTACCAGTGTTCCTATCATAATTTAGAAGAGTCCAGAGTTACAAAGTTTATTGGCTGTAACCAGTAAATATTTCACTACCTCCATGAAGCAGTCAAAAAATTCCCCACATTTTATGGAACCTGAAAGTTCACCACAATTTTAAAAAGAATGCACCACTGGTCCTATGCTGAGCCTTATGACTCCAATTCAGACACCTAAACCCAATTTTACAAAGATCTATTTTAATATTATCCTCTCACATATGCAGAGCTCTTCCAAGTGGTCTTACTATTATTAACATGACTCTGTTTCAAACACTTATGTGTGCACACATCCTTATAAGCATGACATAAAGGATGTGCATGCACCAAAATTTGAACAGTTTAGACGTTAACAAAGGCCATCTGCGTAACTCTCCTGTCTGGGTCGTTCAACTTGTAACCAACAAGAACTGTCCATGTCTTCCCCAGCTTGTGGGTTTTGAGAACACGAGGTTTCAGTGTCACAAAGAAACTGCTACAGAACATGTAATAATTTATATAATTTATTATTTAATCCACAGGTACCTCCATTTCTATTAAGGTGACTGTAATGCAAAAACAAATATAAGTACTTTTCTCTTAAAGACGAATTTTTCTACAGTACCTATGATTCACGCGTAAAACCTATACCTTAGAGGCTGTGGTCGGTACATGTAAAACAATTCTTCAGATGTGTACAATATACAAATCATGCGAACACACGGCCTGTACCTAATTCCAATAATAACACGTTTACCCCACCCACTTCCAATCCAGGATTTGGTAACTAAGGTACGGTCAATTCCCTCAGAACCAAATCATATGGATACCAAAGATCGTCTATCATCCTATTGGGCAATGTGTGTCACGTATGGAATACTGTAACAGGCAATCTGTTTGTGTGTTGCAGTAAACTTAGCAAGATCACTGAAGGGTAGATAGCACGTAGATGTGTCATGGAATACTGTAACAGGCAATCTGTTTGTGTGTTGCAGTAAACTTAGCAAGATCACTGAAGGGTAGATAGCACGTAGATGTGTCATGGAATACTGTAACAGGCAATCTGTTTGTGTGTTGCAGTAAACTTAGCAAGATCACTGAAGGGTAGATAGCACGTAGATGTGTCAAAGACTAAATTTCACACCTGTAATTTTAAATC
This sequence comes from Zootermopsis nevadensis, assembly GCF_000696155.1. Next base: position 283,219 of record NW_019059695.1, on the reverse strand, counting down.
AAGTTTATGCCAGATTACCAAACAATAATTTAAATGTTACAATTTAAAATTTTCAAGCTACAACACTTATAAATCACTATTATTAATAGAAAGTACAGTTTAATTAAAGTGCAGTATGCCAATCTGGACAATAGACATGGGACTTACAGAGACAGAGAACACGCTCACACTTGGTAGACATTTAAGAACAGAAGACTCATTCATGCACAGCACTGTGGTAGCCATTACGATGCCAGATCAGTTCTACTGACTACTTTTGAATCACAATGTGAAAGTCCTGGGATAGAAAAACATCAATGGTGAGAAAAACACACATCCCGTTCACCTGACCTTGCAAGAATCAGCTCATTTCAAAGAATATCATGTCAAAAGTCACTTGACAAAGCTGGCGAAAATAATATGGTATGATGATAATATTTTCTGACTTAGTACCAGTGCACCCTCTGCCTGTCGGAGTGCTTTGCTCTCAGTATCACAGAACAGTCTCATCAGTTTAAACATGCACGCTCAACAGCAGAGATAGAAAGTCAGACTCAACCAGACGAAGGCTCAAAATCCGCTGATGACAAATATGGCACAATATAAGAGATGAAACTTTCAGGGAATAAGAGGGCAAAGATTCAGAAATCAGGATTCTGGGGAGTGACGATGGCTCAGTGGCCATAAGGCATGACAGGAGCTGTGTGGCAGACAAGGTTAGAGATTAATGACAGAAAATACCAGTATGGTTTATTTCTTCGTCAGATAACTGCACAGTACAGAACACAAACTACTTCCAAGAGTTTGCCTTGTGCTTTGGCAGAAAGTGGTAGTTCTCAGGAACTGGACCGAGAAGCATTTCACTGTGGGGAGAAGAAAGTAACAATTTAATATGGAGCACATCCCGCACACAAGCTTCTGACGCAGAAATGTCTACATAAGGGTATGTTAACTAACCAACAAACTAAGTAACTACCTGAGGCACAGTTATTTTTGAGAAGCTAACAGTTACTAAGCTGGTCAAGAAATTCTCCACCATTTATGGAACGCAAAGGTTCATTTCTCCGCCCTGAACAGCCTCCTCCCACAGATCCTATCTTCAACCAGACAAATTCATTCCACATCCACCCACCCCACTTCTTTAATATCCATTTTAACAATATCCTCAAATCTACATCCAGGTCTTGTAAGCAATCTCTTCCATCAAGATTTTAAAACTAAGATTTCTGTATTCAATTTTCATCAGTCTCACGTGTACAACGAGAAATATTCAATACAGAACATGAAAGAGGAGGCAGATCACCAGTCATCATCCATGATCTTGGCAGTGTTAATGAAAATCAAACTCACATGAACTTTAGATGTGTCAATACATGGGAAATGTCACATCTTTAGAAAATGTATATATTGCACATACTAACTACTAGCACATCAACCAACTCACCTGATATTGCATTTCAAAATGAACAATGCTGGGATTCTTACCTAATACGAAGCCAATCTGCGCAGCTAGGACTAGCCATCAGCGTCTCCAGTTCATCACGGCCGCGATAATACGGCGGGCGCTGGTTTATCTTCTGAGGTGGGTACTCTAACAGCCCAACTGGAATATACCGATGCAAGAAAGACAGCCATTCGAGAAGAAATCGCCGGGTATTCTCCACTCCCTTGAAACAGATACAAATACCTAATTGAAGTGTGGGAGATATCAGACTACATGGCGCAATATCCCAGAAGACAGCCACCTTCATACTCACAGCCTTGAACCTCAAATCCTACTGACTGAATGATCATTGAAATTTCAGTCCCAAACCCTGCAGTATTCTTTAAAAGAACTGCATCAAGAATGAGAATGGATGCATGTGTTACCTTGGTATCTGATCCCCAATGTTCCAAGCCATAGTTAACGTACTTCTTCAGAATGCCTAACCGATCCGAACTTGATATGTCCCAGTGACGCTGCTCCTTCACTTCAGTGAATATCCACGGTTTAATGAGGGCACCGCGGCCAATCATGATCCCTGCTACAGTGGGACTGTTGACTAGCGCTTGCTCGTAGTCTTCATAGCTCAAGATGTCGCCGTTCCCAAACACTGGGAGTGGGGACCCTAACTGGGCACACTGCTCAATGTACTTCCAGTCTGCACTCTTCGTATAGCGCTGCTCTCGAGATCGACCGTGCACCTGTGGCGAGAAAAACGGCAGAGATGCTTCTGTGAGGCTACTACGACTCTCTAATAAGAGCTTTGCCACATAAAGAAAAGCTAACCTTAACCTCCAAATACGCCACTGATATAAACTGACCGTCACAAGTGAAGCACCCCACTCCTGGAAATTTGGTATGAGCGCGTGGGCCATGTTTTTATTGGCATAGACGCCGGTCCTCGTCTTCACAGTCAGCGGGAGGTTGATAACATTGCTCATGCATCGAATTACTGACTCCAGTGTTTTTTCACGCCTCAGCAAGCCACTACCTCCACCCTGGAAAAAAATTACCTAACAGCTCAACCTGTGATGATCTGACACCAACATCTCATAGAAATGCAGGTAACCACCTACAATACTACATTATTAATACCTAACAATTAACTATTATTAACACGCCTGACGTACCTGTTGATAAACAAGTTCTATTGGACAGCCCAGGTTGACGTCAATAAAATCGATCTGCGTCTTCTCTTCTAGCATTTGGGCACACCGTGTCATAACATATGGATTGTTACCGCACAGCTGTAACGATGACAAACAACCACAATCACAAGGTAAGACTACAAAGCAAGTGGCATTATGTAAAAATAACTGGTGGAGAGGCACAGGCTGTCTGTCATATGGAAAACATTCTGTGCGACAGGATTGCTCTAAGAGTCAACAGAACACAAATATTATGCAAGACTGGCACAAAAGACACCAGCGCCCACAAATGTGACTCAATCCGGTGATACAAAATTCTAGGAAGTGACTGAAAAATTTGTTAACAGGATTTACAAACTTCACAGCTTATGACAAACACACGCACGCAAGAAAAATGGAAAATAACTGAATACAAAAAAGAATAAAACATAAAAGCTTAGAGGAAAGATAAGGTTTGGACAACCACTGAACAGATGGCATGAAACCATAAATGGCCACACGGTCTAATACCTGAGAGGAAGACGATTCTGCATATAAAATTATGGTCAGTAGATTTGGTGTGAATGTACAGATAGGACATAATGTGAGTTACTAATTCACACAGACAACATAAATAAAACTTACTTGGACTCCAAACAAGTCCTCTGATGCATGTCTCTTAACCAGAGCCCATTCTTGCTGTACGCCTTGCAGTAAAGAACTAGCCATTGCCATTTCCCCACATGTAATCTCTGCTCCAAACTCTTTGCAGATTCGGCGAAATGGGAGGTTTCCAACTGTTGTTAACGGAGACAGATAAAGCTTTCCATTCCATTCAACCTGTTAAGAAATAAATGAATGATGTTGATCCCTGTTCTTTTATGGTTCAAACTGCTATTGTCAAACTATGATTCAACTGGGAAGGAATTACTGTATAATATTCTTACCAAATTCAGTACACACATAAAAATAACAAGGCAAATTAAAATGTGTTTAAATATAACCTGTAGGAATGTCTGTATATGTCAGAGAGCACTAAGAAGACCCAAAGGTACATGGGAGAATAATATTAAAATGGACCTCACAGAAATAATGTGGCAGTGTGTGTGAACTACACACAGAACCGGGATCTGTGGAAGGCTTTTGTGAACATGGCAATGAACTTCCAGGTTCTACAAAAGTCATAAAAGTGAATTTTCTGACTAGTGATAATTAGCACCTTAAGGACCCTGCTTCATGAAGTGAACGCCAGTTACTTAGAGTAACTCGGAACTGCTTAAGGAAGACCAAGTACCGTGTAATTACTAAATGTTAGATCACTGATTCCATTACCCTCTTTCTTTCCTCCGTTCGAACCTTTATCACGTCTTCATCAGTTATTGCTCCAGATCTTTTGATCTCACCCACAGATGTCACACTGTCTCCATCAGCGCAGTTTTCACTTCCATTGTCATTTTCAGAGTCTACTTTACAAATAAAGTCTACATCTGCCCTATCATTGACGTCACGTAAAGTGTTATTTTCTCCACTAACTTCTTTTGTTAATTGCTCCTTTCCTTTGCTTTCATTTTGTAGCAAATCTTTCTTACTGTGTCTGTACTGCACTTTCTCTTTAGATTTCCTGTCATATTTGGCAATAACGGAGTCACTCTTGGAAAAATCGTAATGACGTTTGCGAAGACTGAACTGAACACTTTTGTCAAGTTGATTAAAAGTTGATTTTGTCTCACGAAATTTCTCATGTAATGTAATGTTAATAATATTTCTGCCAGACGGGGTTAAGTGCTGTGAACCAAACCTGAAAAAAATAAATAAAAACATTTACACAAGTAAATTTAAATACCATACTAACCAAAGTATGGTTCTTACAGGTAATCCAATCAATGATTCTTTTGTTGTGTTTGTCATATGTGCACAAAATTTACAATTAACTGGCAGTTTATGTCTGGCCGTATATTTCAGCTCTGGCAGAAATTATAACTTTCAGGCCCCTTTCTGAGTATATGTGATTTGACGCACATCTGGACATTGAACTCTGAAGCTAGTACAAACATTAAGAACCTTAATCTATTAAAATATTAAGCAGAATGTGGTGCAGAGTCTATATTAATGATTGGATCTGTCAAAAGTTAATTTATACCTGCAATAAACAAACATAAAAATAAATGTGTATACACACACATATTCAGTAAACTTACAAAGCCTTTTATCTTTATTCCCAATGTATCCCATATTCTACACTATTTACTGAATCAACTAGTGAAACTAGCTATGTATGCCTGAAGTGTAAAAGCTTACCAGATTTACTGACACATGAAAATTTATACCTGCAAGAAGCACCTCGTGGACAACGGCCTTGCGTGGAATATACATAGCACATGGAACTTAGATCGGGTGACTTTGCAGCCAAATATGCTGACACATCATGAAGAAAGCTGCACTTGGGATTGCCACAAATTGGCAATTCCTCACTTTCAGAGATGTCAATCAGAGTTGGACACAAATTCATCTCCCTGATATGTTTAAAGGGTGGGGGTCGTGCCTTATTCTGTCCCCTAAGTCTCTTCTTTTCACTGTTACTCAGTTTCTGTTTCTTGTACGGCTGGGAAGTACTTTCATCTCCTTTATCATTGTATTCACTGCCATTATCACCATCCCGTGCTGCAAGTCTTTCTTTATCACTTTCAGAAATGCATTCTAATGATAATGTTCTTGTATGATCAGAAATTATAAACCTGAAAGCAATATCAACATGTAAATACGGATGCACACACATATTTTTGAACAAAATCTCGTTACAAAGACAAAAATTATGGTCACTTACTTCGAAAGAATATACGATACAAGTACATGAAAACAAAGTGCACAGACACAGAATATTCAGATACATGTGGGATGAAGTAGGAGGATACATTCTGACATTACATAATGAGAAACTTTACTTTATACACGTCACCTATTAGGTTGGTGAAGCCAATGATATGAGGAGCTTGGTGCAACTTTACAGAAGACAGCCACCTTCAACTTTGGCTACAGGTTATATCTGGGGGACACCGCAATTTGATTTACAATCAGCAGATCAGCTATTCTAAATATGGATTTTATAACTTCATAACACCTTTATGATTATTAAACAAATGCTGCAATAAGTTCCATTTTGCGTTATTATTCGGCTTCCTTCGCATTTCGTTATAAGTTACATATTTGCCTGCGGTAGTTAATCACAACCTTTCACCAATTAGCATAGCATCCCAACCCTGAAACCGAGTACGTACATTGACACGGGCGGATTACCGACATGCACCCAGAAGTAGAATGCCATTAAAACCAATCACAATTCCTAACCTAGAACACGAAACCCAAACATCATGACTGTAATATTGACAAATAAACGTAACTGTATCACTCCCATAGGATTATAATTAAACACATTTAAAACATAATAATTTACTCTGCTTTGATGACAGCTACACCATTTTTCCTCTCTGAATTCGTTTCTTTATCCAAAACACTCATGTTCGTTACGTAAACTACTAAACAAAACAAGTTAAGAATTAGCAGCAAGACCACACATATTATATTCCGCTCACAAACTCCAAAGAAGTTAGTTCATCTAAGCTGCATACCGTACCTCGTCACAGAGATAACAAAATATGGCTTGGGAAGCGACAACTTGTCGTCAAGACCTAGTAACTACCATGGTCAAAGGAAAGAAAGAAAGAAGTCTTTCGACCATGGTAACTACGAGCGCGTCATTTCAATTATATCGCAAGACAATTATGCTGTGAATATCAAGACTAAGCATTTGAAAACCAGTAATGGCTAGTTGGGGCAGTGCACCACTTAAAATATTAACTCAAATGTTGTTGTAGTTCAGGTGTGTTGATAGTACACACATGAATATAATATATAGATGACATGACTAGTCATTCATATAACATCGTCACCCTTATATTCATCACCGCAAGAACCTGAAATCTCACTCAGAAATACCATGGTTGAGGAACTGGCTTGTGGGCAAGGGGAGTTGCAAGTCAGCATTATTAAAATGTACTAGAATTTGGCAATTTTATTTTACAGTTTTAAATTCTAAATTTTTGTTGCCACCAACAAAACTTTCTGCCTTACTTGCCCTTCCTCAGTGAAGTACAAAATGTTTTCCACGTGCAACCATGCACATTAGTCTGAGGTGTCCAAAGTAACAAATACAATTTTATGGCCTATCCAATACAACCACTTGTGGTGCTTATTACGGGTAGGCCTGGAAAGTTCAGATTGGAACAAGATTCTAATGACACTGATTTCTGATAAGGACATCAAATAGGGATGCTAACAGGTGGCAGTGCAGATGCAGGATGCGTTTATTGCTGAGGTTTGTTCTCTGATGAACATGTAGATGAAGTCTTTGTAAATGTAATGAAGGATGAAAAATTAAAGTCAATCATGTCATTAATTGCTTGTAAATAATTGAATCTACCCAAATCAGGAATGTGTTTATGTCAATATTAAATGTGGCCTCCTGTGTTATGATGGTGTACAGTCTTGTATACATTTCTACTCCACAGATGGAGTTGAGAGGTTCCTTCAAAATATGGTAACCACTTTCATAGCCCACAAGACCACACTTAATATATTCACTGCTATAAGAACTGTAAATCTCAGTTCTGTGTGCCTAATTTGGGTCAGACAATATTTTCTAATATTTCTACATTTAAAATACATAGTTGTTAATTGTGTTCTCAATTACATCAAATGGATGGCAAACAATAAGTTAATGTTTTTAATTACTTCATAGCTCTGATGTTGTTTCCTTTCTTCTTTCTGTACGCCTTTTATAAAAACTTGTAATGAAGCGACGAATACTTTCAACTAGTCACAGAAGTACTGTCATGAAAAGTGAAGTGTCAATTGAATTATTTGCATCCTGCGGTTTCCTTTTAGTGGACAGATGACTATCCGTATGTCGCATTTGTAACTGTCAGCCGTAGTCTTCAATAAATCACAGAGCTCTTCCTGGATTTAATTAATCTCTTTTACATCAAGTGACCTCCTCTTTTCACCTCTCATGAAAAATTGCATTACAAAAAATGCAATGTTTTTATTGTTATAAAATAGCATACACTGAGGATAAAGTACAGCTGGCAGAACAGATCCTGTGGTAAGTTTAGCATGTGTCCTTGGGAGGTCCAGGCAGCATATATGTCAGGATGCAACATACTGAAACAGTTTAAAAGTATGTAGACAAACCAACTTTGCCGTTGCGAAGAAGTAAACTACCTGACGTTCATCTCGATAGAAGATGTTTAAAAATACACATAAATTAAATTGTAGAACAGAACATATTATCAGTTACATAAAAGAATGTTATAAGATTAATTAATGAAAACTTTAATAAATGTTTAATTCATTTCATGGCATGCACTGACACTTTGTGCAACGACTCCTGTCTCTGGAAACAGACGCTGATTTTAACTTCATGTAAAGAAAGTACGGTTTTGGAGAAGTACTGACTGTCATGGTTTTCCTCTTTGACCTTTCATTTTTGCACAGTCAAGGAAAAAATAAGGTTAAAATAAATGAAATAAAAGCACTCGAGGCAATTTTATAAACAAATTGTAATATTAGACATAAACTAAAATCCGAACAGCATAATGCAATGAACCCAGAGTAAAATGGAAGACAGACAGTAAGAGTGCTTACCCAGAACAATCCCACTGAGTGAGAATAGAGATGCGTTGCATGCGGAGTCCAACAGAATGCCCAGCACAAGGCTACACACCGTCACTCCAAGTCGCCCAGACATCAGCGACAGGCAAATGGCCATTGCCCTGCAGAACAGTACCTAATCTAGTGTTGGTTACTGACATTTTAGAGAAACCTGTTGTCTCCATATTCAGGGTATAAGGCAGCACGTTCCTCCAAAACGCTGGTAACCACCTACAACACTAAATACAGGAGTCATAACACACAATACCACAGCTGACATGTTACCACCTGCACAGTGTCTGGAAGAGGTTGTGACTTAGTATTGGTTTGGAGGGACTTACGAAACCCACGAGCACCTCAGGGCCTAGAACTGAACGAGAGGCATGATGCAATTATACAGAACACGTTTATCGACTGAAGTATCTTACCTGAGCTGCGTCGGGATGTTGTCAATGACAATGCTACTCAGCATATTAACACTGACTCCAGCCATTGCTATGAAGATGGACGACAGCACCACCAGTAACAGCTCGGTGTTAGCGACGTTGATTGTCGCAATGCATACGCTGGATGCCACCAAGCAGACCACTGGCAACACAAAACACTGTCACAGAAGCGACACACCTCCGTCCGACAGAATCATGTCGGCGATGTACGGACGTTGGAATACACAAGACGCTAGTTAAATTAAACGCAAAGGCGGAGTCTACACACCAAACAATGTAAAAAGAGTTCGTATTAGCGTCGGTCATGAAACATCTCCTTTCCATCTTTTTCAATGGATCGCTTCCCTTCCGGGTCACGGAGACACCAGAAAAGAAGTGGCTAAACAGAGGCCAGACCTCCGGCAACAAACTTCAGTTACAGCAGCAACGACACTGCCAGTGGCGTTTGTGATTCAGTTCGCAAAGTCTAAATTCAGCGTCTCTAAATTTTCTCGTTTTATCAGCGGCATCCAATGGCAAAGTTAAGATGTAACAATAAACATTTTTTAACTGTATCGATATTAAAAATCATATCAGTTCGGGTTAAGTGTTTCCTGAAAATAAAATGTTTGTTGGATAGGAAAAGCCAGACATGTTCCTCATTGCAGGATTTGGGGGTTTTACGGCGGTAAATCCGAAGATGGCTGTCTTCTGGATTTTAGTGCCGTGTAGTCTGGTACAAGCTTATAGTCCGCGAATGTAATCTTGAGACTTGCGGGACGAGGAAGTGGGGTGAAGGAGGAAGGAGAAAAGATGGCGTCTGCCTTTAACGCTTCGGACTACCTGCATTCCTTGCAAGTCTCAAGGTTACAGTCGCGTACTGTACCAACATTTCAGAGATCCTTCTCGCCTCCATCATCAGGGAGTTAGAGACAGCAAGGACCTCTGACTGTGATGTACATAAACACTTATATGCAAGAGTTACGTCATTTAGCCTACCCATAAGAAGCTTCTTCTGGATGAATTTGACCAGAAAACCAGCGCAGGTGTAGACGGTGATGCACACTAACCCTACAGCAAGACTGTTCCGAAACACCGTTGGATCGACGGTCGAGGTGCAAGGCGACATGTTATTAAGACCCCATGTCTCGTTTGCGACGTGACCCTCAGTACTGTTCACCATAATTAATTCTGTTAGGTTGTCGATTTGTGTCGAACGCACGAAGTCGCCAGCGACTGCTGTGCTGTTCGCCAAAGCAGTGACCACCTCGCAGATCGTCAGAGAGTGGTTGGGATTGCGCTCGGTGTAAATTGAAAGTCGGTTGTAGAGGTCAGGCAGCCAAACGGCGAATCCGTTGTAACTGTTCAGGAACGAAAGCAGAGGAGGCAGTGAATTGTCTCGCGATCCCAAATTCACGAGAGTAACACCCAAAGCCAGCAACATCAAGCGTCTGAAGCCGAAGCTCGTCTAAATAACATTTAAGAATTCAGTCCGTACCGCGAAGAAAACACCACACGTAACCATTAGATGAACTGGTTAACGCTGTTCATGGAAATAATCGTACGAAACACATAAGATTTTGTGAATCGAGGATTGTCCATCCATCCATCCACCTGACTGTCTGTTTATACATATTTACAACCGGAAGGTTCAACAACGCTACAACAAAAGCACGCTATTATTTGTGTCACTTCATTTAAATCCAGAATAAAGTATTTTCATTTAAGAACAATGTTAGCTCAGCGTCTGTATGTATTTCAAAGACTTTTTTTTTCATAATCTCTATTAATCTCCACGAGATGATCGCCGATGAAACCACCAGCTCCTACGAAGAGCTGCGTACACAATGCGTTATCTGTTACCTGGCGTACAGTGAAAACTGGATGATGCAGGCCAAAGTGGTGAGGGTCAGGTTGGGTCGCTGGAACAGCGGTTTTGTCTGCAACCACATGCTCTTGAATATTTCGATCGCTGACGTCGGCTGGACAACAGCAGTTGGTGCAATTTCACGCGCGTCCATTACTACGCGTGCCACCTAGCCATCAGAAGCTGCGTTAAAATGTAACAAACTATAACACACGCACTTTAACCCTTCAATGGACAACATTAATCGAAAGAGAATTTATGAAGGCGGTAGTGCCTCAAGGAGAAAGGACTCACCGGATATTCCTCAGCCGGTCGCCCGGTGTTGACGGCAAACACGCGCCTAAGCACATCCAGAGCCTGCCCCTCCTTTCCTTTGGAGAAGAGGAACTTCGGTGACTCTGGCAGGAAGAAAAGGATCACGGCGGTGGCGACGCTCGGGAGGGCATTGATCACGACAAACACGCGCCAGGACCTGAATATTAGGTCTGGCCACGGCAGCTGCACGGCCCAGTCCTGGGGGATGATCAGCCACGCCAAACCTGCAGTCAGACGCCACAAAGGGCAACGAATTTCTGCATGTGGTTTCGATCTCGGCTGGAGATTCCTATGAAGTTCCGAACGCGATTTGAACGTGTCGACAAATTTCTGTTAAACTCCCCAGTGTAAAATTTTGTAAAAATCTTTTCCGCTGTTTCAGACGGACAGACATGGCGAAGTTCCCATCGCGCCTGAAACTCTTAGTCAGAAGAGCCCAGGAATTGAAAAAAGAAATGTTCATGACATCTGACACCGGGGAGTTTTTTATTAATATTTGTCGATGCGGTCCAGTTTTCATTAAGATCGGACAACAGTCGCGGGCAAGTTTTTAGACCTACAAGAATACCTGTGGCCCTTTTACAGAATTTGCAGTTCACTGCCTTTTCATAACAGCCCACACTGCGTCGTGACCTGAGTCAGATGAATTTCACCAAATTTCGTAAAGTCAAATTCTGACATTACCATCCCAACCCAAATTACGATAACAGGTTCTGAGCTGTGCAGTGGTAAATCGGCAAAACAGGACGACACAGGGTCCTTCGGTGATATAAACGGCCGGAACGTGACGCTACCTTGCTGAAATATTCCGCCGACGGAGAGGAACACGCTCACCAACATGACGGCTCTGGAACGAGTGGGCGCAGAGTGGAACTCGCCCAGGTAGGCGAAGACGACGGCCGACGGGGCGCAGACGCTGCGCGCAGAACAGACACAAGTGTCACTTTTGGGTATCAAGAAACACATACACACACACACACACACATTGATGCCTCAGTTAGGGCCGCAGCTTCCGAGTGGGGCTCCACGACAAATTTCAAGGCAAAATTTTAAGCATGGTGTTTTATACTGCAGCTATATTTTTCATACAATTGTGCATTCACATACAAAATAACAAAACGCATGATGAAATACATCAAAAATGTATTAAAGGAATGTTTAAACATTATTTATCCCATATAATTCAGAATGCATTTGTCCTGAGAACATACAAGTAAATATTGTACTTCCTTAACACGCGTACGTTTCCAGTAAGCCGTGGAGAATACGTAACCTCAAATTACATTTTAGAATATTATTCCAATATAACGTAACATAACATGACACATCTTTAAGATTTCTGTCTTCTGGGTTGTCATCGCCCTGATGACGGAGGCAGTATATGACCTCCGAAACGTTGGTTAACATCGACCAGACTACACGGCGCAACAGCCCAGAAGACAGAAATCTTCATACTCGCCGCTGTGAAAACCTCAAATCATGACACATCTTATTTGCAAATAACAACAGCATTATCGTAAATAATTTAATATTTCTTATCGTGATGAACACAACATTTATTATTTGCGTCGAAGACATGCAACAACTTTGTTATAGTTTACGTCAACTTGATGATGGCCGTTGTCTATCGAAACATACAGCTAACATTTGTAGAACAGTGGAAGTCGACACTGGAATCAGTGCCAAGACTCACAAGAAGCCGTTGAAAAATCTAAGGAGACAGAACAGCCAGTAGGTGTCAGCGAGACTCGACGCCAGGCCGCAGACAGCATCGAGCACCAGCGCCACGATCAGCGTCTTCCTGCGTCCTCGGGTGTCAGCGAGGTAACCCCACAGGTGAGAACTGCATATCATCCCTTGGAACAGACGGCAGTCGGCTCATAACTTTTGTCAACCAAAATGTCTTAGTACAAACATGGGCCCGATTTCGGTTCAATACAGATTCATTTGCAACAGAATATGCTATTGTGACGTAATACGAACGCAGTCAGAATTTTATATCCCTTATTTAATACGCCATTAATCCTAACTTACATACGCAGGAAAACATATTTGTTGCTACCCGTTCATTAACACGTCAGAGCATCTCACCTATATAACTGATGGCATTCAGAAGCCCCTTCTCCGACGAGTCCATTTCAAACTCGCATTGTGCGGCAGGAATCAGGAAGGCTGTGCCAAACACCTCCCCCACCATAGCAACGAGACAGAATCCACAGCCGATACTTAGCAGCAGGTGGAATTTGCCGTGTCCTGTTTAAAACAAAACAGCATCTCAGTGGCTACCTGCTCCTCACACCTAACCAAAGATACGACGCGTGGGCTAACAAAGATGCAGTTCAAATTTTCATGTGCAAGTCCACTCATTCCTTTTGTTTTGCTACCGTTCTTAATGTTCCCTTCACTTAGAATAATAAATGTACATTTTGACTTTCGAATATCTGGGGCCTCTTAAACTCGCCAGAGACTCGGACGGTCGTCGTGAAATAAGGACAATACGCCCCAAAAGTACTGTTCTCCGGTTGTCATGATTGACAGGCATTGTGTCCATTACAGACATGTTAAGAGTGCAGTAAAATCCGAAGATGAATATGGAAGGTGCACTGATGCTTCAACGCACTTGCCGGTCGCTGGGTGAAGTCCGATTCAAAAACCAGACAAAATCATTGCCACATAAGAAGTTATCGTACCTGAGAGAACAATAGCCTGTTCGAAAGGCGTTGGTGGTTTGTGTGATTCGCCATTTTGTTCGTTCTGCGGCTTTGGATCTGCAAGAGAGACGAAGCAGTTTGTAACATTCCAATATTTCAGCGTTATTTTGAAGCAACGAATGACATAAAAGACACAGATATTCATCATGCTGCCCACAATGCTTACATTTAACGTCGATTGTATTTTAAATGCCGTTCATCATAAAAATTACTTTCTAATTTAATAAAGAACAAAAATTTGTCACGTAACGTTCATAAACTACTATTTACAGAACATTTGTTCTTTAAAATAAGATTTTAGGTTTTCGTAACAGTAAAAATGTGGATCATCGTTTACTGGGTTGCGGTGCTGTGTCGACATGTTGGCAGCTAACGACGTTTCGGAGGAACGCATTGCACCCTGAAGGTTATACAGTAATTGCAGAAGTAATAACGCACAGTAAACTCGAGACAATCCGACCTACAATGTGGAAACTTGGGTTCGTAAAATGCGGAAGCACAGATTCCTATGTGATCAACGATGGAAAGTGGCCTGGCCGCGTTTGCCACAAATTTCGTTCAATCAAGTTCTGGAATCGCTGGAATCCAGCTGTAGAGAACTGACGTGTCCAACAGCAGCAACACTTTTGACAATCACAACTCCTGCTGTGTCCTTCCAGGTGGACTTCGACGCCCAGAGCCTTTGGTTTCGATGTCCATGTGTTGCACATACAAACCCATTATTACCAACATAACAACGCTGCATATGCTCACCACATAAAAACACTTTTGAAATCAGTCTGTGTACCTCAGTGAGATAAACGTCTTTTACGTTGTGATACGTAACAATGACTTTTACGATGATTTATTTATTCCTTTTACGTAACTAGTCAACTTTAATTTTGATTTCATTCAAAATATGGATTAATCGGAAAGATTCTAACCGAAATTAAACAATTTACAACAAGTACCAAGTTTAACCGAAATTCGTTCGCTACTTTCGGAGATCAAACCCACGACCTCCCGACTACGAGACTCGTCTCTCACCTGTCTTCGACCCTTCCATCGCGCTGGTTGCCATGGCAATACGGTCTTCTACAGCATCTTAATAACTTAAGTATGATCCACCCTCCCAACCTGTTTGCTGGGAGTTCTTTAACGTGATTTAGCTCGATCCATGGTAGATGCTTGTATGTACGAAGATAGGAATTTGTACCACAGTGACCTTTACGACACGGTTCAGAGAATTACACGTCATAACGAGTGTAAGAGTTATCGTTCAGATATCAGACCAGCGTTAATGCACGTGCCTGGGTTTGCAAATGCATGAACAAATGAGAAGTGGCACTTTAAATTAGTCATAAAGGGTTGTAACGAGCATAATTGCATTGGAAGACGTAGTAGAATGGCTCCATACCATAAAATTCGTGCACACCCAATGTATTTTGTAATAAGACTTCTTCACCTAAAATAGAGGCAATACGGTCTTCCGAAACGTCGGTAACTACCTACATTTGGAGCTGTTTTGTTGTCTAAGACAGAGGAAGGATACAAATATGTAGTGAGATTTCAACGGGGAAGAGGCGTCCTGACGATGGAGGCACTAAGCTCCTCTGAAACGCCAGCTAGTATCTACAGGACTACGTACACACCGAAACATCCCAGAAAACTGCCATCTTCATGTAAAATGCGTCACTCGGATTGCTTTGAAAAGGAGGTAAGTTCCCTAGACGCTCGAAAGGCAAAGGCGTGGGGCTGCAACACCTCAGTGCATCCTTACATCTGTTATCAGTTTGTTTGTTTGTAATGAACTTGGAGAATTAGCTGATGAAACTCATCCAACAGCACACAATGACTTGCTCCTCCAGTGGCCTTCGAAATTTGTGCAACACTTTTAGAAAGTTCTCAGCCATCACAAATAAAACGTACGAAGTTGAAAAAATCAGTTCCGTTAGCGTAACGTTTAGAAATTTTGCGCTGAAAACGTGAAACGAAGATGTTTTGGCGAACTACGTGACTCAGCATGAGAAAATCATTAACATACTTCCGCTGCAGTTGACAGGGTTGCTTCCGGCGTCATCGATGGATGATCTACTGATCAGATATATCAAATCTAAAACTTCTTGACGATGGTGAAGAGTCAATTGAATAAAGATTTACTTGGATATTATCCATCGTCTAGTAATAAAACGTAAAATCAGATGCTGGAGAAAAAAATGTAAGTACAACAGGAATGTAAATCAGCTATTTACAGTCTTCGAGAAAGCGTTACTTAGAGAAGCAGCTGCTACGGACGTTTGTAATTGTTGCATGGGTTATTTATACAACGACACTCTTCCGACGACATAGGTTGCATTGATCGAATTGGAAGTTGCAGTGGAAGGAAGCATTCGTGGCCTATTTTAAATAATTATCCCGCAATTTGCTTCAAGCGCCTGAGGAAAACTACCAAAATCTCATGGTAGCCGGTCTTGGGGCCTAGAAACTGGTGACAAAAGACAACAAAGAGAAGTGAATGGCGAAGCGCGCATTGTTACCATACAAATTAAGTTTTAATCAGATTTCTGGGATGGCTGTGTTGCCGCCATGTTGGTGGGCGGTGCCACAGTAGTTTCGTTGCTATGGAGATATCGATGTTTCCGGACCACGGAAGACTCCGGTGTCTCCACCTCCTCCGGCCGCTTGTGTTCCGGGGAGCAAGACTGTGGCACAACTTCTCCGAAACACAGGTTTAACACGTCCACGACCCGCAATTAACCGATCAACTCTTAATTAATACACATTTGTTTCAGCTGTGTGCTTCTAAACTCCAGTAAAAAGTGTAAAATCATATGGTCGTCTGCCTTCAATGTTCCAAGACCCGCCATATTACCGGAGTTCTGTACTCCGGACGGCTTGAAACAGAATCCTCTGCGTCTCTTCTGCGTTCCGGTGAATTGACTCTAGACAGAAAGTACCGACTGCACTTCGTCGCGGAAAAGAACGGCAGTCGTGGAGTGGGGGAAACAAAGAATCGACTTCCGTTTCCTTCAGAAGAGACCAGCGTCGAGCGTCGCGGCGCACGGGATCAGAGTGTTTCTGGGCGGCTTACCAAAGCAAAGCAAAAATACTGCCAATGCCCGTTCAAATTTAACGGGGAACCAGAAACACCATTTATTTCATTCGAATTAACGTGTTATTTAAGTTGATTAAGCGTCATTTTTCCCGCACGCTCCGCATAAATGAATGAACATGTTAAAGCCAGAAAGATTTCAGAGTTAATTTCTTTCCCCGAAGCGAGTGGTAATTGAATTAAGAATGAGTGATTAATTCGGTTAACCACTCGTTCTTAATCTCGGCACTAGATAGAGCTAAGTGCTCAGATTCACGCCCCGGCCGTGCTTTACCCCCTGCTGGGTGGGGCCCAGAGCCGGTCTAAAGGAAAAAACCTTTGCTCCTATCGGAGATCGAAGCCCGGTCGTCCAGCCCGTAGCCTGACTGCTCTACCCGGGCTATGAAGGTGTTGGTTCCAGGAATATAATATTTTCCAATGATATTCAGCGACGGGCATCAGTTGAACGTTCGTAAAATTACATGGTTTTTTGATAAGCTACGCAACGTTTCACATTTTTTGTTAATTTGGTGTGAATCTACTTTATTATCCTTGATTTGTTTAGAGGGGGGATGTGGTCCGGAGAAGTGACGTGTTTTGGGGGAAATGATGTCACGTAAGACAAAGACAGGACTGAAAGAATCACGTAATGACGAAAGCTGATCACGTGTGACACTGTGGGCTCTCAGAGGGCCAGGAACTTGTTGCAAGAATTATCGCTTTCGGATAGAAAGTGCAAAACACAAAATAGGATCGGGAATTCTTGAAGCTTTCTAATAATTATTAATGACTATCAAATCTAAAACTTCTTGACGATGGTGAAGAGTCAATTGAATAAAAGTTTCCTTCGATATTATCCATCGTCTAGTAAATATAAAACGTAAAAACGACGTTTCGGAGACAGGGATTAGCTCTATGTAGTGGGCCCAACTGTGTAGGAACCTAAAGACGGAGATAGAGTCCCATCTCCGAAACGTCGTTTTTACGTTTTATATTTACTAGACGATGGATAATATCCAAGAAAATTTTTATTCAATTATTAATGACGACGTATCAAAATTTCTCCAGCGCTCTCTTGTCAAGAATTCAATTAGAAACTTCGCTTTCAGAATTAGAGAGGCAGGCCTGTGACTTTTCGCGTAGGTGCGGTCATTTTGTTAGGCCGTGTGTCTTAAGTTATAAAACAAAATTCACAAAGAGAGAGCACAGCGTTGCTACAAAGGACGCTGCATGTACGTGTAGACCAACAGCAAAGCTGCTGTGTCTTCGCGCAATTTCTATTTAATAAAACAAAGACTGTAGCCTGCATGCTGAAATTAAACATTCTGAAATGACACACTAGCCCCTAGATATCAAATTTGTCATAAATTATAAGCATTATAAATGAACGTGAACGAGAGTATGGTGCCTGATATAACAGCCAAAATGCATCTTCCCCAGTTTCTCCAAAATGCCACACCACAGAGAAAAGAGTCAGACTATGAAACAAGTTACTAAAAGTACAGCACGTACTCCATTGTAACTCTTAAAATAAGATTATTGTGGGTAATGGGTTGCAAAGTTGCAAGAGGCCTTCCAGATCCATTTTAAGAACCCAATCTACAGATATTACTTCTGGTGGATTTATTTTACAATACTTTGTCTTTATTCCTTGAAATGCGTATACATTGTACCTTCATTTGGCAGGTTTCTGCAAGTACAGGTAGTTGCAATCACAGATGTGACACTCGTATATTATTTTGTGATTATGCAACACGAAAGTAACTCTGACAGTTATGATGGCGAAGTGGAAGACATTTCTGTTGATGAGTCTGACAGTGATACTCTACATCAGAAGTAAGAAAATTACACTCAGATTTGCTGAAATACAAGCTCTGTAATGAATGAAAACTGCAGATCGATTACACTACACAAATTATCAAAGGACAGCCCAAGGTAACACTGGATAATAATGAAGAGGATTTTCAAAAAGTGCTTTAAATAAAATTATTCACCCACATTACTTAATGACCAAAGACTACTATTTAAAATAATATGTTTTCTTTTGGTTCAAAATTCAGAACGTTAGTGAGGCAAGCGGTTAATTTCGGATAATAGTTAGGAGACACCTGCCTATTATTTTGGAATAGGCTACTAGTTAACTATGTAACAGTGCATCATTAAATCGTATTTACGATAAAATTATGACAGCCGACCTGCTCTCCAAAATGGCACACCACATGTTAATCAACAGTGATGCTATAAGACGGCATTCAGTAATGTAGGCTGTAAGAAACAACAAAAACAGATTTGCTGCATGTGACCGCATGAATCCATGCAAGGTATGCATTGTCCAGTTCATAAGTCTCTCTCATAAAGCATGTTCAAGCCACCAAGTTTATTTATCTTAATAACAGAACTGTTATACACCATCTGTAAACAAATCAACAGCAGATTTAATGTACTGGAATGCAATGGAAATTTTCACTACAGGCTGCTAAATGATGAGAGCAACAAAAGTACTTCTTATACATGTTTGTGGCTTGATTCTGTAAAAGCCAAAATTAGATTTTATTAAAAATTGGTTAAACAGTAAGCTCAATCTATCTGCTCTACATAACCTATCTTCTAAATACCATAGTCACTTGTAGGCCTTCTGTAGTTATAAAATCAAAGGGACTTGATACTTGCACTTTAAAATTCAAAGTTCTAATTGTACTTATCAGTTCATAACAAAGATTATTCTGACATTGATACAGTTGACACCAAAATTATATAATGCTATAACAAAAAACTGCCACTCAGTATCTCAAAGAATAAGAATTTTTAAAACTCAGTATTGAAGTATCTGTATTAAGGTGGGTGCCTGAGCTGGGGAGAGCGATAAGAGGAACAGATAATGAACTAAACTGGAAGGGTGTAGTAAAGCTCCCCGTAGAACTGTTAACATCATCACCTTCAAAGTCATATCAAACACATAATTATATCAATTCCAGCACGGGACATCATTCATGTTACATATCAGGCAAAACTGCATTTATACAGTGCATCATAATAAACATGTTACGCGCTACATTCACGAAACATTAGAACATTGACAATACCAGGTTCAAGTCTGCCTCGCAGTCTTTCATCTGAATATTGGAGAGTTGAAGAGAATCATGATGTTGTTTAGATGGACACTCAGATATAGGCGACAGTTTTGTCGATCCGAAGGGTCATTAGACTAGAAGATAAATTCATATACAGGAATGAACATAATATTAAGATGTTACAGCTCTCATATCATCAGAAGTGACTACATACAGAAACTTGGATGGACAGAATTAAATCGAAAAATTGAAGAAACATTCACTCTCCACTGTTAAGGTGAGTCAACCATTGTTCACGCACGAAACAAATTGTATTTCATTAATTGAAGTAAGAATCCCAAGGACTTGACACGTCTACACTGAAAACAGACTAAACCAGTATATTTCTCAGTTGGAGGCAAGTGTAATCTTCTGGCACTGCAGGGCAGCCCAAGAGCTTAAAGTCAGGTTCATGTAAGTGTCTTGAGTTCTCATTTTGGAGCATCCCACTAACCAGCACATTGTTTCTTCCATGCTCAAGGCAGAAATAAGCAGAAACTGTGTCCACAGAACACATCACTTTACCCACCACTGACAAGTCTGTCAACACAGGCGCAGCCCCAAATCAAACAACTGTGTGAACAAGACAATAAAACTTTGCTGCAGATTCTTATTTTATAAAATACCATATTTATTCAAATGTAAGATACACTTTTTCTTCATGAAAATTGAAAATTTGTCTCTGCATTGGAGATAGCTGCATAATTATAGACTGAGACCATATATCCTGATGAAATCAGTTTTATAAAATTGTGTTTTCTGTTACTTTTTACAATATTTTTCATTATACTTACATTCATACTTCTTACAACAACAAATAATAATTTTTGATTTGAATGTGTATT
Source organism: Zootermopsis nevadensis (assembly GCF_000696155.1). The sequence continues at coordinate 262,581 of NW_019059695.1, read as the reverse complement.
TTTTTTTTGGTAAAAGTCAGAACTCACAACTAGCCTACAATTATGATTTAATAATATTTGAATAAATATGGTACCAATGCTTATATAACATCTGAACCACAAATGCCTTAAATACTGCTGTATAAATAAGCTGCATATCACAGACGAGAGACACAGCAAAAATTCAAAGGCATAAAAAAATGACTTGTAAAATTAAATGTGGGATCTTGATTTGGGGAGAATGAGAATTTTTTCCCCAGATATGATCTCCATATCAGAATAAACTTTTTGTGCTTGGATGAGAAAATATTAGTTATGAATTACTTAGCATTTTGTTAACTGGGACAATATTTGTTTTCGTCTTCAAAATTCATAAACCAAGCTTCAATTTTATGTGACGTGCAGCAGCACAACTTACTTGTACATCTACAAGCAACATTCTGAGGCCTAGTTACAAGATTTAGACTTGCAGTAATGCATACAATGTAAGGGGACACAAATTCAAACATGTTCATAACAACAGGTTCCAAAAATATACTATGACTTATTCATATAAATGATAAGTATTAACCAAATAAATGTTTGCAAATACGAAGGTAATCAACATCAGAGGTGTCTCCTGCAGCATAGAAGTGTGCGGTGGAGTAATAATAGGCAGGTTCATAAATACAGGCTTCTGTGATGAAGAAATCCTGAAATCAAAATACAAAATCAGGTACTACGTATAACTACAGGAAAATTTAACACAGACATAAAATATGGATTTATGACAAGGCTAAAGGTTCTTTGCACAGACAGAGACAGCCTTCAGGCTCAGGGGGCCAACTTCTGCCTTCATGTGGCCCAAATTTAACAGTAGATATCATAAATGCTAACAAATCAAGGAATTTCAGTTTAGAACAAAAATTCTGGCACAGTCACCAGAATTTAACCTTTGTGAATGGCAATGGTGACAACATCAGCACATAATATCAACCCACGCTGTTGTGTGGCTGACTGGGGATTAGTCAGGTGCCCACAGTAACCAAGGTACTGTGGGGATTCCCCACTCAGATAGTGTGACATTAACAGACTCATTTTTGCAACTTCAGTTGCAAAACATGCGTAGAAAAATCTATCACAAGACTGTGACTTGAAGGTCAGTGAAAAGGTCTTTACAATTTAAATTACCGAATTATGAATGTGTGAGCACTTCTGGTATGTTTAGGGTTGATGCTGAGTAAGACAAGATGTGCATGGAACAGGGCAGGGGTGCTCAAACAGTTAAGCTTCACCCAGGGCCCAGGAATGTTATGCTAGTGATTTATAAAAATAATTCAGTGCATTTGAGTTTGTGCACCCCTACTTTACACAGTGGTGCAAGAATTACAGACCATATGACCCAACATGCAGTCATTATCACTGTAACATTTGTGTGGGGTGGTACAGGTATACGAGCACTGATCTGGGACAGATCCAGCTTCAGTCCCTGTGGAAGGATATCAGGCCACAGTGTGGAAGAATGGAAAGTATCTGTTGTGCGGCTCCAGTAGAGGGTTCTACATTATCATTCCAAAGAATAAATGAAATGCATGAACATATTAGGTTCAAGAAATGGATGAGAAAACCGTTTGGCAGACATGCCAGCCATGTAATTTCCTGCATGAAAGTATAATAATACCATGCAGAAATAGAAACATCTTTGAGTACGGAGTCCATGACAAGAAATCCAATCACCAACGGGGTTGGGGGTAATGAAAATATGCGGCTAGAACTTACCAATGTTAAGACATATGAGGAGTTTGAAGTGTTTGCCAGTGTCTCACCTCTTTGCTGACCAGAGCAAGTCTTTTCATGTGTCACATTCAGCCCACAGGCCAAAGATTGCCTACCCCAGGTGTCCTTCCTCTCAATATGGTGATCTCCCTAATGCATAAGTGATTTGTAAACTGTGTTGTGAAAAAACAGGCTAAACAACGATACACATGCATATATAAAATCATATGACATGAATGAACGTACACTTTATACCATGCATGATGTGATGCTCAAGTTGTAAACAACTAAAACCTTCAACCAGTTTGATTAAAGTATTTAGTTTACATCCTTTAGGACTTATATTCTAGTTGCAGATTTATGATGAAGTTTTGAAGGTCATAGTAGATATTATAAGGAATATGCCTTGATTACCTGAAAATTTTAAAACTGAAAGCAGTATTTATTGAGTAGTAATGATTGTCTCTCAATCTTCTAACATTAACTTACAACTTAACATTAATATGTCTTTAGTATATGTTCCAAATAGGTCTACTTAGCAATCATCTAACAGGTCAAGTAATAAACTAAATGTCTGAACAACAAAATAATAAATTTGAGAATGGTGACATTGTAAAACATTGAGGTTATGTACAATAAATTTAATATACACAAAGCCTACACTTAAGAAGTTCTTTGCCAAAAAGAAAATAATAATCTGTAACCTATTTATATTTGCATGCAATAACAACTTAACCTCACAACGACTCAGTCATATAACCAATATAACCATCTGCACGAGTCCACCACATTAGTCCAGAAGTTAAATTTCATTTTTACAGTTGATTTATAAATTAACATTACCTAAATAACATATTAAGAACAAAAGATTTGCAGGACTGGAAATATGCAATGTGAAAGAAAACTTTATGGGTTATGCCTAAAACTCTGTTTTCATCTTAATGTTGTCAAAAGAGATAAAATTGTTAAATATCTTCCTGAAACTGCCTCTTTTGCTCCTAGTATTCTTTGCTTTACCAACATGAAACGTTTCTGAAAATTCGTTTTGTGTTTGTCCCATATTCCTGAATCCTTCAGTATTTTCTGTCCAGAACCATTTAGCCCACTGTTTAAGCAGTATACTCTCCATCAAACAGGGCAGAGGAATCAGGACTACTTAATTGTGGTTTACAGTAAAACAAATATCTGCAATTCAGCCACAAAAACACATAACACACAGTATAAATCGAATTTCTTCAATGTCATGATACAATCACTGTCTTCCATGTGACGTGAAAGTGTCAGTATCAAAAGTAAATGCCTGTGAGTGTTCCTATCACTGCTAAAGGTGAGTGGAAGAAGACGTAATTATAGTGACCAGGCATTTTAGTATCACGGCACATCTGACAGTGCTCCTTAAATGGATGTTAAAGCAGGTGATCCATCAAACACACACTGATCCACAAATGACACAGAAAACATACGTCTGACGGGTGACATGCGACAACACTTACTGGTGACACAAAGTTGTAAAGGCCAGCAAACAAGTGAGGAGGCAAGATGCTATAAAATGGAGCAGATGGCCCCATGACAGCCGTGGGAACTGAATGCATTTGCTGACATGGTGGCAGTTGGAAAGATGGGCACACGGTTGTTACTGCCTCGCCCTTTTGCATTGACTGGAGACATCAACAGAAGAATAAATCCAACACTGGGATTTATATTGATAACACATAAAACCTTGCTGAGGTGGACATGTTTTTCAACATACATCTGAACGTTCCTGCACCATTTTAAATATTGAAGTGAAGCAAGGAACACAGATATCTCCGTTAAGACACAACATGGATAAGCAGTACTAAGTGAGAGGTGGGAAGGGCAGTATTTTAAGGCAATTACAAAGCTTATGTCAAAAGTAAATTTCCAATTACAAATTAATTTTAGTTATTAAATGTCATGGAAGCAAATGTAACAGTTAAACAAAAAATTCTTATATATTTTTTATCTTGACTCTTTCATAATGAAAGCATTTCAGAAAATAGTAATTCTTGTCAAGTTATACCTGAGCCATGGCCACCGAGGGAGGCTTGCAGCATTGGATTGTCTTGAAGGGGATACCAGCGCGCCTCCTCATCCACCACGCCTGGATCTGAACATACATTAATGAATATGTTTGTTGTTCTATATATGTCAATATTAACCTTTTTTTTAGAACTTAAGAATTTGTACACAGAATAAATACAAATTTTGTGAACATTGCTTCATGATCTTATAATTTCTCACACTGTGCAGCCACAATTGATTATCAGAAGTTAACCAGCTAGCCTCATGACGAAGCTTGACACAAAAATGCGTTATTACATTTCTTCTTCTTCCTGCAACGCTGTCACTTTAGGAGAGTTGCCCAACAACTAAGCTTCTCCGTCTGTCTTCCCTCAGCTCCTTGTCCTCAGTTCCTTCCATCTTTTCAAACCGACATCCCATCAATCTCCCTGTTAAACTAAACACATGTAGTGCAATGAAATGCAGCTAAATTACTTTCATAAGGACACTTTTACCTGCAAGATCCAGTAACACGCCACCAAGGGAATGATTTGGGTGGTAGATATCATAATTCCAGGCAGTTACTTCCAGGTAACAGGTATTCAGTTCTTCTGGTGGAACATTTTCATATACCATCGTTGTATTCCATTCAGGATTGCAAGTCTGTGAGAAATAACGTGTCCGTCGCTGGTTCTCCATACTGACAAATATACATATAAAAAAGTAACACCATCACTGACAGTTCCATTAGTGTGGGTTATCTTATGAAGAAGCCTCTCAGTAGCTCAAGTACTGACTCTACAGTCTAGAACTGGCCCCAAAAGACTTTTCATGGATGAAGACCTTTTTCTGTATGATTCAAAACTCAGAACATATGACTTCTATTCTGAAGGAACAAAATCCATAAAGTCACATTGGAATAAGTGTGTTAAATCATTGCAGCGTGAAAACAAATGCATTTGAGTTCAGTACTGATTTATAATATACAAGCACTCACGTTCTTCCTGGCAGAAGATACACTTTAATCAGAGGGTCAGGAGGAGTACCGTTACACAACGGTAAGTTTCTTGCTCTCTTCACTATGACGTAAAGTATACGTGCCTTCTTATCGTAGCATACTTGCAGTTGAACTTCCCCCTGTAAAGAAAGTATACAAATATGACTGGATGACACAGAACTGACTTCATCAGAAAACAAAGAACGCTGAAGCAAACATAACACACTCTCACTCTGCAAGTCAAGATGTATAAATGCTAAGAAGTATTTGAGGTCCTCATGGCAGTGAGTACAAACATGGCTGTCGTGGGGAAGTTTGTGATCATCTAAGTGACAATCAGATTCTCAAAAGGACTCTGCACCATAGTGTTAATTAGGCCTTTGAATTACTAGAAAACCTCACTTTGTTAGGCAGCTGACAAGGTGCTTGGGAACTTCGGCCACCGGGTTCTTTCAGGTCTGCTGATGAGCTGGTTCTTTTCTCGCATTCTGACAACTTTCTTTCAGTTTCTTCAACACAGTTAAGAGCTGAAAACATAAGAACTACACTGATGCTATCAGAAGATAGGAATTTTGAAGGAAATATAACCACAACTCCTGACAGAACTGAACATTGTGTCATACAATTCTTTGTGTTCCTTAGCAACCATTCATAAAATTCTATCAAAAGCAATTCTAAAATGTGTGTCTGAAGTTTCTGAACACAAGCCTAAATGACTGGCTTCTGTCTGCTAATATTACCCTGCAAATTATCATATGTTGATGAACTGCTGTTATTCCCACTGTTGTGAGACTCCAGAGACTGGATGCTGCGCCGTGGGGGCTTTGGTGGTGCAGATGTTTTGACACTGAAATACAGAAAACCAAAACATCTGTACTGCATACAGTCAACTTCAAACAGAAGCAGTAATGCCGACTTAACAAACAGCAGTTAGCACGTGTAGTTCCTACAGGCATCACAAGGACAGGTGATTAACAGGAACTGTTTTCATATGGAAAAATGGACGACTAATTACTAAAAGTGATGGAGGGGGGCTTTATTACCTGTCGGACCCTACTTGTCTCTGGTACCTTATATAATAGTGAATGTATGTCTGTGTGTAGGAAGAAAATATATAAAGGTCAGTCATTCCTTTTAGCAAGTTTACTGTAGAAAAATTAATGACATTTAAAAAGTTTTGAACACGTACCTGAAAGGGCCCAAAAATATTCAATAAGAGAACCAAAAATACCACTGTTCTATCTGTAAGGCATTCACCCAAAGACAGTTTCATATACGGGGGCTTGGTTCTTAAGGCTTCTCACAAAATGGTTCATTACAGTAGCACACCATTGGTCCCTATCTGAACCAGATGCATCTTACTAGACACACCAAATGCTAACGGGAGCTCACTCACACATAATATTCCACACTAGCACTGTCAATAGAAAATGCCTGATATGCCCCTTATAATATCAAACATAATATCTATTTTCACAAACTGAATTTATTGTTTCACGGAAGTTGGAATGCACTTGCCATAAGCTCCTTAAAGCATGGAAAAATAAAAGTAAAAGTACAGAACACAATAAGGAAGGCTTGTCATTAAGACACTGTGCTGTAACAACCGCAATACTCGAGTGCAATGATAATGTTCACACTGCAGTGTCTCAGTCTGTATTTGTGGTACCATTATTATCTCTATGCCACTGTATCTATGACAAGAACAATATACTACACACATAGAAAAGAATGTAACAGTACATCTCAGATTTAAATTAGGACTTTAGTAGTAATTATTCATTTATAAATTCTACTAATTTCTCTGTGCAAATAAAAATGTTTAAGCTGTCATTTAAAATTTGATATTATCAATATGGTTACCTTTTTACCACTATTTCAACTTCGCCTTCTGTTTGGGAAACTAGCTTCTGCACATCTTCAAATGTCTTTCCTATAAGAGGGACTCCATTCCACTCCAGAACTTGGTCGCCTGCATTTAAAACAAAACAACTGTTAAGAAGTTTGTGTGATCTACTGTTATCTCGATATACTCCAAAGATCCCATACACAGCACTCAGAAAAGATGTAATGAGATTATAATTCATAGAAAGAGAGCATCTTGAAAAACATTAGTACCAGACATGTACAAATACAGTTTTTCTGTAACTATTACACATGTAAAAAGTGAATCAACTAGTCGATTGTGTGTTTAAGTATGCACTAAACCTATGCATCAATCACAGTGGTATGCTGAAGCTAAGAATAGGAACAAGAACACAGAAATATAAATGCTGTGGGTGTTAAAATACAACCAAAATTTGGAATTTGGTGTCACATTAAGGGAGAAACACAGACTGAGGTTTCAGGTGTCTTAAAACAGAGCACTATGGAGAATATTTGGACATAAGAAAGGTGACTATGTATATCATTTAAATAATTTTACTACTTTGTAATCCACACCTTCTTTGATTTCTCCAAGTGACTCCACTACTCCTCCTGGGTAGATTCGTGTGACATATGCTCCTAGCTGCCCTCCTGTACCTGGAATTTCTTTCCCTCCAATCACTCTCATGCCAAGACCATTGCCTGGCAAACAAAATGTTTCCTTTGCTTATTCATTTGTCTGTGCCATACATAACCTAATTTTGTTATAATTCTCAAAATAGAATTTTCTGTAAATCATGACATTGCACCATGTCCTTGAAGTTATTTTTTATACTACACATATATTTAATAGTTTGTATTTCTGAACTTTTCTTCATGTCTCCAGAGAAAAGGGCATCAATTTAAAAAAACTGATAAGATAAGGAAGTACTGAAGAATAAATCTGAGTTGACACTGATTTGTTAAAAGATTTCTGCCACCAAAGGGCATGCTGACAGCTAAATAAACTAAGGAACTGTACAAACAAAAGTGTTTGTAAGCATTTGAAACCTTGAAGTGGTCTGCCATGTGATCATTCCCAAAGTAAGAACTCTTTTACACATAAGAAAACATAATATTGTTCAAAATCCCTGCCCACCTTAAACTTCTGAAGAAGTGATAGATTTTCATGAAAGTAAGTAGGAAAGTCTATCACTAAAAATGCCCTTATGTCCTATTTACTTTAAAATCCCAAGGTCCAGCAAATATAACAGAATAATGTTTATAACTACATGCATAAACTACTTTAATTGTTGCCATGGTATCAATGTTCAGGGATTTTTGAACTTATGATGTGCATTACTGACCATAAACCACTGTGTCCTGCATGTGGCTAAGAAATGTCATCACCCACAGTATTTTTCATTGTGTGTAGTTCTTGGCAGTTATTACTGTTACACTTGGAACTTTATTAGTTTCTTTAGAGGTAAAAAACATATCTACAAGCATTCAACCCATTCCCAGATTACTGTTATTTTTAAATAAAAGGGTAGGTAAAACTGGTATTTATGCAATCATTAAATTATCAAGAGTACTGCAACTGAAACAATGAACTTTCATCTGTAGGAAAAGTATATGTAAATTCTCGTTCTAATCATTCCTGGCATTAAAAGTGGAGACCAGTGATTTGTACTGAGAGAGAATATGTATCAACTGCTTTAAAAATTAGCTCAGACATTAATTCAGGAGGCCTTAGTTTAGTCATAACCACTGACATATATGCTGGAGTTTCATGCTCAGATCCCCAATTATACCGGTACATTTACAGGGATGTACCATAACTGCTTTTATACCAAGTCTGACTTTATGAAAATCATTTCATTTTTAAGAGCCTTCATAGACCCCGAAGTAAAAGAATGGAAATTTAAAATACAAAAACATATAAATAAACAAACATGAAACATAACAATAGAACTATATAATTTCACCACTATCAATATAAAAACTTCACTTGAAAATACCTCCAACTGATCTGTCCTTGGGGTCTCGTGTCAAAAGAAGGCGTTTTACAGGAAAGTCGTATTTCGGCGCTGCATGCTGTATACCGGATGCCTGAAAAACACAGTAACAGAGGGATCAATGGTCCACCTTGAAACATGCAATGTCAATGACAGAATTAACTAATGAACCACTGGATCCAGGCAAGTGAAATAAAAATAAATCATAAACGGTTAAGTTAAATGTATACAGAACATGGACTTAAGTATTAATGATAATAAAACAACACCAACAACAACAGCCATATACTGTAACATATTTACAACCACACACTATGATAGAGTGTGACTCAAGTGGAATTCAATCACATGACCATATATGCAAGAGCCCAAAATGCCAACTTACATTACATTAATGTAATATTACAACTAAACTTATGTGCAATAGGAAAGCAAGCTGCATGACCTCTGGTGTGTGCTGGTATCAGTGAAGAGACCCCTGTCATGCTGTCTTAACACCTTTGAACCTTCTACAAATTCCATGTGCAATTTACAATGAAAATATTATTGTCTGTAATAAAAATCTCTTTATGGAAAGGGTTAAAAGTCAAAGCAATGATAATAACTTTAAATGTAATTAACTGAGAGGCTTAATAAAAAGTACAATCCAGTGGTATATATTATAAATAACTATACTCTGCCAACTCATCTAAACGTTCCAACACATTATATTATTACTTCAATAGGATAATATGACAACACCAGAGTGGCTGCTTCCTGTGCCCAGGGAAGCCATATACTTCTTAAATGTGCACACACTTTAATAAATCATGCAAACCCACACCAAACAGCTGAGGTAGTGTTCAAAATCTCCAGAAAAACAAGGGCTAATATTATAAATTTTTGCACCTACACCTGTTTAACAGGGTTAGGTTAGATTAATATTTTTGGCATTAACCTAAGTTATATCATCATGTAATTCAATTTATTGCTCTTATATTACACCAAAATAACAAAATTCTGTCATTAAACAAATATTTGAAAACTACCGTGTTAAAATACATATATATATGAATCATTGGTAACCCTAGGACTAGAGTACTTTTGGATTTGAGGACTCATAGCAAATAAAAATATGAACTGAAACTCAATAAATGACATAAAATTACTTCTAATTCACATCTTCTTCCATAAAAACCTGACATTCATCTTCCAATGTTGTTACTAATTTGCCTGCATTTCCTAATCTATTTATGCTATTCTGGCATCTCTCTTTGTAATCAAATATTCTCACAAAGTCAAAGAGTTTAGTTCCTTGATTCACAGTGGTGATAAAAACATATATTACTACAGATTGACTAATGCTAGTATTGTACAGGGCACAAAGCTTTGATTCATACTTAGAAGCAAAAAGCTACAGACTGTTTGAAGTGTGTTTATTGATAAAAAAGTAATAATGTCTCTGCAGTGAATTGTATAGTCAAGTAATGTATTTTAATATCTTTATATTTGACTAAACCTGCCACCTGAGGTTCACTATACAATTAGAAACACTTTTTTAAAACCGCATTTGGATGTTAGCAACATGTGCAACGTCATCCTGCTGTACGCTGGAACACTGGCTAAGCCGTGCACATAGAGCCATCTAGCCTCTTGCGTACAGATTGTTGAGGGAACCAGAATACACAGAAGTACAGACATCTACATGCATGTGATGGCACATATTACAACATATGTTATATTATTGCAAATTCAGCTTACGTTCTTACTTGCGCTTTCTTTGGTGGGGCACTTCCCTCACCCCCACTACAAGTTTTTTGGGATTTCCTTGAGCTTCCCCCAATTGTACCATAGTCTTCAGGGAAAGACTGTTGTTTCTTCTTATTCTGCAACTTGTCCGAGTACCGAGATTTTCCTGTTAGTACAGTATGAGCAATATTAATAAATAATAAATGCTAGAATCACACACACTGTTCCTGAACTCTGTAAAACTTAAACATTCTCTGTGCCTGTAATGATGTCATTACATAATACTTGCATTGTAAGAGATAATTACAACTGACAAATGAATGACACATTCCATCAGCGGTGAAGATGATTTACAGAAATCTGGTATGGCCTCAGCATTTGATCACATGACTACAAGGTACATGCAGATACTTTGTGAAACCACTATCAGTAAATTAATGCTACTCTGCACAATTGCAGTAATGTTATTCTCAGAAATAAATTACTTTTTCCTTTCAGTAACACCTTTACCTATAATTGCTTTCAATCAGTATCAAAACTATGTGAAACTGATTCAATTAAAAAAGGTGGTAGTACTGAATATATACTATCCTGAATTTCTTATAAGGCTCTTCAGGCTGTGATAACTTAACTGGTACTAAATACAAGTTAAAAGGATACTTACCTGCTTTCTTATAATTAATCTACAACTATATGAGATATATATAATACAGATATACATAGTAAAATCCACTCCTGTTCTGGAGGTCCGGGGTTAAAATGTTGACCTGGACATAGCCTATACTGATTGAGAGTTGTGTGGTTTTAACCCATTCCTCACAAGCAATTGCCAAGATAATACCTAAATTAAGTTGTCATTGTATTCTTTCAAAATCAATGTTCATCAATCATCTTACCATTCAACACCAAATAAGCTCTGCACAGAGAATTTGCATAATGTAAAGAAAAGTGCCCCTAATAGTTATCTGGATCTCCTTTGACTAGCTCTTTATAGACAATTTTTGAACTTTCAACAAAGAGACCTGAAATACCATGCAAAAAAGCAGGCTACCCTACAATATGAAGTTTACTGTTCTCTGTTACATGCATCGATATGAACAGCATAGCATCATGCAGTTAATATGAGCTTGCATGGAACGTATACTTACATGAATAACAGTTTATTTTTCAATAAGTTGATTAATTTTCCTGTTCACATTAATTCTCTTCATCCACACAATTTTCTCTTCAACAATGAATCTTGCAACAATTCACATTCTCTGCTGTTTCTCTAAATTAACGAATGTAATCACTAGTCCCTCCTTGATACTTTGCAGTGATTAATATGTACCAGGGCTATTTGCTCACACACAAACTCCCAGCATAACCAAAAAAGAATACAAAGATATGTATCTCAATTGAAAGAACCATTTCTGTAACTCACACAGCCAAACTGCAGTGCTTCACTAAACAATCTATGTCAATAATCATGGTAATCACCATTTATTTATGTTATGACTCAACAGATTTGATAATCACGCAATAATTAACAGTACCAATATGTACTCAACCTTTTGCCAACCTTCTGATATGCAGATTAAATATCAGATATTCATCTTTCATTCATGTCTGTTAATGAAGTTCTGGTATCACCCATTTCATGCAAAAATATCATAATGGAAAGGATTCTAATTTTTAATATCTGTAACAGGTCTCAATAGGCATAATACTGGAAAGGACCATGATAATGATGATGATATAATGGTAATTTCTGTATTTATAGTACCACGTCCATACCAAGCTATAGATTTGAGAGTTTAAGAACAGACTGCCTGACCCACATTCATTAAATCTGGAAGGTAAACTCTACGGCTGTAAATCCTGACAGCATAAAGAAAAAGGAAATGCACGCTGGAATGTAAACTTCCACTTCCTATCCTGAATGATGTTGTATTTGTTCATGAACCTTGTAACACAGGACCTTCTAACTGTAGCTTGCAGTCAGAATGTCCCATTGTGTCAATGTAAAACTTGCTTACTTCACACCCCGCTGCCTCAGATACTAGCAAAGATATTAATTACAAATTTTCTTACATTCATATAGTTTGTTTAAGCTATAAAACTATCATTAAATTTAAAAAGCTAAGTGTATGGCAGTACTGCTGATTAAGAAGCACTTCAAAGTTCAAACATTGTGTGTGTATGTATGTCATAAATTCCAGTCATTTAGTGCAATTTTTGTAAAAGCTTCCAAAGCGAAACTGAGATTGGCTTCATGGTTAAATGATTGTGCAGAAAACATTTCTAGCAGGTGAACACCTTTCCTGAGGACTCTTCCAACATGCTCCAACTGCATACTGAACTACAATGTCATTAAATGTCAAGGACAAGAAAGTAAGTTTAGCAACAAAACAAACGCACAACACAAATTTGCTGGACAGAAAGAAGGTTAACTTTGATCAATCACTAATGGAACATTTTAACAGACTGGATTTTCATTCTTCACTCACAAAGGCAGTAAAAGGTAAGACAACATCAGTCAAACATGCCAGTATCAAACAAGATGTCTTCATTTCTCTTGGCAGTACTGAGCCAGTGACATCGCAAAACAAGGTGCCATGCAGTGGAAGCATGTTTCACTTCTGTTCGTAGAAAACAACTTTAAATTTCTATGCAGCACTCAGACACACTTTTAAACAGCAAATACACCTGTTACTCTGTAATTTATTGTGGGAATTAATTTACTTAAATCAGATATTGTGCCACTTGCTTGCCTGGTTGCTTACATGCCACCTTTATCTCCAGAGACACAGGGACAATGCCTTCCACTAGAATATTACTCAGATAACATCTATGGGAGCCAGACCTTAATATTCCTAGTCATCGCTCTATTAAAGGCGAGTTTTCAAGACCAGTTGTGAAGATGAATCCAGTCATTTATTTCATCCCATTTCCATGCGATGCACCAGTACATTCCTGTGATATCAGCTTCAAAATGAGACATGATCTTTACCCTGCCAAGTACCCTCTAGAGGAAGGCAGTTTAAATACTTAGCATACTTTTAGTTATGTCCTTTCATACCTTTGTAATATTAATTGCAAATAATCCTTTTATATTCCATCCATTTTAACTGCTTTGTGTTATTATATGAACATATGCGATTCAGTCTTTATTAGACCATCATCAGTGTTTTTGTCCCATTTGGTTAATCCTCATTGCAACCCTATAAACCTTCCTTTTAAAACCATTAATATCTAAAAATTAAAATTTATTTTAAATTTAAAAGCATTATAATGTTCCTATATATCAACATGCCCCATTGTGACAATGTAAAAGAAGAAGAAGAAAAAAGCACATTTCTATGATTAGTTATAACCTATTAAAATTATTTAAATCAGTAAATCTACCCTTTCAAACACTGCACTGTCTTCTCTTGTGTTACTTCATCTTTTATTTATTTTAAAAGTCGTCTTTCACCATTAAACTTAGAACTTACTGCCTTATACCATGTCAGATGCTACTGTCTCATGTTTCAAGTTTAATCACGACCACTTTCTTCCAAGGTTTCTATTCTTCTGCAATACAAACTATTGCAGTTGTACAGTACTGTGTTACTGATGCGATGTTGGGATTTGACTCATTCTCAAGATTAAGAGAAGGTCAAAAGTTCCCTACTGCCAGGACATTAGCCCTCCAAATAACACATCGTAAAATCTATTTAGCATTACACAGAGACTGCAAACTGTCAATCCTGCATTTGGACATCACATCAGTGACACTGATGAGCATTACCAGGTAAGCACAACAAGAACAATCTACTACCTGTGACTGAGGCATCGTTAAATGAGAGGGAGGAAAGGAAAGAACGAATGTGACACAAATAAACAAAAAATCAAACAAACTTGTAAAACTGAGGCCTAAAAGTTACAACTGGAATGTAAATGAGGTTCAGTGACAGAAATGATGTTAGAGCAGTTTACAGTCTTGTTAATGTAGCATCCTGTTTATGTATATTTTAATAATAACCACACTTGAACCATCACACAAACAATTTGTCAAATATATAATCACCATACATTTTTGGTCCAAGGGCAACCATTCTCAGGGTGAGACAATACACAAATTGTTTTAACACTGTATTACTAAACTGCATGTATAAACTGTATTCTTCCTTACCAAACTGAATTATTCTAGTTTTAAGTGATAAATCTTGAGCCAGATCCACTGATGCAGTTAAGTGTAGGTTTCAGCAGAAGCCACATTTTGCTTTGGGAGAGACAGGAACCAGATAATAAATTAACTTTGACCTCTTGACAAGGACTGAAGTGCTGCCTTACAACTATGTCTTGCCTTCATTTCCACCAACAGCGCAAAACTCGAGTCTATTCACAAAATATCTGAAGTCTCTAATGTGTTATATATAATTCTGCTACAATGAAATCAGCACAAGTCTGTTATATTTACTTTGATGTACATTTCTTCCTTTCTTATGTTTACAAAGGCAGGTATCTTTCATCAAGTCACCAAATTGTCAGGGTTTAGTTCAAGTTTCTTGATGTTCTACAAGTCATGAGCAATTTTCAGGCAAGCAAGTAAGCATTCATTTTTTTTGTAAGTTCCACTCTTTCATGAGTGATTTAAAATAGTTTTATACAGTCCTGTAAAATGCTGACACAACAACACCAAAACTGGGCACAAACACAAAATTACATTTTACACAGTAAAGATTATTTATGAACCAAATATGTAATTGAAAACATGTAACCTTAGACCCATTTATATTTTGAAAACACAGCATTACACACTACCCATGTTTTTTAAATACTTAAATTTCAGAATGTAATGTTGTAGGGATGTGTAAGTGTTTAAATAAAAAATATATTGTAGCTAAATTAAATGTATACTGTTAACAAATGAATCTACACCTACACCTGATAACTTAGTCCCTTAAAATAGCCAAATGAATGATGGACACAGAAACATTTTCTAAAAATACAACCTACATTTAACACAAAAAGTTCGGGTACTCATTTTTTTTAGAATTTGCTAATTATTTTACAGTTACAGTCTTCCAATATTTAGTCAATGTTTTAGGGCTATGGACACTTAGTATTTCAAAATAAAGTTGTTGCTGATATACAGTTATGCTCAATGTAAAACTAATCAAAAATACACCTGATGCTTGGCTAACACTTTAAATCAGAACATTATTTAGTGGAGATCATAACAATATAAAGTATGGCATCTTTCCCTGTCATACGTGTGCATACTTTCAAAATCATTCTATTTTCATTCATGCATAGTTATGTTTCATGAAAATTGATGTGCACATGATTAAAAACATTCATACTACAAAAGACTAGCAGAAGAAATGTTTTATGCCTAGGCCAAGTTCTAACAGATAAGTGTTTGAGTTTGATTTTATTAATTTGAGTACTCACACATCCCTACTTACCAAATGCCAATGATTTGCATTGATTGCTCTTGTCCTCAAATTATATTATGGTACATAGCTGTAACAGGCAGACAGACAGACAGACAAGAGACAAAAGAAACAGACATGGAGGATGACCGGAGATTGTGGAACAAGGGAATAAAAACTCGCCAGCTCTCTCTTCAACAAATTTAATAATGAATAATATATTACATGCACCAGTACAGTACAGAATGGTAAGCAGTGAA
Organism: Zootermopsis nevadensis; assembly: GCF_000696155.1. The sequence continues at coordinate 246,575 of NW_019059695.1, read as the reverse complement.
GCATGCAGGAAGGGAAGTGCAGGGCCTCAGGGTCACGTCAACACACATTGTCATCATCCACTGGCCAACTGGTCACCATTAAAGCACAATATTCACTGGCCAGGAAACACAGAGAAAGCTGAAAGAAAGGTTCTGGAATTTGCTTAACACCAAGCCCACTCAAGTGAGAGTTTCAAGTTCCAAACAGAAATAACTAGTAAAATTCAACAAGACAACTAAGTAAAATATCTTCCTAATACTCGACAACAATAATTAGTATATACAATAGTGCGTCACTATATGGAATCACGATCCCGTATCTTTATTATTTGGTCTCTTGAAGGAGCTGTTGGCAAAAGAGGACAATGGAGAGGATAAGGGCTTCAGAAGACATACAGAGATACACAACACAATGCACGCTCATGAAGAGAACTGGAGGACAACACCTACTTCACGTACACTCTGGAGCCATACTTGCCTTTCTGGGGTAGGGCGAGTATGGACTCGTTGATTGGGGAACTGCCTAGATCCTCAAGCAGCTTGCGTGAGCGAGTGGGCATGTCAGGCAGCAGCGGCATAGCGTGGAGCGTGAAGTCGGTCAGCGGGGAGAAGTCGGAGAGGCGCTCATAAACCCCGGCTGTGTAGTCGTCGGTGCGAAATGTGGAAGCTATGCGGTCCATTGAGCGGTCCTCCTCTGAACGACGTGGAGAATGGGCACGGTAGTCAAAATGAAGACTCCCGCCCCGCCCTGAAAGCAGCAACTCGTCGATTGACTTGAGCACACTGGATGTCCCATACCCTCCACCCCGTCCAAACTCTGGTCCAGAGTGAGGTGTGAAACCCAACTCTGCACTCTCACGCAGTCTAGCTAAGCGGAGGAGTTCTTCATGCAGACGAGCATTCTCCTCTATCTGCTGGCGACGCCTGGCAATCTCTGCCTTGATCTTTGCTTTCTTTTCCTCTCGGGTCAGCTGGTCATCATCATCATCACTCCCATATGGCGAGGGGTTCCAGGAGCGAGGTTTGCGATTCTTACGCGCATCATGGCGCCTTCGCGCATCTATTCCAGCTTGACCGTCGCTTGACCTACGCAGATTGTACCTGCAGGCAACAAACATCTTGCTCAGTGCATGCACCAAAGTAGTGGAATATAACAACTGCTAGAAACATAAACACATGCAGGCCACTCGAAACAGCATAAAAACCTGTATGATATGATCCCAGCAACTCACACAAAGTAAAATACTTCAATAACACAACTAGCAGCACAATGCCACTGACAATTTTCTCCATTTTTGGCAGACAGTTTAAAACACATAATTCTGTATATGCAGCTGAATCACACAAACATAAGCAGTCAAAATCTGAACACAAGCTGTTATACACAGGACATTTCATCAAGAAAAACCATTATGAAATTCTAAATAACATAACTGTAGTTTGTAAATAAGTAACTGCATGAAATGCAAACATCAGTCCAGCAGGAGACAGCCTCAATGCAGTAAGCTGGAAACTATTGACAAGAATGGCCACAGAAAATCAGATCACCAGCATTCCGAAAAGCCAATAAAGGTTTTCAAACAATCGTTTCCATGATATCTTGTTTGTATAAACCCAATGGTTCTTCAGGGAATGTTTGATTGTTATGAAAGAAAATACTGGAAATGGCACTGTTGTAATTTAATTTTGAGTTTAATAAAAATGTGCCGTAACTTAAAATACTCGACAACTGTAAGAATCAGGCTGTATTTAAATCAGTCTACAAAAATGAGCATCCATCGAAAGATGCAAAATTTTCCTCCAGAATGCGGGTACTAATATACGTACCTGGAGCTGGAAAGGTAGCGATCCTCATCCAGGACGCTGTTGATGGCAGTCTCACGGAGAGCGCCCCCAGCAGCAGCATATGAAGATGCCAAGTATGACTGAGATGGATCCAGTTCTGCTCTCCATCCCATGTCATCAATGGATTCATATTCATAGGCTTTGTATGGCGGTTTCAGAGATGGATGAAGATATCCCAAATATCCCTAAAATAAAAGAAAAAAACTTCTTTACCTCACATTGTACCATTTTTATCTCACTGTCAAATGTAATCACAATTCCTTATTATACATATAAAAAGTGTAACATCACAATAAATTTAACAAGAGATAATACTCATACTTCATTCAACTAGAAACAATGCAATGAAGAAATTAGCAATTTCCAAAGATTTAAACTGGAGAATGGTAATTCAGGATGACGAAAGAGCTATAAAGTTAAAATCTTAGACTGAATCTTTATAAACATACATTCCACTGTGCAACAAACATTATTAAAAATTAACATAATCTAAATAAAATACTGATAAACACTTCAGTAATTAAATCACTAACATGAATATTGAACCCCAAAAGCATCATGAAACATGACATAACTTGAGATTTTTGTTTTATTGTCTTAAATGTGATATTGTATACATCAACTAACTGTACAACATAATTATAAACATCACAAACTAGAAAAGCAGTAACCTTCCTTTCCAGTCACATGTTCAATTAACGTAAATGAAGTGCCACCATTTGATTTTGTTTCATTGCAGTAAACATTTGGATAATGGTTTTATGGGAATGATAGGATGCACTCTTGTATGTGATCACCAATATTAAGGAGAAACCCTCATGTCTGTCTTCAGGGTAGAAACCTTTTCTTCTTTTTGACTGCACCCATAGCAAGACAACAATTTCTTTAGAAAGGAGAATGAATAACATTAACATGCTCAACTCAATTTATAACTAATAAAAACAAGAGTATACACTGAACTACACAACTACAGAGCTCCTCTCACATGCAGTGAATTTTCACAGTAGTACAGTCAATTGTGAGTTAACCTTATGAATCTCACTCACTCTGGTACAGTAGTGTTGTCAGGCAAATACGACCTAATGCAGTGCTACTACCTTATTTCTTCTCCATATACACGAAATTCCGGTTTATATCAGTAAATTATATTTTATTTGAATGAGTTCATAACAATATTAACATTTTTTTTGAGTACACTATTTTGACTCTGATACTTTTAATTTTTTCTTCATGACTAGCTTGCGGACAGGACTGACAGTTCTGGAGGGCCTTCAGTTGCTCACAACTCATTTAGATATTACTGTCAACAGTTTGAGAATGAAGACAAGAGTATCAGTAAGTACACTACTTATGTACAGATAAAATAATAAACAGCTTGACTTCAAGTAGCAGCAATTACATTATTTAACGGAATTTTACGGCACGCAAGGAATAATAAAAAATCTTGATATGCTCAAGAGAGATCACTGAACAGAAAGGTAGAACTGTCCAAATTAATGATCTTATTTTTAAATTAATTATCATAATGCACAACAGATTGTAACAAGAACAAAAATTATACACGTGCCACAATAAAAATACAGCTAAAACCAGTCAATGTGTAGTAATATACAACTGAAACATCACAACCTTCTCATATAACTAACATACCCTGTCATAATCACTTTCCAAGCTGCTATCCTCCTTTATCGGTGAGAAAGGAAGATGGATTTTGGGATCTGAGAGCTGTCTTCGGTGACCTCGGATCTTGCGCGACCGCCCCATCACAGGAGAGGCCAGTTTTCGTTGCACATCCAAACTGAAGTCAATTGTTAATAAAGATGTGACATAGCAGTGAGATTAAAATCACTGAAACTCATTATACACTCCCAAAAACATCAGAAAAACAGTGAACCACACAAATATGTTGCAACTGTTAAAAGCAGCAGTGAAGAGACAACAGCAGCCCCACAATTACACAGAGATGAAACCAAGAAACAATCAGAGTTTTGCACATTTTGAACAAACTGAAAATTCTAAAATAACACATCTCACACAAGAAAGATGTGAACATACTGCAATTATGTTAAAATGTGTTTCATGATAAATTATATGCCAAACTGCTCATAAACTCTGCAGTTTATTACACTCATAAACTCTAACTGAGTAGCAGATTTGAGCTTTAATAACTGAAAGTTTTTTTTATCGTATCTATCGAAAAAATGCTCTGGTGTGGAAAAGTGTAAATATTCACCAGGTTGCTAAAACAGCACATTAAATGTATAAAAAACTTACCGCTTCATAGGATCCCGAAGAGCCTCAAATTTATCCCTCTCTCTGCGCTGCCTTGCCTCGCGTTCTTTGTCCATAAAACCAAGTAAACGACGGCGATCTGACGTAGCAGACTTTATTTCATCTCGCAACTGCTCTTTGAGATTGCGCATGTAGGTAGGAAGCTGCGTAATTAAGGAAATTAATATATGACAAAATTACAGATTTAATATATAACAGATTTTACATGGCATGATAAAAGAAACTGGATAGAATAATAATGGAAGAAAACACCCAGAGGAAGTTTTATTATCATCTCTAATTGGCCAATTACACCTAATACTTGACAATCAACATCTAAAAATGTAATGAATTCATTCTTATACTCATGTGTGCAGTCTTGGGTTTTAAGAGTTCACTGCACTGTCATAAAATGTGTTAAAATGCTTGAAGATCAAATTTCGCACACACTGTGTACCACATGTCCAATTGCAATGAATACAGAATAAGGCAAGCAAGTTAGAATCAACAACAGACACAACTGAAACATTTAGAACAGCTGGATGCTGTTAAAGTAATACTTTCTTTAAGATTTGGGCTACCAGCACATCTAAAAGAACAGATAATCTGCTTCTGGATAGCCAAGAGCTGAACTGGCTCATATCTGCTGACCTGCTTGCCATATGGAATGCTGTCTGGTACACCAGATGTATTCAACAGATGGCGCAGATCAGGAGGAAGGCAGGATGCCAAGTCAGCCAGTGGCGTAGAGTACACTGATGTGGTGGATGTCATCCCAGAGCTGGTAGTTCGCGCTCCTGAACTGCTTACCACACTTGATCCTACAGAACACAATATCCAACATTACCTAACTACAGATATGGTCATACTGCACAGTTGACACACCCACCTATTTGCTCTACAAAGTACATCTTCCAACGTTCATACCTGTGAACTTCTTCCCTTCCTTTCACACATCAAAAAAGTTACCATCACTTCAAAGCTCACCTACCAAAACCCTACTATCATAAGGTGCAGGACCACTGGATGCCGACGGTACTACGGTGGCTTAATGCCATTCACTTCCTACCAGTGTAGGGTTAGCTGTGCAAGAAAGTTATTTTAACGAGTTTTATAATAAACTGTAATTAATGCACAATGATACACACAGTGAAACAATCACAATACTATAAAAATATTAATTTTATATAAAACTTCAGTTAGAATTGGCTAATCTAAGAAATTTTCATGGCTTTCTTCAGACATTCCATAAATGCAGACATCTCAAGAGAAGGTAACTTCTTCCTCCAAATCTATCACACATAATCATCCTTATGGCACTCACCTTCAAGAGTTGATACATCATTACTTAAATAACATGTAAAACAACCATAGATATTGGAACAAACCTTGAAGAAGCCCAAGAGCAGAGCCTGGTCGAGGCACAGGGTCAACACCAAGAGAAATCTTGCGAAGGTTTGTCTCACTAGCACTTGGTCGTGGCAGCATTAGGTTCGAAGTTCGAGGTAACATCCCATCCAATGATGTCTGACGTAATGGTGAGTATGACCTGCAGAGAATTGACTGTACTGTTCACAATGTAGTGACTATGCTGGAATATAACATAAGTTCTTCTTCTATGGCGTAACAGCCCGAAGTCAAGCCATGGCCTCCACCCACGTGGGAGGTTTCTTTGTCCTTGACTGGAACGTACCTTCTCTTACTGGAAGGAAGAGAAATGGCTTCTTGATGTGATGGAATCGAAGGTAACTTTCTGCGCATCCGTAATGATTTCTGCGAGTCCGTTTCACTAAGGGTATCCGAAGAATCTCCTCCAGTGTCACGTGATCCACGCGGAGTCCCCACAGGTGTGCCTTGTGGAGTCCCGAGAGGAGTGCCTGAATGTAACAGAGACAAAACTATTATTATATTGCTCTTACACAGCCATGTGCAGTTATGTGTACATTTGTTAGGCAAGCCAATGAGAAAGATGAAATTGTAATGTAAATGGAAAGTCACTGCTGAACTGGTTTTATTATGTGTGTCTTTACTGAGAACTTCAAAGTTTTTGAACTTTGCTGGCAAGGACATTCAGAACTGCTGCTCAAGGTAAAAGCTACAAACCTTGAATTTTGAAATGTTTGCAGTTCTTTTTACAACTATAAAAAGAAAAACCTGCTGGTATGGTAAAAAAATATTTTAGGAACATAAACAGAATTTATAAATGGCCTGTAGACTTCTGGGCTGTGATGCTATCTATGAAGTATTGAGTCACAACCTGGAAGCGGACGACCATAATCCATACTTCCACTGCTGTCAAAACCTCAAATCTCACACAGAATTAATAAGAGTCGAAACACTATTACTCCACAGGTAACTCAAAGTTTGAAGTGTAAGAGCATTTTCTTTGTCTGTGAAAATTATTTAAACCAACATGCATGCTGCATGAGCACTACATCTCACAGAAGCATTTTAAAACAAATATTGTTTTAACCAACAAAGACACCATGTGACATACACTGAAATATTATGCACAAAAATATTTTCAATACCACTCCAATTTACATATTTCTGTATAGAAAATGCTTAAATAGACAATCTACTTGCCAACACGTAATTACCTTTTCCTGTGCTCTGTCTAACACCTAAGAGGCTCACATGAATGAAGACAGGACTGAAATAAATTGATAAATGTAAAGATAAATAAAAAAATAAATATATTATAAAATGAGCAACAAAACAAAAATAAATTATAAAGCCACAAAATAAAATAATTCATTATTTGTGTATCCACAGTGAAATACTAATGTAGGATGTGAGGTTTTCACGACGGTGAGTCTGAAGATCACTGTCTTCTGAAATACTAATCATTTGTTTTCATCCAGTACATCTAGTGCAAAGGTGTATTCATGGATTTATTTCTCCACTCCCCTACAGATCTTCATGGAGTAGGAACAAAACAGAAAGTTATGTAACATTATGAGTCTGTACCTTAACCACTCAATGGCCTCGATTTTTACAGACGAGCACATGTGGATTTGCTGAACCCTGTCTATTAGGTTTCATAGACAATCCACAAGTAATACATATATTACCTATCCATTCTTTTGAAGTGTAACACACAAAAACATCTTGGGTAAGCCAACTGCAGAGGCATATTTTATACACTCTATTAGTTATTGCTGTAAAATTGAAAGCTAAAAGAAAATCTTGCGGTGCCACCATATCGTTTCCAATCTAATGAAAAGCTACTTTAACAAAAGTTGCATATTATTCAAAGATCTATTGCTGTACACACTTTCAAAATCCTATATCAGGTGGCACTAGTGTCACTCCCACCTACCAAGTCTGTACACCTTGACTTTCTCATTACTGATTATATGAAAATAAAAAAGTATGAAGTTGGCTTCCACTGGCTTAGCATGTATGCCAAATTTATTAAAAATTGGTCTACTGGTTCAGAAGTTGAGAAGGGGTTGGGATACATGGACACACATACAGACAGCATGATAATCCCATGAGTCTACTTCTCTATTTAAGGATATCAGGCTAAAAATGGGTTTAAGATCATATCTGATGTGAATAAAAGAGAATTCACAGAAAGATAAAGTCATGAAGACACATGAAGGGAAACAAGTAAAGATCCTCATATTCTCAATCAGGACAATGTACAGAATCAGCTTCAGATCCAGTTCAGTATTCACTGGATAAAGGCCTCAGCCGATCGCACAGCTGTTCTGGACGTGGTGGAATACTGGAAGTTCCGATGTTCTAACTCCGAGTCAAACCCCAGCTGCTTAATTTCTGAAATACCACTTTACACACAGTTCCAAAAAAACAAATCATAAAATATCAAAACATTTTAAAAGTTTCACTGTAAATACACATACACAAACATTACCATATAATAAGCAATACAAACATACACGACTGTCCCGAAATCACAGACAAAAAACAAACAAAAACAAACTCAGAAGATAATTCACATGACTGTAGTGTCCCAACCATGGTCTCTAATCTATGTTTATATCCCACAAATAACTCACTGCATGGAACTTGCTGGAGACCTGTTGAAACTATGTTACCACTGCTCATTACGGGCTGACTGGTAACGAGATGTCCCCCAAGTGCATGGTGAGACACCATGTGCGAGACAGCAGGCTGACTGCTCATAAGGTGCTGTGACTGGCCACCCATCAAGTGCTGGGAGACAGCTGGACTGTTCACCAGGTGTGGCGACACAGTCTGGCTGTTTATCAGATGGTGAGGCAATCCCTGATTGGTCATTAATGACTGGCCAACACCACCATCTTTCATCTGAAAGCAAACGTGTGAAGTTTCCTTCATAAAATGAATGAAGATTAAGTTTGGCAATACAAAACAAAAATGTTTCAAATATATGCTTAAATGAAAAAGAAACAAATCTGTAAGGAACATGGCTGAAAAGTATGGAATCGCAAAATGTAACTCACGATATACTGCCGTAAATAAACAAATCATTTCTGTAAAACTGATACACTTCTTTACTGTGGCTTTCCAAAACCAAGGGCTAACTTACAAAGGAGATTTATCCTGTACCAGCCAGTAAGTTTCTACAAATGAAAGTTAATCCATTTCCGTCACCTGCTGGCGGATCTGCTGAGCTTGGTCAGAAGCAGAGTGAGGCAGAGAGCGGCGGATCTTCCTGAGATGCTGTGCCTGATGCTGTAGTTGCATGTGTTGCTGGTACATCTGTTGCTGCTGGGGGGTCAGGTGCTGCGTGAACAGTGACTGCTGTCCAGAAAGGATACCCAGCACAGTTCCCTGTAAATACAATGAAGTATTTTTGTTACAGAGTCAGTATCTGTAGGACAGATAACACAGGAATCACTAATCTTTCAGTTTGTTAACATAACAAATTCAATGACAATTTAATTTTACTCTGTGTGCTGATAAATTAGAACCTAAATGAATCAAACACAGTAACCACAACTGCAAGTTAGGAGAATGACACTGAGCATTTCTCTTCCTGTT
>NW_019059695.1:214641-232799 GCF_000696155.1 Zootermopsis nevadensis | reverse complement strand
TCACAGTTCTCTTAAGGTATGTCACAATGGCTAATTCATTATAAGAATATTACATTGGATAATGTCTACTGTCTAATATATAAAATATTAAAGGAGATGCCTCTACTCCTGACTTCAGCGGAATCACTGTCATTATAAGTGTGAATGTGGTGGATGCAGGTATCAACCGCAGGCAATCAGTGGTAAAGATACAAACTGTTGATCCTCATAACATTCATTATTCAATGTTCTCTAAAGACCAGCATTACAGACACAAGAGAAGACGAATGATTTCAGGTCCACTGAAAGGCAATGAGATTGTACCCTATAGTTCTGAAATTCACACATTGGGTAGGTGGTGATTTGATCATATCACATGAAGTATCTGAAGCAGATACTTTTAAAGTAATATAGGTATGAGCTACTCATATTCACTGTCCTTAACAATATTGTTGTGTACAATTATAAAAATGGTGAGCTTTTATATAAATATTCTTATAAAAGGAAATTATTTAATGTCAGTTGATTCAACCTTCAATTATAACATCATGTAAGGATCTCTCAGATTATTCTTGAGGGATCAATATACGCAACACATTACAAAACAGTGTTAATTACTGCAAATTCCTTCGTTTTTAAATGTATGAGTGTGTATGTTTGTGTATACTAAGTAATAATTTTTTAGTGGACAGTCTGGCCCTATGTTTTAATGAACTTAACAAATCCTTTCTTCTTCTTTTTCCGGTTTAACAAAGTCTTTACATTTTCCGGTACCCTTTACGGGTCCCCAAACTTTTTTCAGTTGGCTTGATCTATGGCCATTCGGTAGAACTCCTTGGACGAGGGATCGGCCCATCGCAAGGCCTCTACCTGTACAAAGGACATCACAACACAGAAAAACATCGATGGCTTGACACGGTCCCTGCGACCAAGCAGCACAAGACCCACGCCTCAGACCGCGCGGCCACTGAGGACCCCAAACAACTCCTTTCAAAACAATAATTTTATCAAATAATACTGACCAACAACCCAAGCTTTTGTCACTGATAAGTTATTGTCTACGGCAATGAGAAAATATATCTTACAGCACCTAAACCTAGCATAACTCAGTGGCTGAGATATCAGGGAAGCGATAAACTAAGGATACTAATAAAATAAATCCTACTGCAAAAAAGGTAACGTGGAGCAAGCAGAAAATGCATAGACACAACACACCCAAGTCAGTCTGAAGTATGCAAGAGAGATCCAGCCAGTTCTGGAAACAATGACAGCATGAAGACTGAGACAAAGAAAAGGTCAAAGAGACTATTGAGGAGCAAAATTAAACTAAAAATGTACCTGAACTGATATATACCTGGAGATCAATCAATTTAGGTTTCTGCTTGAATGATGACTGGAGCTGAAGGTCTTGCGGTTGCAACTGTTGAAACTGCTGCTTTTGTTGTTGAATTTGTTGCTGTTCTATCTGCTGCTGTATTTGTTGTTGCAACTGATCCTGCTGTTGATGAATTTCTTGTTGTTGTTGTGCTTTCTGGTGCTGCTGCTGCTGAATTTGTTGCTGTTGCGCTTTTTGGTAAGAAGAAATTTGTTGTTGTTGTTGTTGTTGTGGTTGTTGCTGCTGCTGTGGTTTTTGAAATGGGGATATTGGTTGTTGAATGTGCTGTTGTGGTTTCTGGAAAGTTGGAATCTGCTGCTGTTGTGGTTTCTGGAAGGAAGGAATTTGTTGTCGTGGTTGTAGCTCTTGATGTGGTTTTTGGTATGGAGAAACTTGTTGTTGTAACTGCTGCTGTTGTACTCTCTGTTGCTGCTGTTGCATTTCATTTCGAAAAAAGCTCGGTCCTCTGAACTCTCTATTCGGATCCATCAACTAAAAAAAAGCAATAGTGCACTTACAAAGAAATCATTTTAAATTAATTTCTGACTACCTAATTACACAGATACATGGCTCAAAGATAATTACATTTCTGATGTGAAGAATGTAAGTGCACTGCGTTAAACCTGTAACATAACATTTTTTCCAAATTCATGGTCTTTTGAATACTGGCACTTTCATTGTCGGTTTTCACAGTTTTAAGCCCATTCATTCTGTTAAAAGTGTTATTAAAAAGAAATGTTCCTTCTTTTCTGCAGACCTTCATAAGAATTTTCTTCTTCTGGGTCAATATTTGAAATGTGTATGTGTGGGAGTGTATGCATTAGAGACTGCAGCAAACCATTACAATGTGCTCTTTCATGATATCCTAGTAAATTACATACTAAAGTCAGGAACATCAAGTTGTATCCAATGAAAAGGTCAAACTGGGTAAACAATCAGAACCCACCTGTATCCGAGGACGGTCCATATCCATTCCTGCCATCCCATTTCTTGGAGCCATCTCATTTGATTCTGCCTGGCCTAAATCACAATTTTAAATCAATACAAAACACATCAGCAAAACTAGCACCAAACAGGAATCATGAAATCCCTCGATACTACTTCAAATACCGTCAACATGAAATTACAGCCTCTGGAGTTCGTGGCACCCAACTACAATTCTTTAAAATAAAATATTCTTCAGCACTGATCTTAAAACTGTCAGTCCACCATAATTTCTGAGAGCATAATTTGTTCCAGGTGTTAAATCAGTTCATGCCATGAAATAACATGTATAGATCACAAAGGTTTAATGTCCATAGAAAACAGAAATTTTGAACATGCAGAATCTCACAATGGAAGCACCTTCAACACACTTGATATTCTAAAATTGTTACGGCCTTTTGATATGGTGACATGTTTCAATACAATTATATCATCCCTCAGGCAACAGAACAGAAATTTTAGAGTATCAAGTGTGCTGAAGGGCATAATTACCACATAAAGATTTTTAGGTTGGAAGAAAGAGAAGAAACAAATATTCCTCTCTTCCAATTATTATTATTATTATTGGTGGTGGTGGTGGTACTACTGCTGCTGTTACAGGCTTTCCTTCTGCTGTCACACAGTTTAATACACAAATTTAAATTATCGTCAGCACCTTCTCCCCACAAAGGACTATATCTACGCAACAAATAATTTATAACAAACATTTTAATTATCCCTGCCAATTTACTTCCATTTTCTGTTGTGAAAAAGGTCAATCAATAGCCTTGCAAATGATGTATGTGAATGATTAAGTTATATTCAAGTTTCAGTGCAACTGCGATATGAAGTACAGTATTCAAAAAAGAACTCATAATGCTTTTGTAGAGAACTCAACACACCACCATAAAACATATTGGTTTTACTGTGCTGTGTAGAACAAAAATGGAAAAGTGTCAAGCAATAAGATGTGGTGTTGGACAAGACGAGAACACAAAAATGGAATATTTTGTCTGACATAAAATCTCATGATAGTGGTGCACAATTAGAGGCCCACAAAAATAATTTTGTTGTTTTCCTCTTCAGTGTGCCATGTCAGAAGGCTCTGAGCTCACATCAAAACATAATTTTTGAAGTCACAGCCATACAAAACAACAGCCATGAAGTCTTATGCATGCAGATGAAGTAATCTTTCAAACAACAGATGATATAATGCTTTCTGTATTTCACTGAGGCACCATTAACTTTAAGTGGAAACAAGTCTCCAGCCACTACTGAAATGCAGAAAATCACTATGAAATAATTTACATTTTACAGAAAAAGCATTTAGACATTTTTCAGCAAAGGTTCTGAGCTGTATGCACGAAGCCAAAGAGTGGCTTTATTGTCCCCATAACCAAGTAAAAAGAACTGTGGGTTTCAAACACATGTCCTAAGGAACAGAGTTATTCTCAGTCACCTTATACAACTACAGATTCACAGCACAGTCAGTATAGTGACTAGGTTACAGGCTGGATGACTGGAGTTCAATTCCTGGTTGAACACAATTCTTCTCTTTGCCACAACGTCCATCCAGCTCTGGAACCTACCCATTTTCCTATCCAATAGAAACTGTGGTTCCTTCCATGTGGGTAAGGCAGCCAGGGTGTAAAACTGACCACTCAGTGACCCTCTCCTAGTGCTGAAGTTAAGAATGTGTGGAGCTGCCTCCACTCCCACACACATCTGTATGGTGCAGTACTTAATTAAGCATCAGGGACAACTTTACCTTCTACTATTACAGATTCAGACACAGCATATTAATAAGTTAGGAAACAAACAACATCAAATTTGAAAATAACATAAAAAATGTAATTATGAATGTGTGGAAAATTATTTTCAAAGCTCAAAAACTGAATGCATCTGTACAACACACAATATACTGTCAGGCTTGAGGTATCACTACAATACTGATAAAGGACAAGCGCTAACTAAATACAGCAAACAGAAATTAAGATAAACCTGCTTATTTATACACAATACCAAGGTGAAGTATACTTCAATTATTAATTCATTCCTTCCAATGTAAAACCAATTCCCCAAAGCAGTGGCATATTATGGGGCTGTACGCAGGAAAGGAAAGTGTGATTATTGTCTCTGCGATTTTAATCGAACAATATGTTTGTTAACAAGGGTCTGTTCATAATTTCATCAGTGGTCCATACTTTTAACTTTAATTTCTGCAACTACAGTCACAATGTAGTAGTAGTAGTACAAATCTGTTTAGTTAAATGGGACTCAGATCTAAGTTACAATAATGCAAGTTGCCAGTTTCATTTTGTATGCTCTCACTATTGAAGGTTACAATGCAAATTTCATTAAATGCCCTATGTACTGATAATTTGTGTCTTGTGAGAACATTTTTTCTATTTACATCTCAACAAAAATAAATATTCCAAAGTCTATTTTATTGCTGACTATAGTATAGAAACATATGTGCACAGGAGGAAAATGTACAAAATTTTATTCAATTACTTCAAAATCTGGAGATAGAAGACAGAATTTGAATAAAATATCCATTTATAATCCTAATAACCAAAATCCAATTCATAAAATGTGAACCAAAATGTTTTAATTTGTTACAGTGAGGTTTGATGTGAGGATAAAAATACTAAAAAGGATTAATTTACTTTTCCTATTCTATAGTTTCAAATCTGTAGACCTAACATTAAAGGTCAAAACAACATACAGAATCTGCAAAGTGAGTTTATTTATAAAGCCACAACAACATCGTATTTTATGGCTCAATGGCAATCCCTGTGGTATCGGTCTGTTACCAAGAAACTGACCTGTATGCAAGACGTTTGGTTTAAGAAACATTCCTTGTTGCAGAGCGTACAAATGCAATAGTTTAATCTAAATAACTGAAAAGGGCGAAACTGCCCTTATCCAAGAATTCACCTGAAACACAGAATGAGTACCTAGCATATAAATCAATAAATTAACATAATCATAATTTGCCAAGGAACAATTTTGACTGGACTTGAGTTAACTAATTTAGCTTGCAAGTTTGGAAAGCAAGAAATCACTGTAGAGTAGTGAATAGTACAGCAGCAAGAAAAGAAATGTATAAAGTGAAGCTTTCGCAACAACTGAAGTTGATGAAAGACTCTCAGGTTACAAGCCTTGTCAGGTGGCTGAATGGTGAATAAACCATATCTTACAATTACAAATCTGGTCCTTTATAGCGTGCTAGTCGATGGGAACTACATGCTACAAAGGACCAGATTTGTTACACAGCAGCCCTCAGGATGAGAGCAGAGATTGCTCTCGAAACATATGCAGAAGATCTGGTTTATTCACCATTCAGCCACCTGATGCGGCTTGTAACCCGAGAGTCTTGAAAATGTATGAGTACAGTATTACGTATTAATTAAGTAGATATTTATGTGCCTGCAAACTATGTTAAAAAGGTGTGATACATATCTCAGTCACAATTACACATGTGAAGTCTAAATTCCTGGCTGATAACCAGAAATGATTTTGCCTTAGTTAAGAACTTGCATTACTTCAAATTACATACATGATTTCAGGAATATATCAAATATAAACTCCAGAACATCTTGTAAAAATACTGTATGTTTCTTGGATACTTAACTTTAGAAAGGAATATGAGATCCGAGATTCTCACGATGGCGAAGATGTTGATGTCACCTTCTGTGTTGTAATGCTATATTACAACCCAGATGACTAACACAAGAAAGGTAGGTGAACTTACGTTATATATAAAGTGTCACAATTCAGCAAAATACTAATGAATATATGTGCTTGCACCTGCAGATTAGCATAAATTAAACTGCATTCAAAGTAAACCATGATTTTGATAATTCAGTAAATAATATATGAAAAATCTCTCCATGCAAATATAACTAACAAGCTAAATGATTTAAATGATAGCCAAATGATGCACACCCACGCTAAGAACACAACAGGACATTTTTCTGGCAGAAACCATACCTTGTATATATACACCTTAGACCATAGTTTGTATACTGTGCTTTCCTGTATATTTGCTCAATGAAGACAAATTCTTGTATTTTTACTCCTACTACAGCATGTTCAACACAAACACATGCATATTTCAAGTAAATTGGTGTCAAACTTATCATACAGCATTACACTTTTATCTCTTTAAGAATAACTTCCACTTTTAATGCTGTGTTATAAAATTATAATTTAGACAAATCTTGTACTGCATACCAGAAAGATGACACTAAACTACGGCAGGGCACAAACCTAGTAATTAACAACCCAGTTTCCTACAACTTACACTTCTATTACACGCACTGCCGATGAGAATCAATGTTCATATACAAAGAAGTAAGCATCTGAACACTAGTACTTGAAACAACCTTTTTAAATGGTATGGCAGGTTATAGTTGTGAACATGGGTGTATTTAAACATCAAAAAAGAACTCTGATTGAAAAATATTAAGTGTTTCTTCAGAAACTATACTGGTCAATCTACAAGTCATTACAAGCTGTCATGCATAAATAGTGAATTTAACATTGCAAACCTCAGACAGGATGCTGCAAAAGTGGTCATGCCAAGAAAGGCATAAAGACATTTCCTAAAAACAGGCTACTGATACATATTAAATAGAAAGATGAAAATAGTTTCAACATTTAAACAGCAATCAGAACTGGAAATTAAGAAACGCATTCCACAGATCACTGCACGTGTTTTCAGCTTACTCAAAGAACTGTGCTGTGGGCAAAAATTATAATTCTATTTAATGAATATTTCACTTATACAAAAACACGTAACAATCTGATGTTATTACTTACCCATTTATTTGGACATCAGATTAAAACAATTTCTTTTAGCTGGAAAGCAATATGTAACTTCATCATACTACATCAACTCTGTTTCATTGATGTGCAGTACGTTCTTCAACTTAAACAAGAAAGTACGAAAGCTCTTAATACCATTGTGTATGAAGGAACTTCAAAATAGTTTCCCCAAGACCCTCTGATATTCAACCAGTCTGCAAAAACAAAATAATAAATATTAGCCATGAGATTTGAGGTTCTTGTGACAATGAAAACATAGGTTTTGTTCTTATGGTTTGAGATGCTGAGTGGACTCATAGGTACATACATACCAACATTTCTCTCCATGAAGATGGCTATCTTTTAGGATGTAGTGACATGCAGTCTGGCAGATGTTTACCACTCACTGTCCCGATGATGGAGGCAGCAAGGACCTCTGAAAAGTCGGTAAACTTTTACCACACTACACTGCACAACAACCCAGAAGATAGCCATTTTCAGACTCACCGCCATGAAAATCTCAAATCCTGCCAATTTTACCAATGTCTCAGATATCCTTGCCACCTCCATCACCAGGACTCAATACAAACATCAGTAAAGTTCTACCAGACTGCGTAGCACTACAACCCAAAAGACAGCCATCTTTGTACTCACCACCATGAGAAGCTAAAATCCTACACATTGTCTCCATAATCTGCATCACAACCCAAAACAACAATCAAAAACATTGAGAACTCTATCTATCCACCAGCTTAACATATTCAACATCAATCACTCAAATTTAAATTTTTCACTTCAACTTTTCAAACAAATTAATGCTGGATGTATATATTTTACAATTTCACTTCATGTTCATTGTCTCTGTCCTTCTTACAAAAATGGCACTGACTACACATTTATAAATATGGATGGATTGTTAAGAAGTGAAATCAGAGAAGGTTAAGTAGAAAGATTATTTGTTCAAAGCCGACATAAGAAACGAATCCTACTCAAGTGCAGTGTCGATCTGAATTCTAATTTGAAATACCGCCTTTTGGTCTCCATGACGTCACCAGTCAGTAACCAATAAGAGCAAATTACATGGATCGACCTCCGATGAAACAACCTTGGAGGTCAAGTATTGATGTTCTTCACATTAATTTTATTTTTGATGTTTTTAATAAATTGCCACATTTTCACACGGCTCTGTATTCCGAAACTTCAAAACTGTGGCACGAGAACACATGATTTTAAGCCACAAATTATTCACTTCCATTCACTCTGAAGACTATTTCCATTACAAACTACATTTGAAAGAGACACGTTTACACAATCAAACACGGGCTCAAATTTGAAAAACAAAATTCTCACCCCACTGCATTAAATACAACATTAAGAAATTTTTATCCCATGTACTTCAAGAACGATTCCAGTACATTTTCCAGTGATATCTACATTACCCAACAATTTACGCTTAAAGAACACTCACATCAATTGATTGTTATAACTATTTCTTCTTGTAGAGTGTTCAGCTGCAAATTATCATTTGGAGATATTAATTCAGCAGTCTATGATCCTCATCTCACCTAACAAACCGCAAATATAATCTACATTTGCGTAAAACCAATGATTACGAGTTAGTATAGATCCACCAAACCAGCAACTGAGCCACGTTACTTGAAAGAAGCTTTGTAGATGGCAGAATGTTCTAGCGTTCTCTCTACTCTTACGAACAGACTTGAAAGAAGCTTTGTAGATGGCAGACTGTTCTAGCGTTCTCTCTACTCATTACGAACACATCGCGAATAACTTCTATATTTGAAATTTCAAAATTGTATTACAGGGTGAAATGCTTAAAATAAAGTTTAAACGTTTACGTCTGTGCAATCATTTTTCAGTAGAAATGAATTCATTTATGGTATCGTATTCCCCACTTTCCTAAATTTTGACGTCACGAGACAGACGACAAGAAGGATTTGAGGTTTTCACGGCGGTGAGTTTGAAGATGGCTGTCTTCTGGGTTGTTGAGCCGTGTAGTCGGGTAATAGTTTACCAACGTTTCAGAGGTCCTTACTGCCTCCATTATCAGGACCTCTGAAATGAAGGTAAACTTCTACCAGGCTACATGGCGCAACAACCCAGAAGACAACAATCTTCAACACCTCCACTTTTCTAATAAATCCATGTAGCAGTGAGAACTCAACTTCACTCATTCATTTATACTCTCTTGCACCTTTGTGTTAATTTTCACACTTCTGCCACAATAGGTCTCTGAATTACAGCCATGAAAATAATACAGTATAAAGATATATCTTCTTCCTCTATAGGCACCACAGTCCATGTGGCCTCTTTCATGATTGCTTGCCATTGGTCTCGATCCTGTGATAATGATATATCAGCAGGGAATAAACAGTAGTGTGCAGTAACCGAGTTCCAGTATTGAAATGCCAAATCAGGGATTCATAACCTTTTAAGACGTGGACCAGCATTAACCTTTCCTCATGGGCTGGCTGCCAGTTACAAATCACATTGAAAATTCATGCCAATTTATTACAAATACTAGCAACTCACTATTATAGACAGGATCACATATTACACAAAAATTCTCTGTAACATATTTATTGATTTGTTACTTGTATTAATTATTAGCTTAATATTTAATGTGTATCATTAACTGTTTTTGACCTTAGAGAATGATACAGCATTATAAATATGCAGGCAGGCACCCCAAAGAAAAGGAGTTGGAACCCCTGTTCTACATAGATAAATGTGGTTCACATGAGTAGGAACTCTTTAGGATACATATATGAAGAATGTTTGGGATGTGTACAATTAAGTGTTCTGAACAACAATTTAGTTTACTTAATCATTTTATTTTGAAAAAAAATGTAAGGCTGAATTAATTTATTTGCATTCTCCAACAGTTGCATAAAGGGTTGGATTCTCATTGGTTTACAAATATTTTAATCACGCCTTCCATGTAATATATCACACTTGATACCACAACTACAAAGATGTTATGAGAAGTGTATTCCCTCAGTGTTGAAAGCATGAAGAAGCCTAAAACAAGAAGCATCACAGCTTTATCAATATCTTGCAAGTTCATTACAGACTGTAAGAGCTACTAAGAACTATAATATATCATTAATTGGAGGCTCAGTCTTCAGTAGGACTGTCATGGGCACCGAACACAAGACAACAGACACTGTGGGCCATGCTGAAGGATGAATTAAACAGTTTCCAGATGTTCAAGGAGAATGAGAGATATTTAGTGCCTAATCATATTTGACAAGGCTAATTTCAAGCTGACAGCTTATAATATATATATATATATATGGCACAACGTAAAAATGTTGTTTTCAAAACTCTGCCCTGAAAAAGTATTCTCTTGAAACTCATGTTTTGTAAGTCATACAACATGTTCTCCTTCATGATTCATATATGTCCACCATTTTTGCCCACTCCATATTACGCACTGTAGAGACAGTGAGAAATATTTAAGAAAACTGAATATTTTATATAGATGTTCATTGTAATGACAATTCACTGTAATACAAATTCAAACCATCAAAACATATAAACTAGAAACAGCGCTAGAAGAAGGAATTCAGATGCTGAAGAATTAATTCATTCATTAATCAACATTTTCTTCTGGGTTGTGATGCTTCGGCACTGATGATGGAGACAGTAGGATTTTCCAGACAGTGCCACAACCCAGACCAACATCAACAGCTTCACCTCAAACACAACACAGATAATTCATTCATTTGCATATTAAATTAACACATTCTCTCATGCTTATAGCTACACTGATTACATATACTTACATCATAAAATCATCAATGTCCATAGATCTGGCTCGCTTTGATTCAGATTCACAGCTCTTTAAAATGTTGTCAACTTTCTGCTTCATGTTAAAGTTGTCTGGAACATTCTACAGTATAAAATACTATATCATTTAGTGGTAAATTAAAGTACCAAACCTCCAGCCAAGAGTTGGGTGAAGATAAAAATCTCACTTATTGTGATACTAAGACAACTTGCAGTGAACTGTCCTACTCATAAAATTTTATTCAGAGTTTATAATATGAATGTACGTAAATACATCCCTCCCCTAAGAAGGGCCAGAATTATTTTTTGGGAAAAAAATGTTTATTGTAAATTAAGATGATAATATATATCAATTGCTGAGACATTTATCACCAATGCTGAACAACAAATACTGTAAAACTTCATAAAACAAATTTGAGAGGAAACCCTTGGAAAACCTTCCATAATACAACCTTCACTTATACAATTTTGAATGAACTGTGGACTCAAACAAATAATGAATATTTCATACCAAACTGAACCACAAAACAGATCACAATAGACACACATAACCTCTGAAATTATCTCTGCTCTGCAATGATATGTCAATTTCAAACATACTCCAACATCATTTTAGAATATTATAATTTACTCACAACATTACTGAGAGAACAGTGAATTTGGTAGTTCTTTTCCAGTGCAGCAATAACCGGTGTCTGTTTGAACGCTGCACTCAGCGTCTTGTTCTTACGCACAAAAGCTATCCTAGTAAGACCATCCCACTCAGTGAAGTTAATTGGTGGCGGTGGATTTCGAGGTTCCAACCGCACAACGCTAGATTCCACTTTAGGTGGTGGCCGGAAATTGTTCTTGCCAACCTTATGAAAGAATAATTCCAATCAAAGCATGATGTCAGCAACAGTTGTTTTGTCCTCATTACAATAACGGCTGTCTCCTGGGGTGTTGTGCCGTGTAATCTGGTAGAAGTCCATTAGTGTTTCAGAGATACTTACTGCCTCCATCATCATGGTGATGTCATTAACTTCTACCAGAATACATGGTGCAACATCCCAAAAGACCTTCATCTTCATCCTCACCAGCACAAGAACCTGAAATATCATGTTTGTACACACGAAAACAAAAATCATGAGAGTATACAGTAATTTCTAGTCACAAACTCCACAAATAAGCACCACTTGATGATAAATACATAATATACAATCTGATAAATTATTTTTGTAACAGTTGAATCACCAGCCCTCTTCTTGGATTGAGGAAGCATATAGCATGGCTTTCAAGACACTTATACAAAATAGTGTTCTGTGTGCATTACCCATCACACTTTTTTTCTAGGTAGCTCAATGTCACCCACATCTTGAAAAATTATTTTCTCACACTGGCAAAATGGGCAGATATTCACAAGAAATAGGTTTAACTAACAAATTTACCAACATAACTTGGGTGTTATAAATTACATCCTTCTTGAGCCCTTTTTTTTTTTGGGGGGGGGGGGACATGGAATAAATCTCATTGAATAGGATTTGAGGTTTTCATGGTGGTGAGTCTAAAGATGACTGTCTTCAAAATCTCATTGAAACTCACTTTAAAAGACATATCCTTTTTATGTCTTTGTAAACCTCTTCAACATCTTATAGAAACTGTAATTGGCATTCATAAACACTACAAACCTTGATACAGGATATGAGACTTTTGCAGTGAGTACAATCAATATAATCTTCTCGGGCAATCAGCTGCATCAACTGGTTACTGTAGTAAACCAGTTGAAGCAGCTGAATACCTGAGAAGATTTTATTGACTACAAACCTTCATAACAATGTCCACTCTGGCAAGCAGCTGGGTGTTAACAGACAGTCTGCAATACAGCTGGTCACCTGGCTTTGCAACAAGTCTTTGTGCAAACTCTCTTTGAAACATGATAATTGCACATCTGAAGAAGGGTCTGTGCAAAAGCAGTTTGAATACTAACGGGGATGAGATTTGGTATGGTATATTGGCAACACAAACATCAAAGAAAGGCAATTCTGTTTTCAAAACATCACCAATCATAATCTGCAATTTGGATTGGTATGGTGTGCCTTGAACACGTTTCTGCAATTCTGCAACCAATCTAGGGTCGATTTCACATGCCACTACTCTCTTTGTTTTTTCAAGCAGCTTAATTGTCATGTTTCCCGTTCCAGGACCAATTTCTAAAGCGACATCCGTAGGTCGCAGGGCAGATTTGTCCACCATACTCTGAATTATAAGTGGATTCTTCAGAATATGTTGACCGAAGTTCTTGATGAAAAGGATTCCTGGAACAATTCAGGAAATTAAGGAATGTTACAGACATAACCTCACAATTCCTTACATCGCTGCATTTATAACAGTTACTGAAATACCTTGTTTGGCAACAGCTGCATGTTGCCTTGACTTTTTTTCGGCTTTAACTTTTGGCATTCTGCCTAAAACTTAATTGTATCAACTTTAATAACCACACAAACTAAACATTCGTACCCTTAGTAGCTCAACAGCCACATGCAAAACGCTTACGCACTGAAGAATACTGACGTCATATTCATGTTTCTGTATATTGATTTTTGAGGAAAAAGTGTTGGTTCTTTGGCAATGATTTGCTGTTGTTTAGGGATTTTGTGATCAAATTTTTTGAACGTTTTGTTATTGCCGTTGCAACGGAAGGTGACCATCGCTTTTAGTGGTTTTGGGCTGCATAGGTTAATTTCATAAACGTTACCATAGCAACGCTCTTCTGGGATACCTGCTATGTACATGAATTACCACGTGGCACAGTTATAACCTCGATGTGAGACTGCGGTGCATATCGTAATGTATTATTTAATTACGCAAAGGTAAATAATAGTAATCTTTATACATTACCTAATTTTCTAACAGTTACTGAAAGTATAAAATTAATTTAAGTGAAGATGCTATTTAATTTTTAAAGTAAGCCTGTCTTATAAAATGGCATACTATTAAAATTATTCCAACCACGGAAACAGATAAAAAGTATAATACATTCACTCATATAAAAAAACTCATCAGGTTATGATGAATTAACAAATAAAATTTTGAAAGCTTGTTCAGGTTTAATTAATCACCCATTAGCCCACATTTGTAATCACCCACTATACATAGGCATTTTCCTGGACCGTCTTAAAATCTCAGTACTAAAACCACTGTACTAAAAAGGTGAAAAAACTAGTAAGATTAAGTACATGCCAATTTGATGTTGACTACATTTTCTAAAGTACTTGAGGATATTATGTACAGTAGGTTAAACCATCATATGCATACTAACAAAATATTGTTCCCAGAACAATCTGGTTTTAGGAAAGGTGTATCCACTGAAGATACAACATTCAAACTAATAATCTGTTAAAATCGATTTGAAAGAAAGCATGTTGGATGGATATTCTGTGATTTAGCAACAGCTTTTGACTGTGTAAATCATGAGATTTCACAGAACAAAATGGTTAGAATTGTGGGCAGTGTCAAACCACACGTTTTACTCTCTTGGTGAATTTCTAATGACAGAAAATGACTCATAATGGTTTTAAAGGTGTTCTTGCCTTTGTACGGTATAAATGGGTAGTATAATTTATTTGCTGTGTATTTGTGGATTTATTTCAAACAGTTCAATACTTTATGTGAAATATTTACTTATTCTCCGTGAAAAGTTTATAGTAGTTTAAATTCCACTTGTTTTTACATATTGTATTTTTTATGACTTATTCCACATTGTTTTTACATATTGTATTTTTTATGATTTATTCCACTTCCTCTTGTCATGTGCCTAACTTACGGACCCAGGGAATGTAGTAGTAGTAGTAGTGGTAATGTGTGTGTTTTGTCACAAAACCATTACACATGTCCTTTGCGCACACTCATAACGCCTCTTACTACATCACCACTCATTATGTTGCTTGTTTACAGAGATGTCTAGACAGATTTTCATTAAATTTGTTATGGACGTTATGCAATTGTGGACTGCTCTAAACTAATATATTTTTTAATTCCTAAAGTTGGCACTACCAAGCTGACAAATGTGCAGAGTCCTGAGGTGGGACGATGATGACGGCGTTACCATGATCATATCCGTCTGCGGTTGGTCGACCATTATTTTATAGAACTAATATGTATACACAAAAGACGAATGCAGAAGTATCCATGGAAATGGAAAAATTGGCTGTTTCGTGTCACTTTGACATTACCATAGCAACGTCACTGTCAATGAATTGCAAAGGTATGTAATGATTTTCATTTTTATATGCCGTGTCATAGAAACAATGCAAAGGACTGGTCACTCATCTAATTATCTGTAATTAAGCAAAACTTCAATACTTTAAATCCATATGCTGCTTTGTTATGCTCTACAACAAAAATGTGCCACATTTTCTCATCATTCCTGATGAGCAATTTGGTAATATATTATAATTCAGATTAGTCATAAATTCTAATAATGAATTGTTTACTAAAATTACAATTCTAAGAACTCGTCAGAGTGCTGGAGGATGCCAGACAGGACATAAATGTTTTGACCATTACAAGAATTTGAAAGAAGAAAAACATATTTCTGTCATTAATTCCAGACACATAGGGAAAACCCTGTTCACTGTTCTCTTACTTCCTCATCCTTTCTTTTGTTCAGCCCAAAATCCACCATATTCTAATCAATTTTATATTTGTTCCATTCTGTTTAGGGACGTCAGTACTCTTCAAGGCCAAGAATGTTACTGAGATATATTGTTAAAATGGAACCTACGTCTGTATTTCCCATAAGATTTTGTTTTTAACTTGGTAAAGAATTTTGCAGAAGCAAATAAATTCTGTAACTAGAAGACCAGTAAGTTATCAACACTATGCACATGCCAACTCGCACACAAAAATTTACTTGAGATTGCTAGGTTACAGGCTGAAATTGCGATGGCAGTATTCGTAACAGATGAACAATAAATAACCAGAGAAGGGCATGGAAGAACGATGCAGTAACAAAGAAATTACATCAAAATGGCATTTCAGTAAACTTATCCTGTTTGGCCAAAGAACGGTGCATTCACATAACTGATAATTTCAAATTGCTTGATTCACCACTGATGTATCGTCGGAAGCGCCGATTTGAAGTAGAGTACACTTACGCTGTTGTAAGTGGCAAAACAGTCCTTGATTTTACTCTGTAAGTATTTCTGGGTGCCTGTCTAAATTTCCCTTAACTGACAACCTTTATTTTCATGAATCAGAATAAACCATTGTTTTTTGCATTTCAAAGGCCACCTATTAGTTTCACTCTTCGCTCGTCTAAATACTACTGAAGATTTCAGTCCGTACCGCGAAGAAAACACAACGCCTTACCATTACAAGGATAAAACAGTTAACGCTGTTTAAGTCAATAATCACTGTTTATAGTGAGAATCGTAAGAAACACATGAATACAAAATGCAGAGCGACAGACTGTTAAAGCATGTGGTACATATAATTACCACTTCGCTTTAAAGGGTTAATCTTGTCCGTCCACAAGTAACATTGTCCTACCTCACAGATATTGACCAAAAGCGATCTGGAATACCTGCACAAAATCTTCCATTTTGAGAGTTTAAGCGCTTATGTGTCTTTTAATTTAAGCCTTTTGGCAAATAAATGATCATACTCGATGCATGGGACAGGCTTATAAATGCTACTGTATGTTTCGTTCACTTAGATTTATTTTAAAGTCCACATTTATGACTCGAATACAATTTTGGAGGTGTCTCCCTGTGTGGGTTATTCATCTGAGAGAAGAAATGTCTGGAATTGAAGGTGTAGGGATGGGCATAATGCTCATCTCATGCCCTACACAATATTTACATAAAATTCAATGAATATCATCTTCTAATTGTACGCCATCGAAATCGCCGAAAGTACTGATGTGCGGTCTGTTTACTAAATACTGGACACCCCTAGGCAGCATATAGGTGTCCTGAACGAAAAACACCTTTTTATTATTACATTGGAATTTTTCGGTATAATCAATACGGATTTAAATGCACCTAACATGCATTTACGTACACTGAAATGGTACTTAAGGGCTCGGAATGTGGTCTGAATTTTTGTAAGGGAAACAAATAAATTGGTTAATTAAAATTATTCGATTTACATTGAAGGAGAGACGAATATGAGTCAACTAATAGGTGTTGTGGGCAATTATTACGTAATAAGATGATATCTGGTATCAGGAATTATAAACATATCCGTGCAAAAGATAAAACTGTTAAACCAAAATTGAGGGTTTTGAATTCCATGTAACAGTGACTTAAATTTCGGCAGTGCACCGTTCTTTGTTTCACCCGCTCGCCACGTTGAGGCACAGGACATGAGCGGGACCTGAAACATACGAAACAAAAATAAATATATGAACAAACAAACAAACAAAAATAAATATATAAGAAAAGTAACATAGAATGACTGGAAGTACTGACGAATGCAGAAAACTTACCTGAACTGTTCGTATCCTTTGGTTGTGCTGTAGGCATTCTTGGAATCTCTTCTTTTACACAAATCACACAATGCGACGAATGAACACGAAAAGCATAACGAAGAAGTCTGCGGTTACTTCAGCTGACGGCCCTTCACGTAATTCGGAAAACAAAAAAAATACGTAAAAGACCTCAGTCCGGTCTGGCATTCTTTTTGCTCGCTTTGAGGTTGATGCAAATAATTAGTCATCGTAGATAATAAAAACTCCATTGTCGCGATTAGTGACAACAACCCAAATGTAATAAATTAATTATGTCAGAGTCTTCTGTCTCGACAATTTGGCGATATTTACAGACGCGTGAAACGTAAAATATTAAATGCGTTTTGTTTATCGATTAATAACGATGCTCAAGACCCGATTGAATTTTATTACTCGATCACGTGATTCGCTTCTTGAGTACAGCAACATTCGACGTCTTTCTCTAATGTTGAATCTGGAGCTAATTGAAACAAAGAATTAACAGCAAACACAATTTCAGTTTAAAGAATCGACCCCGACATAGATTCAAACAGTCTTCCAACAATGAAGTGAAGGACTGATAAAACCAACAGAGTGTGTTAAGTTTTATTGAATCTTCGTCCCAACAATGCGAATTATTCACAGGAAGAGAATGCAAAAGTTCTTTTTGTCTGTCTCTCCTTCTCGCATTGATTTCATTGGTCGTGCCGACCGAACCTGTCAAGTTGTGCACCCTGTGATAAAAAAAAA
>NW_019059695.1:183471-194474 GCF_000696155.1 Zootermopsis nevadensis | reverse complement strand
GCGGTCAGCTCTGCCCACCTACAAATTATAAGAACAGTGCACGCATAAATTAATGTAAATAGATGTTGTGTGACTGCGGTCGGCTCTCATTAATGTAACCGGTAACCATAAAGTTTCTGGCAGCTGATGGATGTAAAAAACTGATTTTCTGATTCAGTGGTATTTAAATGGCGGGGACAAAACAGCTCCTCAAGTCTCGGTGACACAAAACTTCGTGGCATGACATAATCTGGAGTAGGGACAAACCCTTTGTTTCTGCATCCAAACTACTTGGTGAATAAATCCTTCTGTGTCCTTGGTACTCAATGCAGTGAAAGTTTCCTTCAACATACCTCCTGCTGTTGTGTCGGCCATCATAGCCAATGACAATACCACTCTCATGAATTACATCCTTTGCAGTTTCTTCAAGGTAGACTGTCAATCCTTGTGCTGTCTGAATTATTACCAGGTCATTCATCTGCGAATAACCAGGCCCCATCTGACCACGCAATCCTGCTGTTCCAAACTTCAGTCGAGACAGCAACAATTTTCTCAGCTTGGGTACATCTTTGGACAAGTAAAGGGAATATATTTCTTTTCTTGTCTTCTCATTCTGTGAAACAGAGATTTATTAAATTATTTATTCATTGTTATATTTTCAATTTCATCACCATACAAAATTTCAAGGCACTGAACTGATGGCTCTAGTGTTGTTCCCACCCAACAGATTTGCGTTGATGATGATGACGACGGCAACAAGAACAATGTGGTGCTAAATAGGAGTTGAGGTTCTCACAGTGCTGGCTCCATCATCAGGCTGATGAGTACTGAATGTGTACTCATCACCCTGGTGATAGAGGCAGCGAGGACCTCTGAAACGTTAGTAAACTTCTACCAGACTACACAGCACTGCTACCCAGAAGACAGTCACCTTCAATACAGTGCTAGGCCTTCAGGTCCTACTCTCAGAGTTATTCAACAATTTCTCAAACTTTGTGTAACTACAGGCTGTAAAAAGGAGCCATATTCCATTAAACACATTACTTTGTTCTCCATCCATCAAGTTCAAGTTCCTATTTCCCACTGTATCCAAATTACTATTAGCTGAAAAGTGCAGATTAATATGAACATACCTACTTATTAAAGACTTTGCAGAGTACAAATATACAACTACTAGGCTTCTACTCATGATTTATCATTACTGTACAAATAATATTGGAATAACAGAGAAAATTTGTTGTGAAGCGCCATTACCTTGGCCTAACATTAGGGAAATATGCAAAGTACCTTGTCCCACTGTAACCATTCTTCAATCTTCTCATCAATTTCTTTATCACCAACCGAGAAATCCATATTCATTGCTTCCTGTGTGTTTGAAATAAAGATAAAAACAAATTACAAACTGTAAGACAAAAAAAAAATCTGATGGTACCAGTAGTACATAAATTGAATCACAGGGGCTGCTTGTCAGATTCAATCTAAAGAGAATGTTAATCACATGAAGAAGAAATTTTGTATCACAAAACTACACAATAAGAAACACAACAGAGCCCTTAATCCTCCATTATAGGTATTGTAGTAAATTAATCATTAAGAATTACCAGTAAACCTAAAGAAGTAACACACATGGTCATAAATATTATCACATAAGGCCCAAAATTTCTCGGCAGCAAATAATCACTTGCCTATTACGCAGACAGACAATAACTCAGTATGCATATCAGTGGAAAATCCTGATTCAGAATTCAGGTCATGGCTAGTAAAGACAGTGATGCCAGGAGGTCCCTGTTCAGCATATACAAAGCTAAATTCTTTGTTTATAGGTTTATTTAGACCAGATATTTGTAAAAAATTCCCTCTGTGTTCTGTATTTTACTTTTGTGTAAAAATATCAGTGACCATATTAATACACTGGTAACGGATCAAAGAATTACTGGTATGGTATTTTGAATGTTAATCATAAGGATGAGTTGTAGAAATACTTGTCTGTTCGTATATAAGCAAACCGGGTAACAGAAAAGTGTTCTCTTGGCAACACAGACAGATGAAGCTCATTGCACGTGAACATGGTGGTCAAGGGGTAATCACTTCTACTTCCTATTTGGGAGGCTCTAGGTTCAAATCCTGGATCAGAAACCAGCTATTCTGATTCAGGTTTTTCAAGGAGATGGATGTTGTACTGCGTAGCTTGATAGATATTGACTGATGTTTCAGAGGAGCTTACCGCCTCCATCGTTAGGGTGCTTAAGTCAATATCTACCAGGACAGATGTCACAATATCCCAGTAGACTGTAGGTAGTCTTCATATTCGTCACCATTGGAACCTGAAATATGAAGTCTTTCATGGTTTTCTTAAGCTATCCGAGCATAGAATCTTATATTAAGTTATGGCCTCTTAGTACCACGTTATTTCCATTTCTCCCATTCGGTGCAAAAAAATGTGTGCGATTTAAAGCATTGTTAAATATGTAAAGGAAGAATGAATTGAAGTACAGTACCACAGACTCAGTATTACTCCAGGCTACTGCAAGGCACGCATTACAGCTTAAAACGGACAGACTATAAGCCGTAAACATAAACACGATAAGCCACTACGATAAAAAGCATTTTATCAGTGAAGTGAAAGGACATGCGAAGAGTGTATATGCCGATTCACAGTGGTGATATTAAATTGTAAATGTGGCTTACCGGCGTTATCGCCTCAAAGGACAATTATCCTGTACTAGGGATGGGGCGAACCGCCGTATATATATTGAAACATATTTAAAATCCAAAAAAATGTATAGAGATTATTCAAAAACCGGCACCCTATTAAGTATAAATACACCGGGAATTACTAACATTCTGTAGAAGCCCTCTTTTGCGACGTAATGTTTTGATACTGCCCACTACGAACACACGTAAACAAATTCTCCCTTCCCCAATGTCTAATTTGTTAAATTTATACCGCTTACTCTACTTGTAAGATGGTTAACACCCACGTATTAAGGTAGCACCTTATTGTGACCTCGCCTCTTCCCATATGGAAAACGTCAGTCAGCTGATTCCAATGGAAGTGTTTACTGCACGTTTTGCGGCAGAAGCTACATAAACAACATGTAATAATAAAATTAGATTAACAATAGTATACGAAGCAAAATTTGGTGATATAAGATTGGTTTAAAATTAAGTAGGTGTGCAGATAACATGTGTGACTCAGATTTCACGGACTTCGTACAGAGATATCTGGGCATTGAATGAACGATCTGAATCGTATCAGTCCCGGAAAGCGTTTTAATATCAGATATTAGTGACGCGTGATGACTATACTTGTCAGTGCAGATAACGCAGAAGTACACGGCTGGGGTTAATGAAGATGTATTAATGCTGGAAGATACCTGGCCACATTGTACAATTGAATTACATCTTTCGGTATGTAGGCCTAATCTTTGGTGTTCTGAAATACAGAATATCAGTGAGAATTTTATTAAGGACTGTAGAAGATGAAGTGTTGTGAGGGTAACAAATGAAAGGATTTCTGATTTTATGACCCCTGTTATCAAATTGTGAACCTAACCCATTTTAACTTGCATTGATTTATTTTGCAATTAATTGATCACGTTGGTAAATGCTATTGCATTCAAAAGAACTGTTTTAGGTTCCTTGGAGTCAAACAAATTCTGACTCAGATTCTCTAGTGTCGTAAGTGTCTATTATGTCCTATTCTTGTTGGTAGAACATACACACATTATGTACATGTATCCAGTATGTGTAATGTGTTAGCACGTTATTCATCACCACTTTGCTGGATGTATGCCTGTATATATTAATACATATTAAAAATAGGAATAGACATCACATGTGAAATATTTATAATTTGAATTGCATTAGTGTATATGCATTATATTATTATGACTTATTCCACATCCAATTATCATGTGAACAACTTATGTAATGTAATAGATATGTATGTATGACAGTTACAAGGTGTTGTAAATGTTACTATATAATAGGCTATACTTGACGTGAAGGTGCTGCACATAAATCTATGTGTGGTTATGTTTTTACTGCCCAGCACTGGTTCTCATCTCCAGGGTAACCATTCTTTTTGCCAGATTGTGAAATGGTTTGATGAATGTCATTATAGCATGCCCATACATGTGTTTACAGTACTGTGAATTCCCAGAAATCATTAACAAGAGGCATCAGAGCTATTCTTTGAAAATGTGCAGTTTTGGGTTGTTGCGCCATGTAGTCTGGTAGATGTCCACCGATATTTCAGAGGTCATGCTGCCTGATGACGGAGGCAGCATCTACCAGACTACACTGCGCACCAACCCAGAAGACAGCCATCTTCAGACTCATTGCTGTGAAAACCTCAAATCCTACATAGTTTAAAATTATTCCCTGCAAGTTTTCATTATGATGGCTAGTAATTTGTGCCTTTTGTTTCCACAGTGTGGGGACACAATTATGCTGTTCCTGAGCAGTTGTCTGTAATGGTACTAGTGAAATTTAAATCCATTTGTTTATACTGTGACGTAGGTTGGTAATCACGACCTTGATCGTCAACCCTTGATTTATTCACGTCAAATTAAATCGGATACAGAGGTCTACACTGACAGGCAACTCTCTACTACTACAACAGTATCTGAGTTTTTGTTCTCTGCTCTCGACTCGCGCGCACACACTTCTCCTACATGCGATTCACAGCTCAGCTCTTTTCATACTCTAACCCGAAAACCGATTGTCAACGGCGGTAAACAAACACAACAATGTCAGTAAACAGATAACTAAACTGTCTCTTAGGTACACAGCAATGCCAATGGTCTCGAAAGCCAGTTGTTGACGGCAGTAATGAAACACAACAATGCCCGTAGGAGTTCGTATAGCATCTAAAGATGCGGATATAGCTGTGTTTGTTATTAAGTCTAAAACCGTTTATAAGATTTCAGACTAAACATCTTCTTGTTTAAATATAAAATGACACAATAGTAGTATTGCTGAAGTGGTCTCCATTCTTGCAGTGTCTACAGGACCTCACTGTGGACAACATTACCTTATTTTTTATAGTTTTACCAAATTAGCTTATTCTTTTAACAGTATTTCAGAACAAATGGATGTTGGAATTGTTAAAGTTGCTGAGGATAAGGACTTTGAGAAACTGAAGAAACTTGTTGATGATCACACTGGATGGAAACTTGATTACAATAAATCAACAACAAAAGTTTGGACAAAATCTGTTCCAAAAACAAGCTTCAAAATGATAAAGGTATTAGAATACTGCATTTCTGTGCTGTCTGTATATGATTTTATGCATTTCAGATATATGATAGTACACTATCTGGTGATTTAAATTGGTTGAAATTGAAGTTTTTGTGTTTCAGATTTGTACCTTTTTTGCTGAAGTAAGTCCTCAGCAGATATATGATGTATTGCATGATCCAGACTACAGAAAGGTTTGGGACCAACATATGATAGAGTCACGTGACATTGGCTGCCTTAACCCAAACAATGATGTTGGATATTATGCAAGTAAGATATAATCGCAGTGTTAATGAACAGCATTAAGTGGTGATGCCTTATATAGCACATAAATGTGAGTGGTTATAATTGTGAGGCTTATGATTCATGTGGGTGCACTGGTAATACCTGAACTGGCTGAAACACGTCTTTGTGTAAGTGTGTAACACTGGTAAGTGTTGATAGATATTATGGTAGCATTAATGAATAGCACTTTTTTCATAAGTTGTAATGTTCTTAAATCTGTGTAACTAAATTTCCACACATTTCTGTGATGCAATAGTTGCATTAGAATTCTAATTGTATTTTGCTCTCATGTAACTAGTATTTTAAAATAATTTAAATTAAGTTGTCTGATGATATGAAAATGCCATGCATCAGAGTCCTTGAGAAGCTGGTAGTCACTGAGCTAGTCATATTTGATGGAACCCAAAGTTCCTTTAAGTGTTCACAACAGCTGACCACGCATCCCTATCCTGGGCCATTTTAATATTATCCTACCATTTAAGCCTATGTCTCATAATTTGACTCTCCCTTTAGGTTGTCTACCAAAAATATTGTATGCATTTTAAAATATTCTCTCTCATCATTAATAAACCCCCCAAAAAAATCAAGTACAGGTGAAATAATTAATATTACTAAGACTGCCGTGACTTGGTCATTATTGGAACGTGGTGCACCATCTAGTAAGGGAGCCTTTTGAGACAACTCTGTGCATGTTCTGCTGTTAATCGCTTATTTATTTCTTTGCTTTCAGTGTCCTGCCCAGCACCGTTACGGAACAGGGATTTCATACTACAGAGGTCATGGTTGGACACAGGACAAGAACAATTCATCATTAATCATTCTGTGTTTCATCGAGATTTCCCCCCAAAACGGGGCTTTATTCGTGCAACATCCTACCTGACAGGTGAAATTAAAATATGTGTGTATGTATCACCAGCCCACATTTCAGTAAACATCTGCAGTGTATAGCTAATCTCTGTTAATGAGATATTCATCTTGAATAGGTTGTCAGAAACCGTTAAATAAGATGCTTTAACTTTCAATGCCAGATGATTTAAATACATTTCTTATACAACCTGTCAGTAGAGGAAATGTGGTTTTTACAGTCACAGAAATTTCATTCTTCAACTGAAATGGCTGTAACATCTACAAATTTATTTTCAAATTTGGTAAAAGTATTTTACTGAACTTTATTCTAAGTTTGTACAGAGGTTCTGTAATATCGGTACAGTATGATGTAATTTACATTGCTAAGTAATTACCACAGTTTTGTCACCGCTCTTAAGTAGCTACAATTTTTTATTTATTCAATTTATGTGTCATTTATTCTTTGTTTCAAATAGAATTAATAAGTTGTGGATTTCATAACATAATGTTTTATTGTGATTTACACGTTCTCAACTTGTAATACCAATTTGATCCTTAAAATAACTATGCTTACTATCGCCCCATGAACTTTTAGTTTTTCCTCATATTCAGAACAATGTGGGAGTCTGGGAAATGTAAACAACATTTTAGTCACGACTTATGAAGGGACGTAATCATTTGTGAGCTCTAGGTGTAGGTGGGAGGGTAATGTTAAAATGGATTTTAAAGAAAAGTGTGTGAGGGTGTGGACTTGATTCAAGTTGATCAGGATGGAGTCAAGTGTGTGGTTCTTGTGAGTATAGTTACAACTATACTGTTCCGTAGAAGGTAAAAACTGTATCAAACATTTGAGTGACTTTATACATGGTAGAATAAAAATACTGCTACATGTACTGCCCACCCTTTCCAGTTAAATTTGATGGTAACTAGATTATTTATTATGTTGGCAGGATTCCTGATCCGTCCTTCAGGCCCTGCGGGCTCAGAACTTAGTTACGTCTCTCAGACTGATCCTCAAGGCACACTACCTCCATGGCTAGTTAATAAAGTTACACAAATATTTGCTCCAAAAGTAAGTAATTTTAACCCTCTAGTGCTCTGCTAGTGGAAGAAATTTGTATTCTGTACGTGTTCAAAAAATATTTCTGGCATGGGCGTGTCTTGCGTTAGTAAGTGTAAAGGTAAAAAAGAGGCGCATATTTTTCTGAGATCTTTTACCATGTGTCATTTCAGGACCTTGTATTAATTAAATGTTCCTAGTGTCTGTTCTACCTCACAAGTTTATGCACCAACCATGTCGTTATCAATTACAGGAAATTTAAAAAAAAATCTCCTTCTGTTCTCGTAAGATTTCCGACTTTTAGTTTGCGTGTTTGTATCTTGCAGTGTACTTAAGTAACCTGTTTTATTGTAGTTGGTGAAGAAACTCTTTAAGGCTTCCAAAGCATATCCTGAGTGGAAGAAACAAAACAGCCCTAACTGGAAACCATGGCACAATCCTGAGCAAATGACTGCGCCACGCATCACCGTTCAAGATGTAAGTGCTGCAGGTCTCTTGTTTGCCAGAATAGTTGCTGCTCAAGAAACGCTGTATCATGATCTTATGTTGCGATGCCATGTGGTCTTGTAGGTGGTTTTCTAGAATTTTAAAGGAACGTTGGTAATCGTGCATGACGTCACATCCCAGAAGACTACGGTCGATTTCTTCACTACTGCGAGAACTTCAAATCTCAGATTTATTAATCTTATTTGCTTTATGTGGTATGAAATGACAAATGTCAGGATTGTTCTGGATGTTAATGTGGTCATGGACTATTTTAACACGCTACGTTTGGGTGCAAATACCCCATGATACCCTAACCACTCCACTGTCGTATTTCATTTAAGTACTTTATTACTGGAACATTTTTTGGTATATTGTTGGTTCAGACAGTTTTTTATTATTCATTTGTCTAGTTTAAGTTTTGAAATTGTGATGTGTTTAATTCCTGTTTGTTTTCAGTGCATCAAGACGTCAGACAACATCTTCCATGAGGGAGAGGATTTGGAAGTAGATGAACAGAGTTTTGGATCAAACTTGAATCACTTAGATGAGGACAGTGATTGATGTTCTAATAGTCGGGTGGTGCCATTTTTACAGAATGTGTGCGTACATATTTTTTTAGAACTTTTCCTTTCAAGTAATATGAATTACTTTCCACAGTATGATTAGTGATCACGTTGACCATACAGATTTCAGATATTTATTGTGCTGAAGTAGGAATTGCTAATCATTCTCTCGTTCTAATGCAGAGACATACATCAAGTTAATCACATTCATTACCGCTGCTCTGAGAGAAGGTGGTACAATCTTGTACCAGTACACTGTGTATTGAATGAATACAGTATTAAGGTAATCCAAATAAGGGTAACCATTGAACAGACCCAAGTGATCAGGACTTCACTTCTTATTATCTTAGTTAAAACACAAAATCTGAAATGATATGAGAAGGAAGATCAGTGCATGCGAAGTGATACAGGCAGCGCTTGAATCCGGTTTTTCTGTTAGTGATTGTATGTGCGTGTATTTGTAACATTAGTTACATAATTAAAATTGTACAAAATTATTATTAGTGATACGTTAGAAACTTCAAGGATCACGGGCTGCAAAGGGTGTTGGCAGAGTTGTCAATATCTTACTGCGTAGGAAACGTTTAATGTAAAAATAAAACATCAAAACGTAATTTATTAAAGACTGAGTTTAAAAGTCAGATCTATTGCTTGTTCTGATCTTGCTGGTCTTGTATGAGCCTAAATGGAGTACTTTCTTTAATAATAAAATTTGTATGGGAAATGAGGATTCAGTGTCATAATGAGTGCATCATTATGCTTGAATTTTTAAAATGGCAGCCAATTTGAAGACATGAGAATGATAATGTATAGGTTGCTTATTAGATCATGTTAAGCAGAATGAAAATATTTAAAGTATTTGTAGAATATTAAATTCTTGAAATTCTAAACATTCATAAAATAATCTTTGACCTAAACCCTTCAATTTTTAAAATAATTCCATCCAAACACAGTTCGTTGGTAGACAGTCTGAAACGTGAGTTTATTCGTGTATCTCATAGATTTACACTACCTCAATAAATTCCATATTTATCTCTAAATAGCCTGACCTTTCCTCCTGTCAGCTAAGATTCTCTGCAGAAAATAGACAAATATTGATACATTTGTAATCTTTACATTAACTAACAGTCTACAGAGAATGCATCTTCGAGCTTCAGTTGAATGCTGAGTATATAAAAATGCGATGCCTTCTCGATTTACAACTGAAAGTTCCTTTTGTGTGTGATTATTAAATGTGTCATTTATTTCCTGACGATGGCGTCTGCAGTTTCTCTAGATAATTTTCAGTTAAGTTACTGAAAACATAAATATGAAATACAGAGTTTATGTATTCTGACTGTAATAGAGAAGGATATTTAAAGCAAGACATATTTGTTACAGTTTGGAAAACAGACGAACCTTTCTTGTAACATAAACAGTGAGACTGTAATCATAAAACTTGTTGTGTAGATGGACTGTCAACCCAACCTCTTGTTTCTAAGGGTGACAGAGACACATTTTTTCTGGAGTAAATCTCTGCTGTATATATTTTGTTAATATTACTTTCATAAGTCATTGTACCGGGGGGGGCATAAATGTCGTAGTACCGAATTATTTAACAGTAATAATTATATCTTGTGATAATGCTTATGAGAAGGTGCTAAAACTGTGACTTCTAAAATCTGAGTGACAAATGAATAAATCAGCTTTTGTTATATGAATTTTATCTGATGACATTTTTTGGATTTCATTGTTTGTTGTGATCAGTATCAGCAGCATAGTATTAAAGAACTGAAGCATTTGAATAGTTTCTTTCTCTTCTTTTCTGAAAAGTGATTAGGACTTAATTTCCATCACACATCTTGTTATGTAATTGAAGGTTTCAACAAGTTTTATGTTTGTGTTGAATTCTTCTGAGTATAAATTTCTAAAATATGAAACTGTAAGAAGAGCGTGGATTTGTATACATACATGTACCCATATTAAAGTTTTGTCTGCCTGCAAGGATTCTAAGTCTGTCTTCTTATTCTTCAGGCCATTATAACAATTATAAATATTCTTGGGAGTTTTGAAATGTTAAATGTACGTGCAACTTAGCTGGAACAGTTACACAGTTTCTTGATAAAAGTCACACTTGTTATATTGTTTGTGCCAGTAAGTGGCAACGTGATGTAGTAATGACTTAAACAGTGGGGCCTGATCTCCCTTGCAGAACTTTGTGTGAGGAATACCAAGAATATCATCTGTACTGTCACCCCACCACCTGCGGCAAAGTAGAAATCCTGACCAAAGCCTGTTCCCACCTTAAATGTGGATTTCTATTGTTCCTCTAACCAGGCTGGCAGATGACAGCATAGTCAAAGACCTTCATCAGCCAGAGTCAAGAATTAAAGATAAAGAAGGATTTGAGGTTTCCATAACTGTGAGTATGAAGAAGACTGTTTTCTGTGTTGTAGCACCATGAAGTCTTGTAGAAGTTAACAGCATTTCAGAGGTCCTGCCTCCATCATCAGGGCACTGAAGAGTTGTGGTGGTTTTGCAGACAAAATATACAGTGTCAG
>NW_019059695.1:166234-183435 GCF_000696155.1 Zootermopsis nevadensis | reverse complement strand
ACTGCATCTGGCCAAGGGTCATATTTTGATCTCCCAATTACAGACAGGACCAGCACAATCAAATTGTTGAGATTCGACAAGATGCCTGACAGAAGTTGTAAATTAAGTCTGCCCCCCCCCCCCCCCCCGCCATATTAGTTTAGATGTTTGCTGTACCGAAATGGAAGATATGCTCTGCTGTTCAATGTATAAATTAAATATTTCTGTTTGTATCAGCTCAAATAACATCGAGTGGGCATTAGGTAGATTCCAGCATTTTGGAGGAACATACTGCCTCAATATTTATTGTTACTTCTGTGCTGAAGATAAAGGTAATAGGACCCTCTGAAAGACTGGTAACTACGTAAGATGCTTTATACTGAATGTTCACATTAATTCTGTTTCTTAGTGGCAATTCTTTCTTTTAAATTATGCCGCCAGTTTTGAGACACCCTGTCGCCAGAGTTCGTCTGACGCAGTATATGACCTGTTCCTTCCACTTGTAATATAGTTCAGCAAAAGAATATATTTTTCATGTTCGGAGACATACTAAACGCTAGTATTTGAAATATTAAAAGTTGTGATGAGTATTTAAAGTTTAGCTGGCAGTTTTTAAGACCTCTTAATGTATTTTTATTTTCTAAATGGGCAGTCTTGTACCTTACATATGTGCGGATGAATACAAGTAGAGATGTGTTCCCCGACTTTTAGTCGCCAGTAAACAGAAGCCATAATATAGCGAGGTAGGTAAGTAAACATTTGTGACAAAGAATGCTTAAGTTGGACGAAATGCATTATTGTAATTGAAGTACTACACGCCAGCAAACAGGAAGAGCACAGTTCTGGTAAGTATATGAGAAAGATATTATGTAGTAGAGGTGTTGGTTCAGTTCGTGAAGTACAGACACCCAGCCACCCGTTCGAACCCGTTGAGGCTATGCAAGAATGTCCAAGCAGAATTCTAAAACATAAAGGAAATTGTGTCTTGTGTTTGGCAGATCGACAGGAAATGTTTTCCTTAATTAAGTCATGTATGTGTATTGGTTTGTAAAACTTTGAGCCTTAAAGTACCATGTGCAGAGTGCTGTCCGTATTTTCGTATTCCTGAGTCATAGTTAAATTTTATATTGTGAAATAAAGGAAAGTCCAGAACTGCAGTTTTTATATTGTGCAACAGAGAAAGATATAGAGCTGCAGATAATTTCTTATACAGTTAAGTAATGACTCATTAAAATTTATAGTGTTATCCATTTCCTAGAAATTTATCAATAATTTTTTCTAGTATAGATGTTAGTAATTTGTTCTTACATGACCGTTATATTTGTTACAGTTTTAATGTTATAATGTTTTGTTTTATTTTATGTATAGGCAGTAAATTGTAAGAAAACACTATTGGCCTAAGTGAATAAGGATGGACGCAGATGAAGCAGAGTCCTCGGGATCTGGCGGTCCCATCTCATCACTTAACAGCTTATTCTCATTCACCAGTCCTGCAGTAAAGAAACTTTTGGGTTGGAAACAAGGTGACGAAGAAGAAAAATGGGCAGAAAAAGCTGTTGATTCTTTGGTCAAGAAGCTCAAGAAGAAAA
This sequence comes from Zootermopsis nevadensis, assembly GCF_000696155.1. The sequence continues at coordinate 181,867 of NW_019059695.1, read as the reverse complement.
AGGGTGCTATTGAAGAGTTGGAGCGAGCTCTGAGTTCACCCGGACAGTCCAGTGATTGTGTCACTATACCGCGCAGTCTTGATGGACGGTTACAGGTATGTACTTTAAATGCCATAGGTATAATTTGTGGACAATATTCAACTTGAGTCTTCGTGAAACTGCAAAGCTCACAAGTAGTTATTTTTTCTACATTATCTCCATGCTGCACGTTGGTCTATAATTGTCTTATTCATCCCTGTGATTTTGGTATGAGATTGGTTCTTAGTTCTGACAATGGAAAATTGTTGTCAACTGATGGTGCAGGTCTGAGATTACAAAATATACCTTCAAAATGTTGTCAGTGGGCAACTACACACTTACCATTGACTGTAAAGTTCTTAGAACCACCACTGGAAATTATTTTTGAGAATGCTCTTTAGAATAAGCCGTCTTCGAATCTTCCACATCGTCAGCACTACAGAAATTCCATCTCTTCAGCTGAGATTTCACAACCCTGAAGTTGTGAAAGTCTGATAGTGAGTGATCTAGTGGACATGGAGGATGTGGTAGCACTTTCGCATTGACATTTGCCAGGATGGTTCAGTGTGGACATCTTGACTGCTGACAAGGAAAGCGCTTAACCGATGGAAGAATTTGTCATCGTTTTGCAGACGGACTTGTGAAGTGTGCCAGGAATAAAATATGACTTCATTTACATTTGTTCAGTAACGAACCACATGAGAAGCCAACAGTATTATTGCGAGAGAAGTATGGTTCATTGTTTTATGTTGTGGGGATGATAGCTTTGATGTTTGTGTTTTGCTTCTTCAGGTTTCCCACCGGAAGGGCTTGCCACACGTGATTTATTGTCGAGTTTGGAGATGGCCGGATTTGCAGTCGCATCATGAGTTGAAGCCAATGGAGAACTGTCGCTTTCCTTTCTCTGCAAAGCAGAAAGAAGTGTGCATCAACCCATACCACTATAAACGGGTCGAGAGTCCAGGTAATGAGCTGCAGATTGTAGTATTAACCAAACTGCCGGTTATAAGGTCAAGGCTAAAATGTGGTTTGTATGGGACAAGAACAGAAAATGCTTTGTATAAAAAAAGTTAGGAAAAAATGCTCTTGTCTTTAATAAGGAACCAAAATTTATTTACAGAGTCGTTCATTAGTGTAAGTAAATATTTATTTATGTATTTATTTCTTGTTTGCAGTGCTGCCACCCGTGTTGGTGCCTCGCCATAGTGAATTTGCACCAGGTCATTCCTTGCTACCATTTCAGCAGCTTCCTGAGCCCGCAATGCCCCACAACGTGTCCTATTCGGCCGGAGGCTTCACAAATGGGGGTCCTGGAAACCATCCTCACCTCAGTCCTGGTCCAAATTCGCCAATGAGCAGTGTTCCAAGTCCTGGAAGCACCCACTCAAACCCTCAAAGCCCATATGGGAGCAATGGGCTGCCAGGTATGCAGCCTTGCGTTACATATTATTTAATTTGCCGTCATTTCATTTTAATACATCGTGAATAGAAGCGTATGCTACATTAAGGAGTTTTTTTATACATTTTTTGCTAATGGTGAGCAAAGGAATGACATTTCCAAACTCATTTGGACCAAAAATCTGTAAAGGTTGGTATGGCTGTATTTGGGTGTGTAAGAGGTAGAGGCAGACAGAGTTACGGAACTTCATCTGAGTAGGTAGTGACTTGAAGGCGGAAGCGTTATTGCCAGATTTATCTTGCACATTTTTTCTCTGATTGAATGTGGTTATTTTACTACTACTGTTGTCTGTTGTAAGAGTGATGCTCTATTGACATACGAAATAAATGGAAGAAGGATCTCCGCTCTCTTTTCATCTTGTTAAATCCTTGGAACAGAAGAAACATTTTATGCAATTTCTTATGAAAAGTGATTGGTTGAGTGCAGGTAGGATATTCTGACTTCCTAGAATAAATACACTTAGAACTTGAGGTGAAGCGACTCCTTTTCCACATGGATGAGATATCAAGTGTTGCCAACTGTGTCTTCTGCTAAGTGTAGTGTCACCATTATAACAAAAGGCGGTCTTACACAGGAGGAAGATGAATCAAACTTATGTATATGTTGAATATATTGATAAAAATTGTTTATGGTATTGCATTATATTTCAGAAACTCCTCCCCCTGCATATAGCCCCCCTGAGGACAGTCAGCAGGGCCAGTCTGCGGCCTTGGCCGATCCTTCCGCAATGGACACTACAAGTAACATAATGCCTGAGGTTGCCCCTGTTTCGTACCAGGTAAATGTGATCTTATTTTGTTTGACAGCGTACCAAAGGCTAGATGATCATACAATAAGTTACGTAACATGTCAGCGCCTCTTAAATTCCGTGCTTCACTTTAATGTGTGGGAGCGTGCAGATAAAAAAGTTGATGTTCTTGCTACGAAGCTAGGAGCATCCATCACGCATAAGTTTATTTCATGGCTGCACTGTCTATAAAAATGAAGTTCCTGAAATTATTCCTTTGGTGTATGTCATTAATTCTTCTGTTTTTTAAAGTGACTGAAACGACCAAACCAAGTTATGTCCAATCTTGTCTTGCAGGAACCTCTTTATTGGGCGGACATCGCATACTATGAGCTAAACTGTAGGGTAGGAGAAGTGTTCCATTGTCAGACAAATGTCATCATTATTGATGGGTTTACAAATCCTTGCAACAACTCTGACCGATTTTGCTTGGGACAGTTGTCAAACGTAAACCGCAACTCGACCATCGAGAACACGCGTAGGCATATAGGGAAAGGTAAGAGGTAGTGACTTTCAGTCAGATTTAATTAGTTTCAGAGATTCATTGGTGAAGAATTTACATAATTTCTAGATATTTAGTTGTAATTTTTAATAATGCTGACGTGAATTATTTTTTAATACCTGCATTTTATCCCCGTGGACTGACGTAAAATATGTAGTAGGCTGTGACCAAAAAAGTGTATATTTAAAAATGTTCGTACATGGCCCATGTCACTAGTACCATTGTATTTTTTCAATATTCAGTGTGGCTCCATTTCACAAGACCATCATACAGTCATCACGTTTCTGTATTTAGGTGTTCAGCTGTTTTATATTGGAGGGGAGGTGTATGCCCAGAACAAGTCGGACAGTGCCATCTTTGTGCAGTCTCGAAACTGTAATCATCACCACGGTTTTCATCCAAGTACTGTTTGTAAAATCCCTCCTGGCTGTTCGCTCAAGATCTTCAATAACCAGGAGTTTGCGCAACTCCTGTCTCAGAGCGTTAACCACGGCTTTGAGGCTGTCTATGAGCTCACCAAGATGTGTACAATAAGGTGAGTTTAAATGAAGGTCAGACACATGAATGGAGAATAGTGCACCATTAAATATACTTAGGTTTGAGAATTGTTTAATGTCTGTGGCATTTATAACGAATACTTCCACAACGCAGTTTTCATACTTCGGTTACCTCATAATTCATGTGTGAATTTTGACAGGTGACGATAAAATGTTCATGTAGCATGACGGATAATAAAGGTGTAGCCCCCTGTGGGTTCTGATTGTAGGATATTTTCTGTTTAGGATGTCATTTGTGAAGGGTTGGGGTGCAGAGTATCATCGCCAAGATGTGACTAGTACCCCATGTTGGGTAGAAATTCACCTGAATGGACCTCTTCAGTGGTTGGACAAAGTTTTGGTGCAGATGGGGTCACCAATTAATGCCATTTCCTCTGTATCTTGAGGAGCCCGCTGGTATGCGCTCTGTGTAGTTTTGAAGCCAGTGTCATGATGGTATGAGGAAGACGTGGTATTATTGGTTGTCGTCGTCGGGTGCTACATGTCTCCGGTTTTCGGACAGGTTGGAACATTGTGAATTGATATGTTTTAGCAGAATTTCTGGATCTAAGGTATGTTTTTCTAGAAAAGAATGCAGCTTTTCCAGAAGATGAAAGGGAAATTATTGACTGCGGTTTTTATAAGTAAATAAACATCTCAAATATTGCTCCAGGTTTTATGCCAAGAATATCTGTGAAAATGTTCAAGCTGAAACAGAAAGCACGTAGATCGGTTGATGGGGAAACGGCTGCACCCACACTTCGTGCGGCACGCGTTCTCCGCCCAGTCGTGAATGTCGGACTGTCTCGCGTTGGAACACAACAAATGTTAACAATTGATCTCTGCAATGAAAATGCAAAGGGAAGTACAGTAGGGTGATTTTTATGTGCTGTAACATGTTGTCATTTGCATCTAGATATTTGGCAAAGATATTAATGTGCAAATCTTTTTTCATTTTATTTGTGCACAGTGCGTGTGTGTGTTGCTGCTTTTTTAATTACATGTTTTAAAACGGAATATGAATGAATGTGCAAGAGAATATTTGCTTTCTAATGCAATCAAAGACTATTTGTAATGTAGTTAATTAAATTAAACACAGGCCTTACTGGTAAAAATTATTATTGCAATGGACAACTGTTGACACTCTTATATTGCTTGTTTATAATTATATAATGCAATTGTTCCTAAGGTCACAAGATTTTTTATTTCCTGTTACTTAGTGCCATCCTGGTAGAGGGTGAGTGTGAATGAGTTTTTATATTTGCTCTGCATATCCTTTTGATAATACAGCTATCCACAATCATTTGCAGCGTTAGGTTTCAGAATGGTCTCGTGTTTTAAAAGAATGACTGGTTGTGAGATTTCTGTATTTTTCGTAGCATCTTTGGAAGTTGTGGTAATGGGTGTAGTGTCAGAGGATGCAGACCTTAATATGTGTGTCTCATATTTTAGTTTTTGTTGTAATTTTTTAATTTATCATCAAAGATTGATATGTTCACAGTGTTCCAGGCATGTGGAGGACATTTAGTCATTGATATTAAGAAGGTATAAATTCACAGAATAACATCTTTAACCTCCATATGTGTGGAGCACAGTGGTTGTTGTTTGTTTCATCTTTTAAAAAAATAGCACATGTATAGTGTTCACAAGTAGATAAATTAGTTTTGAAGTTAATTTTATACAAGTCACTGTTAAAATAATATAAGTGCCTGTGATTCCTGGCACCAAATTAAGTGTTCAATTTACAGCTTTTTATACTCATTGAACAGATGGTTAAATATTTTCAGACTTTGATGTTTTTTGTGCTTTTGTGTTTGCCAAACTGACATTGCATTTGTGCGTTAAAGTGTTGTTATGTCCACTTCAACAGAATGACAGCAGTTATGTTTTGTGGTGCCTTTCTGTTAAGCATAAACACTAGGTCCATTTTGAGTGCTCTTATCGATAGTGATATTGTGTGCAAGAACAATAAGTTACATGTGTCAAAAGATTAAAATTTGAAAACATTTCCAGAAAGGTTGTGACTTGTGGGCCAGCAGAGCAATTAGTTTGAGTCATGGCAAGTTCTGTTCTGACTACCATTCCAGCTCCAACATTCATTATCTGTCATTACATTTTTTAAGAAAAATAATAAAGTATGTATCATTGTGCACCTTGTAATATGAAATGCATACTGAGCTTTCTTTTTAAGAGCCGCAGTATTTATCTTTACATAATGGGAAGGGAAGATTTCCATACTGTCCCTTCAAGAAAGCTTGGTTGTTGTGACGGCGTCTATAATGTTGAATGTTAATTACAATCATCACATGTACAAGTTGAGTTCTGTAAATTTTTTTAATCGTAAGTCTTTCCAGGGTTACTAATCAATGGATTATTATTTAACATTTTGATAGGTACTGGACATCGTTCTCCCATGCTTAAAACAGGTGGAGTACAAAGCTGATTTTCTCCATCTAGTGTAAGGGTTAATGATGGACCTTCACCTCTGCTCCTTCATACACGTTCATGGCATGGTGTTTCAACTAGGAACATCTTCAGTTTCTCCTTTACATTTCCTGATATGCTGTTTGAGTCCAAATAATGTAAAAATGTTTATCATGGAATCCCATTTCCAGGATTCTGTGGCCACATTGGATTGTAAATTTGTAATGGAATCCCATTTCCAGGATTCTGTGGTCACATTGGTTTGTAAATTTGTGAAGAAAAAATTAAGTTCAGGGTCTACAAAATATTACCTGTGTTTCTTTTCTTTTCAGACTGTTTGAATGTGACACTTCTGAAAAGTTTTCCATAAATGTTGATATTTAAATGATGGCTTTAGACAGTTGTGTGGCAGACACAGTGACAGATAGACTTGATCTTCGGAAGGTCTTGTTCTCTGCACGCCAGATTCTTCAGTGGCTCTTACACTACGCAGCCTGTTAGGTTCTAGAGAAGAGGAGAGTGAGTAGGTTTCAAAATGGGGAAGTTGATCACCTCAAGCAGTAAACTGACTTAGAGAAATCTGATGTCCAAAGAAAAAATTAAGTTCAGGGTCTACAAAATATTACCTGTGTTTCTTTTCTTTTCAGACTGTTTGAATGTGACACTTCTGAAAAGTTTTCCATAAATGTTGATATTTAAATGATGGCTTTAGACAGTTGTGTGGCAGACACAGTGACAGATAGACTTGATCTTCGGAAGGTCTTGTTCTCTGCACGCCAGATTCTTCAGTGGCTCTTACACTAGGCAGCCTGTTAGGTTCTAGAGAAGAGGAGAGTGAGTAGGTTTCAAAATGGGGAAGTCGATCACCTCGAGCAGTAAACTGACTTAAAGAAATCTGATGTCAATTGTTAATATTTTATGACACTAGAATTTACAGGGAAGACTTTGTTAGTGCCTCCCAAGCTGGACTCCCTTTCTGTGGCTGCCCACCACTGAAATATTTGCAGGTACCCACCACATGAGTGGTGACGAGGGCTCCATTTAACATGGTTACACATGACGTTTTGGGAACAGGCTCGCCCTCGTCCATGCTGTCGTTTGCAGGTCATCATTATACAACCATGCGATTCTTTTTGTCGTTTTTAAGGTTATTAACTACAACTGGGGTGGGGGTGTTGAAAAATTATGCGAATAGCAATACCACTGAACTGACAATAATAGAATGGTGGTTAGACATTGTACTTAATGTACCTGAGACTCGACAATACCCAAAAATTGCGGTGTATCGAATCGACCAGTGTCACAAACTGTTGGACAATTAATAACTAGGTCGGTTTAGAAAGTTCAACTGCTTCTGTGATTGAGCAACCGCAACACAAAACAATCATTAATACAGATACAAACTTGCTATAGCAATTCAACTATTTTGAAAAATAAAAATTATTTCAGACAAGCTCAACATAATGTCCTAATTGTTATTGCTATAATGGTCAACGTAACCAACATAATCTATTGATTATTTCGAGGCAGAACTGCATGCTTTCTGAAGGCACCTGTTTCCCTGGGACAATTGAAGGCGGTCTATTCAAACCCGCCAGTATTGATTGGATGTCACAGCGAAGTATGTTTGTGCGGCGGCGCCATAAGTTGTCGAGGGTGGACGAAAAACACTGCTGACATTATCGTGCAGCCCTTGAAGGGGAATTATGCACAATCTCAGTATTCGAAGGTTTCTGTGTGACCGTGCGTAGAATCGTGTGCGTACATGGTTGGTTTCCTTCGTTCTGTATTCATCTGGGAATGTTTGCAAACGAGATGAAATGAATTTGTTCTCATCGGATTTTGTTACATCAGAAATGTGTTTATCCTTCGGTGAGGCATTCAAGGCTGAGTAAGTGAATACTGCTAGCGGACGACAAGCGCTGTACAGCGATGGCGAGGGTGAGTAATTCTAATCCATTTGATGAATAAAAATTACAATTGCGTCATTTTATAAGCATTGAATAAGCATGGCTCTGACGGAGGAAGCCATTACACGTCTCTCAGATTGTATGAAGTAGCGTTTTGGAAGCATACTATATGCTCACATAGACTATTCAAAAGATTAATCCGACCCCCTTAAATCGGAACTTTTCCAAGAAATGAAACAAAAAATTAACAGTTTTTCTAACCTAAAACAACTTCAATGTAATACAACATGAAAGATCTGACCACAGAGGCAATTACTGTTTTGTGTGTACGTGCGTATATTTTAATTTCGTCTACAATTTTAATTGATTTAATAATATGAGCAAGATCTAGATTAGAATTTGTATAGGTAACAAAAATCTTTAATTTATAACTTCTGAGTGATTTGGTTTCGTAGTATAATTACGAAAACCTGTCTAACTATTATTATTATTGATCTAGTTGTTGATGGGGCTAAAATCACATTCATTACTTCTCGTGTGCGTACTATATTTCCCACCCATTTAATCTTCCTTAACTGCAGGAGCCTAATAATATTTGGCGAAAAGTTAATGAAGGCCCTCGCCCGGCCTCAATTTTTATCAGCACCATTTAGTTTTGAATTATCGATCTTCTCAGTTCCTTGCACTCTGCGCGATTCTTCGTTCACATTCTTATTGTTTTATAACCTCGCGTGAGCATTAAAAGTGAGATTTCTCAAGATGTCTCATGTTTTGGTACGATCCGCTGTGTAGTCGGTTTAGGCAGAAACTTTGTGTTTGTTTCCATAGTTACTCAGTGTTACGTGTGTCCATTATTCTGCTTCATGGAGCGAACCGTAGGCTGTAGTTTCACTCGTTTCGCTCTGACTGTTCCTCGACTGAGGAAAACATGACAGCAGCATTACAAGGTTTAATGACACAGGTTATTTTCCAAGCCTGGGCAATTGTATGTGCGGTGCGATTCAGTTGTTCTCACTAAATGTAATTAGTATTCACTTGAAGGTAATGCAGGTTGACTTCAATCTCCGCCTCCAGTTTCTTACTATTATCTGTTGAGGCCATGACAGCATCGGTGATTTATGATGTTGTTAACAACAGTTTCGGAGTAGCATTCTCCCTCCATCTTCAGGGTGCCCTGAACACGATTCATGATATCACAGTCAGAAGTCTCCCATCCGAGAGAACCTCATTTAGGTTACATTGATCCTGAGATGACACTTCTCGGGTGCCCTGTACTTCACAGGATCTGACGCAGTCAACGCTCTGCTGGTGAACCGTGGTCATGCAGCTTGTTGTTACACGATGCACTTTACTACACTGTTTGCGTGCGTGCCTCGTCCTAGGTTGCGTCAAACACGTCTACGTGGTTCCGTTGTCCACGGAGCTGATCGGAGACCGGCTGTCCTGACTGAGGAGGGAGTTCAGTGTTTTCCTCAGTCCCATCAGATAAATGCCGGGACATTACCTGAAATTAGCCCGCGAATTTGGCCATTAAATAAACAACTGACCTCTGAGTAAACCTAATGCCACTACGTACCTCCCCATCGCCTGTTTCGGAAAACATGGCCACGCTGCGAACTTGTGCGGTGATGCAACATTGCCAACTTTACTCTGACAGACCTTAGGACCTGTAGAGGACTTATCTACTTTGGGTCGGCAGCATAGATAAAACCGCGGAAAATAAGTTTGCGATAAGCACGAAGCTTGTACGAGCCAGAATTAGTGGCGTATAACAGAAGTCCCATTACTTGCATGAGTGCAACAGTATTAAATGGGATTCGAGGTCATGACGGCGGCGGTGAATCCGAAGATGGCTGTCTTCTGGGTTGCAGCTAATCGCCCTGATGATGGAGGCAGCAAGGACCTCTGAAGCGTCGTTAAACTTCTACCAGACTTCACAGCGCTACAACCCATAAGACAACCATCTTTAACACCAGTATGTTCGATAACATTCGTGAGTGACCCGTGTCGTGGGGGGCATACTGCCTCTGTTTTCAGGGTTGAAGAGAGATATGTCTTTGCAAACCCTGATGTGTGTAATTAATCGCATCCAGAAGCCGTTCTCTCAACCATCAGAATGTGGAAGCGCGCGCAGTGGAAGGTGACTGGAGAGGGAGGGAGCCAGGTTTGTAACACGCACGCAGTTGTTAACAATCTCAGTTTCAGTTCATCTTTGTGTCGCAGTGGATGCTCGTCAGTTTGTGTTGTGCCTCTGCGTTCATGTGATGAATAGTGAAAGGTTCGTCGCTCGTTCTTGTGACTTGTTTTAGAACAGCCGACTCAAAATCCCGAACTTTTTTTCCCTTTAGCAATTCCGGGCCGGAGCATTTCAGTACTGATTCATTGTTTCGAGAGTGCCCTGGTATATTCCCCACGTACAAAGCACCTAGTGACTTCAATTTGAGTTTTGTCACTGTTGCAGTATATAAATTATTCTTCAGTGGGGATTTACCGATGTTCATATACATCGAGGATACTTTTAACCCTTCGAAGTCTAAGATCGTCTAAATAGCATTTAAGAATTCAGTCCGTACCGCGAAGAAAACACCACACTTCACCATTACAAAAATCAACTGGTTAACCCTTTGAAGGCGAAGCTCGTCTTCGTAATATTTAAGAATTCAGTCCTTACCGAAAAGAAAACACAACGCTTCAACATTTTAAAGTTCAACTGTTTAACGCTGTTTGAGGAAATAATCCTTAATTAAAGCTGAGAATCATACAAAATCCATAAATACAAAATTTAGATCGTTTTAGCAGATGGCAGTTACTACGAAGCCTTTGAATTGTAGACATTTAAAATGTTATCTGCTCGCATTTGCCTGAAATTTGTATCAGCGTAAAAGAATCTTTTGCAATTAGTTACGAAGCAGCAAGGCAAACATTTTTTCGTGTCTTCTGATGATAAGCGTGTGTCGTATCGTGTGATTAATCCATCTTATATTTCAATTAATGATAAGATATCGCAGGAATATTTTCACAAACCCCGCGTTACTCACGTTGACCCTCCGCTCTTGCGCGAGTCGACTGTTCTTATGTGTTAGCAGTGCGAGTACCAATATTTTTTTCCGCTGTTGATGTTGGCAGCGAGTGGGATTGCTGAATCCCTACCCATGTTTCATAAAAATGTGTGAAATTCTTCATAAAGTCTGTCTTAAAATTCAGTAAGAACGATATGTACCCGATACTGCAACGGAGCGTCCGAATTACATTCAGTAAGAACGATATGTACCCGATATTGCAACGGAGCATCCGAATTATTTTCTATCGGCTCGTCAGACTGGTCCAGCGTTTCAGATTTTCCGGGTACCCTGACTCCTAAGATATTTGTCTGGATACCGGATTAAAGAAATTATATCTGCAAGTAGCGTCAGCTGTACTAATTTACATTGAGTAGTGAATGATGAATTGTAAATGGCGCGGGAGGGAAGAGCTGTGGTCTGATATGTCATATATCATCACGAAATTTGTCTGGAGGAACTGAGGAAGTTTACGGATAGTTAACCTTCTGGCCGAGATTTGAAACTGGAGTAAATGGTAACCAATTGCCGTTGATCCGGAAGAACTGAGTAAACTCGCGAATACCTCGGCTGGTACTTCCCCTTATGATAGAGGCAGTAAGCGCCTCTGAAACGTCGGCAGATCTCGACAAACGCACACGGGGCGACATCCCAGAAGACAGGGGAACCAGAAATCTCACCCGGGAGTGCGGGTTGGTGGGAGGAGACGTTCGTTCGCCGGCATTGGCCTGAGGACAATCACGAAACTACTGACCCGCATTGAGTAATACGGCTTCGGGCATTTTTAGTGTACGCAAGTCTTATTACGTAATGGTGAAACTGTGTGTTGCGTTGGACAGGTTTTGGATTCGCGGTTACTGGTATAGGGTGTTTCAACACTGGATGTGTTGCTGATGAACTTGAGTGGGTGATCGGGCCCACATCGAAAAAGAATGCAATGATCATGCATGTACGTAAGTAAAGCTAATGTACTCCGAATATAGTAGCCAGTGTCCGTCACGCTGGAAAAGGTGGAATTAAGTTCTGACGGTGGTGCCTATGGTGGGGTCTGGCGGAGTTGGGCTGTGTGTTGATGCGTTTGGGAAAAATCTGGCTTCAGTCGCCGTGAAGATGTTTTTGCATTTAATTTGCTTTATAAAGACATTTTTTAAAATGAATTTTGCACTTTTAATTCGATTTACAAAGATGTCATTACTGTTCAACAAGAAAGAGGTTTATTCCCCTCGACTTTGTCATTTTTAAAATAATTTTATCAACAAATACGAACGAATTTTGTGTGCGTGTTTTGCAGTACTGCTTCGTCTTATTTCAATTTTATCCTTCAACGTTTATGTAACGACGACTTAAGTTGTGAGGGAGCCAAATGGGCCGCAGGTCTAATTTTAGCTCCGTTCAGCTTGACTGCGCCTCAAATATTAAGTCGCAGACCAAAACAGAAATTCCAGAGCCTTTCCCATTTGAAATCGACTTGTGCCTGTTCGTATAGCGAGCGCTGTGGTAACTTCACAAGGTTATGGGAACTTCATTTCGCAATCTTTCTGAATGCCATTTGCATGACGTTCACATACGCGGGCTTTTTATTCTAATATTCTCCTAATAACGCAGGAATTTCTTACGTGTCCATGGCAACGAAACGCAACCGAGCAGTCGCCATATTTTTTATTTTTCCTACGATGTTTTATAGCATTGTTTGACGCAGACCAAAGAAAATTATAATTGCAAGAGGGAAATTACAATTTTTTTAGAGTTTCAATATTGTTTCGCGTTTTCGACGTTTTTAATTCTCTTGACGTAATCATTAACACCGAACAATCTCATTACGACACTGTCTTTTTTTTTTAGATACCGACGTTTCGGGAAGAAAGCGTCGGTATCTACCTGCAAGTCCTAACGACTTAACGCAAAAACAAAAAAGTCGTCATTTTTATCGCCGTGACAACGTAAATTCTCACAAGTAATCTTAACTTCGACCTCACAACTTCTAAATCGTAAAAAAAAGTTAAGCCTGAGAACGTGCTCCTCGTGTTGAAATGTTGTGGCACAAATGAGCGGTTGTTAACGGTGTCTTTTTTTACGCAGTTACGGGGATGGGGGACTGATGATATTTGCAACGAAAACGTGACTGTTTTGAGCGTTGGATGACTGAACTATATTTACACTTGAGTTATTGCAATTCGTGCTTTTGTTGGCAGACATGAAGCAGTTTAAGTTTTATGAAGTGGTTCATGCTTTGGTGTGAGAACTGCTGCAATCGATTCTGAGGTAATCGATACGTTCGCTGCAGACGTCAGATGCACGTCGTTCAATAAACCTTGAAACCACGTGACTTGTTGAATTATTTACAGATCGCAATGTTTGTGACACAATTACCGGAAACGTTGTGCTTTTATTGTGCACACAAGTATCAGACTGCAGTGTGGGGTTTTCAGGTTCTCACGGAGATGAATTTGTCGATTATGGTAACCGCTGTGTTATAACCCAGTCGACGTGGGTTTATTGATTCGCCGATAGCCTTCAGGTTTTCCTACAAAAACTTTGTGTGGTTTTTGTCTTGATCATTATCCGATTGATCGGTCCTTTGGTGTGAGGGACCAAGTTTCACACCCGCACACGACGATACAAATGTGATGGGTGGAGCGAGGCGTGTTGCCACGATTTGTGTGACACATGGGACAGGAAGCTGAAAGAGTCTCCCGAAGTGGAGACTTCTGTCTCTTGTCTCTCTTAGTAGTAAAGCACGCCCGTGCGCCTCCAGGATCACGCCCAGGAGGAGGATGGACCTGTAGCCCCGTTGCGGTCGAAACAGACGAGCAGATGCCTCGAACATCCCACGCGCGTTCACGAACATCCAAGAGTTCAAACCTGACGCTGTCATCCACTAAAACACTCAAAAGTAGGGCACATGAACTTCAAGAGTTTCTGCTGACTTTGTTTGTGATTCTTGGCATTTTATCGTCCTCAGTGGTTTACAAATTGTGGTCCATGAACCCCGTAGAGGTCGGGTTTAAGCCAGAGCAAAATATTTCGGTTGGTCTGATTATTTTTAAGCTCGTAGGTATTTTCGGTGTCGAGTGGTTGTTTATGTTGAACTGAAAACAGCGTGGAAGTATACATTTTAATATTATCCTCCCCTGTACGATTGCATCTTCCAAGTGGTCTGTTCCGTTCATGTTTTAAGACCAACATTTTCTCCTCCCTCATCTCCACAGTGTTCCTCCAGATGAGGCCTAAATACTCCTCAGACACTCCCAATCCCTTAACATGAGAGACGAAGTTTTACTTTGTGTTTCTGGAAAGCTGTCTTCACGCTGCAGGCTTCAGTTCGCGTTTTCCAAGTGAAAAGCTACGTAGTCTTGCGTTTTGTATCGAACTTGTTCAGGGGCTAGACAGGAGCTGGATCGGTTTACGGTCACAAACGTCACTACTCCTTTGTTTTCCCGGGCTCTCTTTTGTGGCAAAATATTCGCTCAAACGGGAAGGTTCGCTGACGTCATGGATCACTACATGACTCATACGCGTCATTTCGTATCGAGGTCGTCGTTATCGGTCAGAAAACACCTCCAAACCGCGTTCATACAACGTGGCCTCCCTGTCTGAGTGTTTGTCGCACGATTTTTAGAACGTATGCTACGAAAAGTTGGAAGTCTTTTGTTGTAATCTTTTCGGCGTAACAGAAAATGCAAATCAATGGCTTGAACTTGCGTTGTGGAAGTCTCGTTCCGGACTCACGCGCGTCCTCACCCAACCTCGGTTACAGCAACAACACATCCGACGTTTAAGGTTTTCGCAGGTTAACAAAGCAGTTGAACTTCGTCTCCGGTTCTATGATGTGACGCATTTCCAAACGGTAATAATTCCAAATCTGAAAGTTTGTGGCCATTCTCACAACGAACTTTCTGGACATTATCCATCGTCTTGATTTTAATAACAATCGTTAATTTTTTTTGTAACAATTCACGCGAAATCTTCTTACGTTCCAAAGAACATTTCGCTCTGCGTGTTTTTTCATTGAATACGGAACCAACGATGAGTGGCTACGTTCCGCCGATGATAACATCGCCGTGTCCTTGAGGTCCATCGTAATGAAAACTGAAATGCGTTGTCAATAGCACTTCTGCGTCGGGACACAGCGTCGCCCCCCGTTACGGCGCCAAGTTTCCGCGGGTGTTGGGTGGGGCGGGCTCCATCGGACACTGAGGCTCGTCTTCTGCAGTGCCATCGCTCATCACCTCGGTCACACTCCGAAGACGATTTAAGAACGCAAGAAAACCTCCTCCAGGGTTAACGTGAAATGTACATCGAGGAACCGTGCGTGACTTGTCTGTTGAGTTGCTCGCTTTTATTAGGAAGGCCAGAGTTTTGTTAATGCCGCGTTTAAACGTCGACCAGTTTTTATCAGACTATACGGCGCAACATCTGTAATTTATTTTTAAAGCCACAGATTTGAGCTAGTTCTGCTGTTTCGGCAGAAAATCGATCGTCTTCCACTTAAGAATCGTTTTGGGACACAGAAACTGTTACTAATTTAAAAGAACTTAATCGTTTTTGTTATGCAAAAGTGCGGGTCACGGGCGATCTAGTTACTGCAAGGACCACGACAGAGCAGTTAGGTGATGACGACACAGAGTAAGACGAATGATAATTTGGATAGATCTGTCAGACCAGCCCCTCCCCTCCCCTAACACAACAGCGATACATGTCATGTATTGTCTGAATTGTCGTCGTCAGAAGTAGCAGCTGCAGTGACTCCCAATTCTGAATTTCTTCTGAAGGCGCCGAGACACTGAGACGATCTCTATTTCCTGATTTATAAAACGTGTTTTGAAATCCGTGGCTCGCGTGACCTTCTCGTTAAATCCGCAGAAAAACCTGTTGGCGCTTGTACTGACGTACTTGTACTTTCGCAGTTCGTGCTGACGAAAAAAGCCGAGAATCTTT
>NW_019059695.1:147998-160991 GCF_000696155.1 Zootermopsis nevadensis | reverse complement strand
TCTTTTGCGATGTTGCGCCGTCGTAGTCTGATAGAAACTTGCCTAGGTTTCAGGGGCTCTCACTGCTTCGATCGTCAGGGCTCAGACTACAAGGTGTAGCATCTCAGAAGACAGCCATCTTCTTAATTTTTACTCCAAGAACCAAGTGCACCGCAAAATTTAACTCTGTTAGCGAAATGCAGGCGCCTTCACGACACTGACACTCACAAATTTTCCTGATTAGTAGAAGCAATTATAAATGTCACCAGAAAAATTGCCAGCAATTGGTAACTCGTGGTGACCTCTCGACCCGCATCTTCGCAGCCCACTCACTGGAGCGGTGTCGTTGGAGTGGCTTTCAGAGCGGCGCTTTCCAAGTGGATGGATGCACAGAATCTGACTCTACCCTACAGAGGAGTGTTCTTATGTTCCTTCTGCTACTGGATTCGATGTCAAGGAATGGGATAGTACCACCAGCTTTGAGAACCAAACAGAACTTAGAAATTCCAGTGGACTTTAGGGCCTGCGCTCGTTCTGAGGGTTTGGGCCACTCCCTTCCTTACTGTCTCGAATTAATTGTTTGCGAGTAATCTTTTCATCGGGCTGTACGCAGTCTGAGCTGCTGACAGCGTTGCTAAATAAACCAGAAATATTAATCTGTACTGAAAAGAAATGGAGGCATGACACACGATCTCCGAACTGTTCAGCGTTTGTATCCATGACGACGACGTGAGAGTACCCGAATTGTGTCGTATCTTCTGATCGATACAGAGGACCAGTCTCACTTGTAGGGTAGCGTGGGGATAACGACGCCTCGTCTTTGAACGCAGCGCGCTGATTGGCTGCAGATGCTTTGACGACGTTTCGGGTTGCTTCCTCGGTGCCTGCATCTTCGCTAATGAACCGATTTCTTTTCATGTCTTTTGTTATTTATGCTAGAAATTAGACAGTGCTACTGCTGCTGGGATATTTGTTATGAAGTGCGGAGAATGACGATGGCCGGATTATAAAATCGCGCGATTCCCCAAACTTTCGGAATTAAACATTTTCTGACATCATCCAGGCAGGAAACTTCACTTGTGATTGGAGTACTCAGGCGAATACATTTTCACGCTGAAAGTGACGCGGTTGATTTTCGTGGCAAGGTGATGTCCCTGACATGAAAATGTTCCATCGGCTGTCGCAGAAGGAACGAATAATGAAACCGACTGCAGTATACAGTGTCCCGTAATTTTATGTCGGAAAGAAATATTTCGTTTAGATAAGCAAAATGCATGCGGGGTCTAAAGTCCTTGGCCATAGAAACACGAGATGTTCTTAAATCTCGCACCCGATCTGAAACAGAAGGAAACTGCGAAGTCACTTTCGCTGGACCTGCTTTCGAGCAACTACCACTCACGTGCAGGAGAGATACGTATAATGGTTTCTGCGCTGTGTGGCGCGACAGACATTTCAACAGTTCTGTAGTAAATAATTTAACAACAACGTTCCATTACTGTTTGTGCGTGGTCGGTAACAGTGGCCCCCTGGTTCACCGGACCTCACACCAGTTGATTCAAGAGGGGATTTGGAAATAACGCGCGGGTGTCACGCTTCAGAAATTAAATATCAACCAGCCTTTACGAATATTTAAAAATTCTGTCGCTGGTACCCGGAACCATTCCGAGGTTTAACGGTGCCCGCAGGCCTCCACGTGCCTGGAATTAATTCAGTTCGCGTCGTGTGCCACATGCAGGGCCGATACCTGTTCATTGACGTCATACTCCACTTGGATCAGACAACAGGAAGTTAAAATCAATCGGTACGGCGTCCAGCAACACGCGGCCGTCTTCGTGTTGCCAATGTCGATGTTTCTAGTATCAAACTCTTCGTTTGTTTTCGGAGCGGCGTGATCTGGAGTGCTTTATAGAGGTCGCATGCTGAGGAGGGAAAAGCATGGAAGAGAGTGTGATTTTGAAATAGACGGGGAACCCGTCGACCTTGAGTCCTGCATTGGTCCATCGATGATGATGTCATTCGTACGTAGTTCATCTTCTGGCTGGCGATCGAAAGGCACAGTGTTCAGTTCTTGTATATAGCCTAATTTGGGGGTGAAGTATGGGGCACCGAAGTTATACAAAGTCAAAAAGCGACTGGGTGCTTATGAAATTCTGCACTGACATTTACAGGGCCACGAAGATTCAGAATTTAAAACCATTCTTGGTGAGGAAACTTTTCCCTGGAGTATAGATTTTTGAAATGGAGGATGAAATTCAGGTTCAGTCGAAAATTGCGAAAGCGAACTGGCGCGCAAGGAAAATCTTCAGACTGAAAGTTTCGTTCAGAAGCTTTCAAATTGCCAAGAAACCGTAAAAATGCAAAACAATTTTTTGCTCACAACGAGTGGAGGGGAGGGGAGGGGGGGGCGTTATGGAAGTTGTAACTCGGACCCCCTCGATGACCACGTGACGCGCTGACCTGAGCATAATTTATTCCTTCGTAGTCAGGGACTGACATCCGGCCCTGGGTTTCAAGCTGTGCTTGGTGTTCAGAAAAGTTTTATAAAACACAAGGACACAAAAAGTCGTAGTAAGCGAATTTGCCTTTACGCTGTTCGCAGCTAATATTTGGCAGCCGATTCCCAGGTTTTCCGCCTGAGGCAGTTTGGAATGCATCCAAGTTGTATCAAGCACAGTCACTAATTATAGCATCGAAATTGTTTGCTGATATTTAAAGAAAACACGTTGCTATTCATAGGGCCGTCTCGTCCCGTGTCTTCCGCTCGGTGGTAATACGCTCTTGCGTTACCGTAGTTTCACCGATAACGCAGGCTCGAGGCGGCGTGGCGTGGACACTGCAAGCTTATCAAGTCTTGGGCTGAGGTGCGCGGATCAGTGAGGCCCACATCGAGCGGCGATTCGCAAAATATCTTTTAAAAAAACAACGAACGGAAACGTCGTTGGCTTGTCGGAGCATTTCTGTATCGAACTGAAGATGGCAGTGCTCCACGCGTTTCCAACCAGCGAATTGATTAATTACGAAGTTGCGTGGCTTCTTGCTGCTAAGATGGTCTTCGTCGTGTTTCTGTCCTGCTGATTTTATTATTTGGACTAGCCGTGGTGTCCGGCTTCAAAATTCAGACTGCCATAAGACTGATGCTTATTCAAGAATCCCTGTTTGTCCATGTGGAAAGTACGTATTTATAGACTTACTTGCCCATTAGAAAATTCTCGAGATTATTTTAATTTTCCTGCTATTGTAATAAATTCTTCCCGGGTTACCAGCCGTGTCAGGTGGTTGAAAGGCGAAATTTTCTGTACCCTGAAGACGAGGACGAAGAAGGTTCTTGAAACGTTGGTTTTCTTCGCCTTTCAACCACCTGACACGGCTGGTAGCTCCAGATCAAATATTATTATTATTATTACTTTATTCTACCTTCATGCCCTTGGTCTTGTGAGAAAAGAAACCGCCCTCAAAACTGGGTAAAATTTTGACATTTTCACGACTCTCCGAGAACAACTGTGGGTTATGACGCCGTGCTGTATTGTGCGTAGATACGAAGCTTCGGTGTAACATGCTGTGTCCATCGTCAGAGTTTCAACCGCAGTCGCTTGTGTTCCGACAGGAGCCCGCTGAGAGTCGCATCCCCGTGTTCCTGAAGCACCCCTCTGCCGCGCCTTCGCATTTGTCCCTGCGCGGCGCCTTCACCCTGAGGTCTCACAATGACAAGACGATCACGCGGCCTTCGTCTCTCCTCGAGCTCTTCGGGAGGAACAAGGTAGCGGCTCTGCCCTCGAAACCCATGTCAGTTGCGTCAGGGCCGCACAAGGTCTTCGAATCGACGCCCGACAACAGTCAGACGTCGTGTTCATCGGCGTTCGGCGTCAGAACCGAAAATGTGAGGAACTGCGACGCGGCGGACGAGGGCAGGTGTTGGCGGGACGGCCCAGTGACGGCGGCACACCTGGGGCATCGCGTGTCCGTCAGTCGCACAAAGGTAGGCTGCTGACACGAGGTAACGTAGGACTACGTAAGTGGAGCCTAGGTGGCAGGATTTTAGTCCAGGAGGCTCATGGCGTTTGGCTGATAATGTTCTGCAGAACTGAAATACATCCAGTTTTTTAAGAGGGTTGGAAATTGCTCTGGTGGCCGCAATTTCCTAACCTTCTAAAGGCCTGACTTTGTCTACATAAAATTTAGAAATCCAGTTCCTACCCAAAGTAATTACAACCGGTGTTCATTGTAAAGGTGGGAATCCTCCGCTACTTCGGCGAAATCGAACAGAGCCCTGGTGTCTTCTGTGGAGTGGAGTTGGACGAGCCCGTCGGCCTGAACGACGGGTCGGTGGAGGGGGTGAGATACTTCACGTGCAGACCGCAGCATGGCATTATCGCCCCCGTGGGAAATGTCCGAACCGTTCCCGGGGGCGGCTGGCAGGAGGCTCAAGACTCCCGCTCCAGGAGGAGGAGTGAGACCTTCATTCTCGACGAGTCGGGGCCCTACAGTCTGCTGGAGGGACTCGAAACAACCGCGCAGCCGACTGACGAGGATGTAGACTGTTGCGAGATGCAGGTGAGCACAGCGGTGGTTGGAATCAGAAGACGAACCATCCCAACTGTTCGCTGCCTTTAAATTACCTTTTGGGCTGATTTTTTTCCTCCACGAATATGTCAACTTGCAGAAAATGTTAAAAGAGGGATTCGTTTGCTATCTCGGATAAGCATTCATTAAAGTAATAATTCGAAATCCACCCACACATTCTCTAATTTTATCATCCATTCCGCGTGATTTTTTTTTTTCATTTGCTTGAGCTCAGGATTGCATTAATTGATTTCCATCTGCGCTGAAGTAATTTTTGTTGTGTTCTATTAATTTAGTGCTCCATTAATAACCTTTAATGAACACTAAAACCTTTGCATTACTTGTACGTTTATCCAGTACACATTTTTGTGTATTGAGTGTGTGCGGGCAGTGAAAAGTTCTATGTGAAGGCTGTAATTTCATAAATAATTGAAGAGAGGAATGTCTGCATGCCATTTATAAATCCTTCTGCGGAACGTGCCTGTTAAATGGACGCTGCATACTTCTGTAGTCTTGCTCTTATTTCGTTGTGCGTCGGCAGGTCGTTGCATGGAAAGTCGAAAGAAAGAAAGAAAGAAAGAAAGAAAGGGTTGCTATTGACCAAACCCACCTTCGCCTGAATCGAGCTCGCTGATACAGGGTGTTGTGTCTTGCTCGCAGCAGCCAAGCGCCGTGTCGACTCCGACGCCCAGCAGCCCGGCCAGCAACGCAGCGCCGTGGGAGTGTTCGGCGAGCTCCTTGACGTCATCGCACACCCGATACCAGTCGCACCCTTCGCAACAGTCCAGCGTTCAGGGCTCCTTTGAGCAGGACGAAAGCAGTCTCGGTGTTCTCACCCCTGACCAGGTCTGTCCCGTGAGCGCGCTGTCCCGACACCAGTCTCAGCTCCAGACGCACGCCGCACAGCAGCTTAGCAAGCAGAACTCCTTCGAGCTGGACGAGAGCCTCGGAATTCTGACGCCTGACCAGATGATAGACTTCACCGTGTGCGCGGACAGTACTATTGCAGGACGAACTCCATCCTTCGAAGACATGGACGTCTTTCTTCTCGGGGATTTCAAAGGCGATCGCGCGGAAGATCTGCTGCCCGATCGCCTGCCATCAGAATCAGACGGGCCCTCTTCGTCGAATTACCCGTCTTCAGAATTTCCGCAATTTCCTGACGATGCCGAGAAAGTGACGAACGCCGATAACTTTCTTCTGTCCAAGACGGAGGACCACCAGCTGTGCACCCCA
The DNA here is from genome assembly GCF_000696155.1 of Zootermopsis nevadensis. The sequence continues at coordinate 155,216 of NW_019059695.1, read as the reverse complement.
AACACGGTCACGTGCATGTCGGAGGACCTGAGTGACAACGTCTGCCCAGCAGTCTCCAAGTCCAGCGGCGGAGACTTCAGGGTCGGGCAGGATATTTCAGATCGCACGCTGTCACCCGAGGACCTCCCGATGGACGCTCCGTTCCAGGAAGTAATGGGAGAGATATTACAGAAATCAGATGTGACGTCAGAGGGCGCCCGTGACACGGCGGGGCTTTCGGGTAAGTGTTGGGCGATGGGATAGACGTCATTAAATAAACATCCTTATTCCAGAATTTTCGTACAAATGTAAGCGATGTGTTTGTCAGGCGCGACCTCTGCCGGCCCGTCATCGCGGTCCTCGGCCGCTCCTCCAGCAGGCAACAGTTTCGTGACCAGTGTGACGAGTATCACGAGCCTCGACAACGGATACCAGGGCGACGGGGAGTGGAGTCGCCCGGCGAGCAGGGGCGCCGATCACTCGCCCACCAATCACCGGGTCGTGAAGCCGAAGACGTCCACGGCAGACCCGATGACCGACTCCGACTTCTTCACTGAGAGCGATGCAGACATGCACGACGAGTTGGCTGCAGGCTCCAGTCGAGGGGACCGCAGGGCCCAGGTCATCGACGGCACGCTGTATGGGGCCAACCTTCACACTGGCGGCACGGGTGAGAGCTCTGTTTAAAATTGACCTCCGATGCCAAATTTAGTCTGAATTCGAATACTGGAAGCAGACCTCGGACGACCACGTACTTACTTATTGTGCGTCATTAAACTACTTGCAGGCCACCAGCACCAACGATGCCCCAGCTTCACGGCCTCCATCAACGAGGAAATGGAGTCCAGCGGCGTGTACTCGGACCTCGAGAGGCGGCCCGAAGATGCTGCCGCCTCCGACGAGAAGGCGGTGCAGGGCGAGGATCGAAATCCCGCGGAAGGAGATCTATCCCCCGATGCGTCCACCAAGACCGTTTCATCGCGATCCGAACAGAGTCAGGTGAAGGAATCTGTTCCCGTCTTTACAACGATTATCGAGCAGGTCGTGTCTGAGAGCATCAGAGACTTGACTTCGATTGCCGTAAGCGACAACAACTTGCTGGCAGAGAACAACTTGAAAAACCAGAGGGCCTTGTTAGTTTTGAACCCGGTTGCTGTCACAGGAGAACCCACGGATCTATCGTCGGACAAGCCGGCCCGGAAAACAGACGTTACTCCCCTCGAAAGCCCCGGAATCATCAAATCACCAACGACCGTTTCTGGTTCGTCTCTCGTCGCCTCAACCGGAAGCAAGTCCTTTAAGGATGACGGGAGTCTTCAGCCGAAGAAGTTCAAAATGCCGAAGAGGAACGTGGCTTCGAAGATAAAGGCGATGATCGAGTCGTCTAGCCCCTCCACCGGAGTAAGTCCTGACGCCGAGGACGAGAACCAGGAGAACAGGAGGCCCACCCGCGCTCAGCCGAAGACCCTGAGGAAGAACGGAGGTCGGTGGGACGCCGTCATGAGCAAGATCGCGCAGGGCCAGGCAGAGCAGAAGCTGAAGCCGCGGAGTCTGAAGGAGGTGAAGAGCAAGGTGTTCGCGAACCTCATGCCGCCCCCGACACAGCAAACCGAAGGGGCGCCTCGTCGCGGCGCAGAGCGCACCCGGAAGACCGTCTCGAGCAACTTTGGGCCGTCCGCGTCCTCGAGGGCTCTCAAGGAGAACTCTCCGCTGAAGACAAAGAGGTGAGTGCCGTCGTCGTTGGGCCTTAGAGCAGTCGACGCGCGACTTCGTGTTTCTTCTCACCGGGCGATGATTTTGTGCAGTCGCAGGGCACGAACCAGGGCCTCCTCGTCGTCCCTTTGTCAGCAGCAGCAGCAGCAGCAGGCCGGAGGAAACGGGACCGCTCCGGGCAGAGGGTCTTCGCGAACCAGTTCCCTCCACAGCTCCGTCAGTGACGTGAGCGTCAGTCAGCGTCACGTCGTTGGCAATGCGAAGGCCTGCTCAAAGTCGTCGTCGTCATCACTCCGTGAGTACTCGGCCTCTTACAACTAACGAAGTGGTAATTATACGTACCACCTGCTTTAGCGGAATAAGTGTCGGCCCAGCTACGTGATTTCTCACATAATACAAGTAGGCCTGCTTCTAAAGGCTACCTACTGGTACCAGCACATGAGAATGTGCTGGTACCAGTTTTCTGTTGGTATCATTTTATACCAAACTTCGCGTCCTCGGACGTTTCTGATGAGAGGAATCGCTGTCCCGGATGGGAATCAGTTAAGTCCGACAGAGCATGCGCAGAGCACTTAAAATGACAAAGTAAATCTGCAAGGAAATTGTAACTGTTTGTCTGGCTTCCAGTCTTTGCCTCTTCGTCAAAGCAAAACTTGTCCGAAGTCGAGGGATTTCACCGTCGATGTTCACGGCGCGTATCGTGGGGGAGCAGGACGCGCCATTTTCACGCCGCAATGAACTCGTTTTCTGGTTTCCGGCAACCAGAACAAGCGTTTCGCGTTCTATGTGCTGCCATCTAAGAACAAGTCTCGCAGGTTTCAACGTACGACTACAGAGGGCTCGAGCGGCAGGTCTTGCCAATCAGGCTATAAAATTTGGGTGTCGAAGGACGACGAAGACAAAGTTTAGGAATAAATGATAGAAAAGTCATCGACGGAAGACTGCATGATGATGATGATGATGATGACGTCGGACGTCCCACCCAAAAAGAAGCGAGGGAGTGATTGATCTTATTGGTCCTCTGAAGATGGAGACAGCATGTCCTCCGAAACACTTGCGTGTGCTTAAGAAACACGACAAGGCGAGCGTCGACAATCCCAAATTTCATAGAATTTGCTCCTGTCGTAGAAAACCACTCGCCGACGTTTCTGTGGCTGTGTTTAAAATTCTGTGCATCCTTTGGTGTCGGACGCAGGGAATGACTGCTTTATTTTTCGGGGTATTACACGTGCCAGAGAGCTGGTTAACCCTCTGAAGCCACGTGGAGCTGTGCTTTTCCTTCCTTGACGTCACGACAGTTCGCCAGGCATTGCAAGACTCAGATAAATCTTTGAGCCTCTCAGCCCAAGTGTGGAATTTTTGAAAGCGTGGCTCGTGTGTTGGTACTTAGCAGTAAGTGCCGTCGGCTAGTCGGTTTAAGAACACCCGGTAGTTGTCACGGTTCTGTAACCTCGCCTTCGAGGGGAAGCCAGAGGCCGTTAGGAAAATTGACATTCGTGAAGAAGTTTATGTTCTGTTTCTATAGTAACGGATGTGTTCGGTCACGCGGAATAGACAAAAATTCATCCTCAAATCCCGAAATCAACAGGCAGACAGGCGATGCATCATTTTGAGTGATATTATTAAATGACGATTCCATCAAAGATGAAGCTGATGTGGGCGTGTACTTTACGTTCTAGCGTTTAAAGGGTCAAATGCCTCAGTTGCGTTCTAGAGAGGACTTAAGTCTGTCTCATCCTCGGGAACTGTCCTTATGCGGTTTTTGCAACTCGTGTTTCGCTTTCTGATACGAGGTGACACACAATCATCAATACATTAATGGCCAGATTAACCTAACCTAACGCATCCCTACGCGAGTAGTTTGAATTTTGAAAGATTTCGAAAAAATTTAATGTTATTATAATTTTTCAAAATTCTGAAAGTTTTTTTGAAAATTTCAAAATTCTGTGAGATTTTAAAAAAAAAATCGAAAATTATTAATTTTTAGAGATATTCTGCCAATTTTGTTGCTATATCTTGACCGTCAGATGTTTTTCATACTGCTGCCCCGGGATCTTGAATGTGTATTCTTTGTTTAACGACGCTGTCATGGCCCAATTTAAGGTATAATCTCGTATTGGGATCACGAAAGACCTCAGAAAGATTTGAAGCAGAGACTTCCAGAATACGAAGTAAGACTGCGATCCACTCGACCGTGGAGGGGGCGGCGTCCCCCACTGGTGAAGGGAACAAGTCGATCCCACAGCGGGGAAGAGCAGTTCATTGGCCCTCAAAGATCATTGATCTAATTGCAGAGACTTCTTTTGTGCTCGTTTGAAGGAGGAACTCGAGAAATCTCGAAGCAAATTGTAAAAGTCGATCGCTCGAGCGATATTTCTTCAACACCGACGATCACTGCAGTAGAGTTATTATGCCGTGTCCAAAACTTTTTACGTCGACTGTGTTTCTCCTTATTTTCGTCGCTGCCTTTTATCGGGAGGTCCTGCGTTCAAATCTCGTGCAACGCGAGGATCTTCAAGGCCGTGAATGTGTCATTCTTGGTCTTGTGACGTTGTGTGTTTCGGAGGAACATACTGCCTCCATCTTCAGAGCGGGTAGTACGTGCACATACTCGGCATCAGAACCTATAAAACCAAGTTTAAGAAACCCAGGATCTTTCATCCGATGCGTTTTATTGATTCGGGCACGAAAAGCCGTTGTCTTAGAGTCGATTAGACTGCGAAAAGAATCGATCCTCGACTTTGCAGTGGAACAGTGGCCGCTCCAGAGCTCGTGATGACAGTGATTTTGAGGCGTTCGAAATTAAGTAAGCGGGTGTTAACGAAAATCAACATTTGTTGTCGCCTTTCGCTCTTAAGTTAGCACCAACCTGTGAAAGCCGTCACGTGTCTCCGGGACAACCCATCACCAACCGACGTTTCCCATTTGTGTTGTTTGTTCTGTCTGGAAAAATCGGTGGCTCATACAGCAGCAGACTGTAATGCCACCCGAAACCTGCAGGAAGCACCTCTGAAACGTCGGTGAGCTTCTGCCAGACTTCCCGGCGCGAGAACCCAGAAGACAGTCGACATCAGGACTTTTGGAAGCGAATTAAATGCTACGAAAAAGTTATATTTTCCCCCCCGGCGTCTGCTGGTTACGTCATAGCTCGGCGGTAGTTCCCGTGAGTCGCGACGTGGCTGGAGGGAGTCTGTGCCGTATCGAACCGGTCGCTCGCCTCTCAGTGGCACGCAACACGCCGCGCCAGGAAGACGTTTGGCGCTGCGTCCATATTGATTTAGTCTGACGGATCTGAACTTTGCTGCGGTCTCGCGCGGAACTGTGTCCACGAACACGGGGAGGATGTGGTTTCTGTGCTTAACCAGTGCTAGTGACGCACGCCGTCTTGTCGACGTGTTTTGTTTCATTGTGCGAGTGTTACGTGCGTGAATAACGAAGTTCTTGAAGTATGAATGCTGTTAGCGATGCTCGCAGAAGAACCGGGTGCCACGAAAGGAGAGAATCGAAACTTTAGCCGTTCCATAGTCGATTTTATTTTCGGGTTTAAATGTTCTGGCGTCCGATGCTTCGTGCCTCGTCCTCCGAAGTATTAGCGGTCCGTTTGGTGTTGATGTCGGATGGGTAAACGCGCGTCCAAGTGCCTTCTAAGTGCAGGGGAGTGCCGGCCATATCGGGTTTTCTTTCAGTACGAGAAGGGTATGGTATCGATTTTTGAACAGTGCAGCTCTTGGAAATACGGTGAATGCGCGCGAGATGCGGGTTTCTCTGTTGCTTGTTTTATTAACGAGCTTCGCCTCAGTCTTCCTCTGCCTTGTTTACTGAAAGTGGCCTTGTAACACATGGACGACCATCCCAGTGCTTGGTCGCTTCGAAATAAGTTCCTAACGTGGCTGAAGTTGCTTTGAATTCTACCGGTTTCTGTGACGAAATAAAAAATAAAAGTGTGAAGTGTGTGACTGGAATTCCTGAGCGAAGTTTATCAGCTACGTCAACAGTTTTACATTTGAATAAGTTAGGCTTCTGATGCCGGCTTAACAGACAAGACGCCAGAGAAGATAGAACAAAAAAGTGACGTTGTTTGTGCATCCCAGCACGGAAAGAAGTCTCCGTGGTAACACACAGCCGGGTGGAAACCTGTTGAGAGCGACAAAACCAGAAGACAGATGGCTGTAGTGAACGTCGGCCATTGCCAAGGATGTAACAGCTGACACGTTACGAAATCTTCAAAGTTCTTGTCTTTCGTCGAAACGAAATTTGCAGTCAGTTGAGACCGCTCGCAGGCGTCATGTTGGCGTCAAGGTAGCAGGAGTTAATTGCGATGGGTGCTCACGGGTCCAGAGAGAGGGCCCCAGGCCCCAGAGGGGGGATCGGCACTCCGTCGAGGACTCGTTTCGCCAGTCTCAAGAGAGGTGAGTCGAGATTCGGCTAATAATAGTCACGTGATGACCTCAGCTGTCTGGTCGCTTACGAACAATAAGGATCGGGGGCTTTTTGGCTTATTTTAAAACTGGGCGACCTAATTCACTCCAGCACGCTTACTCCCAGATGTGACGGTGAAGTCAGCTGGAAGGCGAGTATTTCAATGCTGTCGGCCATTGCCCAGACACACACACACAACGTCATGTGATTGGTTATGTAACGACATTATTTCAGCTACCGAGATTAGGTATGGCTGAGGCAGAAAGTCCTGGAGACAGGCCACGACCACTTCCTTCTACATCCTTTCCACTTCATTATTCAGTAATAATTCTCTGATGGACGCTGTACCCTGCCCCGAGTTATTGGACGGCGTTGTTAAATAAACCATAAATAAATATGATTTTTGTGAATGGTAACTGACAGTGACATGACGTTCAGGCCAGTTTTCTCGGACATCAGGAACTAACACCCACACTAAAGAACGTTGTGGTGTTTCGGCCTATTTTTTCTTTCCTGAAGGAAGGAGGACAGGCTGGCATTATGTAACTCAACAAGGGAACAGTTTCTCGTCCGGCCCATGCAACGAATGGTACCTGTAACTTTTCATCGTTGTTTGAGGAGCCAGAACTCTTCTGCCAGGGCTGTCCATGGTCCGTAATGCTCGCAGCATAGGCGTAACCTTGGCACAGACGAAGGTTGTGTGTTTTGGTCGCCCGTAGGTGGAGTTGTAATGGACCTACTCGTCTCGCATTATGTAATTCCGGTCCGGTCACAGTTTCTCAGAGAGAATAAAACATTCATGATTCATGTACAGACACTCCACGCACTTGGCTGTTACGTTCCTTCATTGAAGCATCCACAGGTTTTAAATGAACGGAAAAGCCGGACATGCGGATAGAACAGAAATTTATTAAGAACCTCTTTCGTTAAGTCTTAAACACGGCCGTCAAGCGATAATTTTATATGTGGATTACGCCAGTGTTTCATGTCACATCTGAATATTGTGTTCTGCAGTGACCCGTTTCTAAGATCGATGTGTTGTAAGGAAAGTTATTTGACGGCTGTGCCGCTGAAACTGGGAAACTCCCAACTGAGGAAGCGATCACG
>NW_019059695.1:120297-144408 GCF_000696155.1 Zootermopsis nevadensis | reverse complement strand
TTCATTCGCTTCCTATGTTGGCATCAGAATTTCACCAAACGCTGCTGTCCCAAGGACGACATAAAAATTCAGACCGAATGCATTAGGACCCTTCCAAAAGCTCCGGAACTAGTTCAGGTTAGGAAATTTCGAAGGCAAGTTGTTTCGAATCTGAACGTCAGAGTTTCTGGCAGATAACTCGTCACCCGTTTGAGCCCTCGTCGGACTGAAAGGGCGTGAGTGACATGGATGGCTGGCTCCGCGCATTGTTACCGCGAGATTTGGTTTGGGGGACCCGCCCGTCTATATTCTGCACAGTGTGGGTGAGGATGCCTCCGAGGAAGTCCAACGTATTAGGTAATTCCTCTCTCCGGATTCTGCAGAACTCTTTGCATTAATTGCGCGGTCCTTGAGGGCACTTGGAACGCACCGTGCGGGAACCAGGCCTGAAGCTGCCGTGTTTGATTCGCCTTTCTTTCGGGTTATCGTGACTGTTCGGGTAACGAACGATCAGTGAATTCCGTTCGGGGTCATTTAAAGAAACGCCAGATTAGCCGATCTGGGGTTCGAAGCAGTTTCCTGCGGACTGTCAGTGCTCGAAATTACCCGCAGTCGAAGTGGCTAGGCCAATCAGCGTTTCTTTTACATCGCCGTAAACGAGTATTAATGCATATCGTTCACATGTCAAGGAGAAAGTGGCTTTATAACTTTCATTTATTTTTCTCCTTTGAAGGACGAAGCATATCTAAACAGTATTTAAAAATCTAGGCCGTACCGCGAAGAAAACACAACTCTTCACCATTACAAAGATCAACTGGTTAACGCCGTTTAAGGAAATGATCGCTTTACAACGCACTCTGTGAGAAAAATGTGGAGTTACTGAATGTTATGGCGGGTGACTTCAAAGAATTTTATATTTATAATTTTATGGACCGATAATTAGTTGTGATATATTTTATGGGTAGGAAACTCGTAACATTTTACTTAGAAAGCCTGAAAATTAGAGACCATTTACAAAAAACCCCGGGCATACGAGATGTGAGCATAATAATATTAAAATCGTGAAGAAATGTGATTTGAGAGTGTGAACTGGATTCATCTGGCTCTTGTGAACACAGAACTGATCCTCTTGGTTTCGACGTGAATAAAAGTGTCATGGTTACTCAAACTCTGGCGTATTTGTGAGCTACGAAGTAACTGTGAGTTTATTTCCATAAAATTTCGCCGTATCTCACTAATTGAAGCAAAGTAATTCTACGAGAAGATACAGGCCGAAAGGGGTGGGTGCTGAACAACTTGGCAAATTCGTGAAAGTAACCTTGCGCCTTTCGTCTTCCGTGTGTGCGGTCGGTAAAAATATATTACTTCAACGTCAACTGTGGTCTGGAGGAACTGAAGAAAACTATGAAAATCGTCGTTCAGGGTTGTCGGCCTCCGGGCCGAGGTTTGAACCAGAGACCTCTAGTTTGAGCTTTGTGTGTGTTTTGGGTAATACGAAAACCTAAGATTAATTTTCCTCGCGACGTAAGTATGAAAGGTGATCAAAATCCGTGAAGCAGTTTCGGAGATGAAACATGAGAACGAACATGTTGCTTGTTGAGAGTGTGAGGCGTTCTTTCCCAGTCTGAGTAGAGTGAGCTTGGTCTATCTCAGTGGCATTCAACCTTTTTTGTTCGCGTACCCCCAGATATAATTTCTCTTCAACATTGTACCCCCAAAGTTTTTGGTGTATAATTCAAGTTATACATAGTATATAATCTACATCTAAAATAAATTAAATAAATTACATTACTCATTATTCAGTGTTTATCATAAAATAATTTTTTTTTTTTAAAATTTCACGTACCCCCTAAGATGTCTTCGCGTACCCCAGGTGGACACTGACGCTTTCCTCATAACCTGCAGGAACAGAATGAGACCACAGTGAAAAATACGCAATGTTTACAAAACATGTCCTTGAGAGCGACGCTTAAGTGGAGAAAGTGAATCTCGATGTTTCTGGAAAGGTGGCTAGGAGGAAGCCGCAGCTCCATCATCCCGTTTGTCCGGTGGATTTCCCTCGCGAGCCGTCTTCTTGGTTGTCCGAAACGAAGAGCATTTTGCCCGCGTGCATCGGCAAGAATTGCTTCACAAGTCATGTAGGTCTCTGCAGAAAGTGATTTTTGCCGACTGAACAATTCCAGTGAACAGTTTTCTGTGTCCCAGACTAAGCGCTTCGATAGTGTCTCTGAAATTTTACGTAATTTGGATAAGAGATTCGCTTAGAATAATGACGGAGGCTTCCAGGCTGTCATTACATTACCGAATATAATGGCTGTCTTCTGGGCTGTAGCTCAGTGTAGTTTGGTAGAAGTCTACCGACGTTTCAGAGGCACTTGATGATCGTCTTGATAGAGCAGGCAGTATGAATCTCTGAAACGTCGGTAAATTTCTTCCAGACTACACGTTGCTACAACCCAGAAAACTGCCATCTTCATACTCGCCGCTAAGCGCCATTTTGTACCTCGTGTAATAAAGCAGGAATACGCACTCGAAAGTGTCCTCAGGGCCCATATCCTTAATGATTATCCGTCGAGGGGTCAAATTAGCAATGAAGCTGTTCTTATTCGGAGAGGAAGACGGAAATTTGGTGGTATAATTACAGTTTCTATGGCTTACTGCCATAGCATTAGAAACCCGTTTAGATAATAAGCAGATAGGACGATAATATTAAAAGAGTTCTTGGAACAGTGGGAAGGAATACGTTTTCTAGCTCAGGACAAGGAAGGATTGCGAGTTTTTTTTAACACTGCGATTTATAGAACGGGTAAATAAATAGTCTGCCGTGTGCCATATATTCAGCATCCTCATACCCTTATTTATTACGATTCAGACACGACAGATGTTTTAATTAGGGTCACTTAGAAATATCACCAGTGCGACTGTTGACTGACGATGTCCGAGTGCGGGAGAATAGTCATTTGACGGCAGAAGGAGAAACGAGTCTTTTGAATCGACTTTCTGTTCCCAGCAGATGTATTCATCAGAATCGCCTTTCGTGGAAGAATTCTCGTGGGTAACTGTTAACGGAGAAAAGGAGAGAAAGCACGAGAAAGAGTGATTTCTTTCCTACGAAAGATACTACTTTATATTCTATAGCAGTTCGCAAATTGTGTTCATTAAGAACTATTTATTATTTATTCCAATTCTTGAAACCTGGGGATTGAGAACTTGGACACTGACCAAAACCTTCAGATGAAAGTTTTGTTAGTTTCCAGGGATGTATAAAATCTGCTTTTATTTTCACTGCGTCATTAATGCTGAAGGAGCCAAGATGACGGGCTGACTGTCGAGATTCAGCCGAAAGTCATTTTCAGACGGTGTCCTTGCACTTCTAAGTGACGAGAAATCAAAATTGGAAGACGAGTTCTCATCGAACGGAACCCAACGCTGTGTTAATCGTCTCCATCGCAGAAGACATTCCGAGTAATGTAGACCCACGAAATTTCTCTAAATTAGTGATCAGCCAATCGCAACGACTCTGACATCAAGAGATAACCCGGAAGAAGTTAGGAAATGCACGCTTAATGTAATTTTTACTCCGGCTGCGCCCTAACGTTATCTTCGACCTCTGTAAATGTCCGGAGGATTCCCCACTTTGTGTGAAGATTCCATTACTGTTGACAGATTTTCGTCAAAATTTGTATCTTTCGGAAGATGTTAATAAAACACTGCAGTGTCAGGTTTAATTAAAATTTGTTCAGCTGTTCTCGAGTTGTTACGTTCGTGCTGTGGCAAAGGAGACGCAGTTTCGCAATCTTTAATTGCGAACTCTCTCAACAGAGTGCCGTAGACTGTCACGTGTCTGTTGGTTGTAGTTTTTCAGATTTCTTGGGGACTTATCATCTAATGGCGACATTGAGGGTAACCGGGTTCACATGGCTGGAGGCAGGAATTGATGTGTGGCGGTGGTGGAGGGGGGGGGGACGCAGATGGACCTCGGAGGAAGTAATTTGAGAACAACTTACGCTTGTCGCTTTCACAAGAAGGAATTGTCGTCACTGTCTCGAATGCCGTCTGACAGCGTGTGCCTCGTGTTACCATGGTCTGGTAACTACAGTTCTGAGTTCACAGCTCAGATTCACGCTGCTTTGATGAAAGGACTTGGAGGTCGATAATTCAGGTTACTACAGCTGTCGACCGACACCAGCTCTCGTGTTATATTAATAATGGTTTAAAACATTCGCGTCTTTTCTTACACGTAGTGACGTTGTGTTCGTTGTCCATTTTGTCGTGGATCACTTGTTTTAAGGACTGCAGTGACACAGTGAAACTGAGTGCGAGTCTGAGTTCTCTGAGTTTTAAGAGCGACGTTTCGTAGACGACGAAGTGAGTTGCGGACAAGTGTTCTGAGCAAACGCCACTCTTCATGTTGGCTGTTTTAGCCACTCCACGTTACATTTCTCGTAAGGGTTAACGTGTCACGAATCAAACGCTGATTTTTGTTGAATTGTTTGTAAGGTAAAAGGTTTTTTCTTCGTTAAGTTAAATCTGGTTTTATCATGTCTGGAAAAGTAGGACGTCCTCGTTAGTATCGTAAAAGTTTTAAATTAAAGTCGAAACATTCATCTTTCATCACGCAACATCGTTGCGTGTCGAGAGACAAATTAATATCGCCCGTACGGAATATTTAAATTTCTCCCTTCAGTGTCTTGACATCGGCCGGCACTTCGCTCTCTGTGCGTTTGCTTCTAGACCCAGTCATTAAATCGATGATTCTGATCATTACAGAGAAGAAGGGGGTTGGCGTGACCGCCGTCGCTGACATGAAGACGCCGTCAGCTCGCAAGCAGGCGTCGCGACGCAACACCACCAACAGCACGCAGAAGCCAACGCCTTTGAGGGGTGAGTGATGCTGTGATCTTTGGTCTAAGTTGGGTGAGATTATCAAGATAGTTGTCATCTGGGATGTACAAGTAGTCTGGTAGAAATTGGTCGACGTTTCGGAGATGCTTGCAGCCTCCATCATCATGGTCACTCATCGTCCTGATGATGGAGGCAGAAACATAATCCGTTTTGTTGCTATTGTTACGCCGAACACACGGTTTGTTGAAAAATTGCTTGATGGGAGTGTGTACGCGTCGTACGAGCGCAAATGGTTCGCTGTTGGAAGGCCAGTTCCCGGAAGACGCGTGCCGGAATTCTCGCTGGCCTGCCAAACTTCCCTACGAAGACTTCTTGGCCCTGGAACAGATTGTTATGGCGAAGTTTCTTTCGACAGTGAAAAATGCGGACTTGCAGGAATCCCCCCCCCATTATGATTTCAAGGATCACAGAATAACGATAATGACTTTGCAGCTGTGTCGAAGCTGACGATTTACTTATGATACATAATATGTTTCCAATTAAGCCCAGAACATTTCTAAACTTTCTTGCTACTCGTCAGATTACTTGCTTTCACTCCTGAGTAGGCCATTACCCCACATTCAGACGCGAAAGGTCATCTTCAGGGAGGTTGCGCAGGAAACGGATGATGCTCTATTGTTACCAAGCTACAGGCGGTGGGAAAATGGCGCCCTCTCTTCTCAGCATTAGATCAGTGTGATAGCGGTTACCCTGCCTGATTATCACCCGGTCGATCTGTCTGGGTCAACTTCGTACCAAAACGGGAAACGTGTTCCTTTAGATCATTATTTTTAATGGTGTTCGCTTCGCGGTTAGCAATTGAGGTTTAAAGTACAAAACACGTCTAAATAATAGTTTAAAATCCAACGGTCTTTGCCTTCAGTATAAAACACCGCATCGAAATACGTACGTAGTCGATCTGCAGGAAAAGTTCTCCTCGAGAACCGAATTAAACGCGTAAACAGACTGTGAGTGGCGAGTGGCGTTGTGCTTTCTAAACACGGTAATGAAAATGTCTCTTCGTTAAGATATTGAAGAAGATCCATCAGCGTTTCTGATTCGTGTTTTGGTTATCAATAGAAAGTAATGTCTGGTTAAAGGTTTTTCCTTGTGTGTGTGTCTTTGTAAACGCGTCCTAATCTTAGCCTGTCTTCACGTGAAACAATGGAACAGATGCACCTTAATTATCGAGACACTCATTCCGTTGTTGTGGATACACGCGACATCTGTTTTTAGCGTCACAAACTACTCGTGCCAATGAAAAGGAACAAAGTTTGTTAAATGGGCATTGACACACAAAAGCCGAGTTCCTTCAGCTCCAGCTGAAGTTTGCTTACTGTTCCGGGTATTGATTGGTTGGGGTGCGTTGGCTTCCGGACACTCTGCCTCCATTTGTATTCTTACAGGACGTTTGTGCGTTATATATGACATGATGGCCGTCGTCTGGCAGGGACTAACCGACGTTTCAGAGGTGTTTGATACGTCACTCAAGCGACCGGCGTGTGTTTCGAAAACATTTTCCGTCGCCGAGGCGCGCGCGAGTCGTTGGCGTTTCGGTAAGCGAGCGACCTGCCGGTAGCAACGACCGCAGCCAGAACGAAACAAGTAGGGCCAGTGAGAGAGTGGAAAGTGCCAGCAGCGAGCCAGAAAAGAAAGCTGGGCTTTGCTGACGATCGACTCCTCTCGACACTCGGCCGTGGGCGCGCGATGGGACCTCTGGGCAAGTTAGCCGCGTTCTTCAAGAACAAGAACAACAAAGGAAAGGCGCATCTGCCCGGTAACATTAGTGCGTTTTCCAAGGGCGTCACGTTTCATCGGCGTTCACCAGAATGGACGTCTTTGCGACTGCCTCGTGGCGTGAAGGGTGAGTGAACGATCAGAATTAGTAAAGTTCGTAGTAACATGAGCCCTGTTTCGTTAATTTTCAGTCAACGCAGACCCTGCGGCTTGTAGTAATTATGCACGGTGCTGTCAGCTTGCACTGTTTGATGACTGAGTAGGCTTCTTGGTAGATTTTATTTAAAACGGTGTTTGTTCGCAGTTGCCTCTCATTTGTTTCCCATGAAGGACTTTAAAAAAATATAGACCTACTTTCAGAGTAGAGTCCCATCGTTGGCAGCCCTGACAATGACTGTTGCAAATTAGCGTACCAGTTTAACTGTTTCTATGGCGTTCATTGTTGTAGCCAAACCTTTTTTATTTTCATGTTTAATTCGCCGCTTAATATTTGTCGCTGAAGTAATTGTTGATACCGACAACACGAACGTGCCTACGTTTTGCTATCGATTTATCTCGCTTGAAGTAACTGTGATTTTTCATCATTTGAGTGTGGTAGAACTGCAAGTTGCTCTAAGCAGCGGAACTTTCGAGAATCGAGAACATCTTTTGCCTAACAGTAGACATTTGTGAGTACATTCTATCCCTTAATTATGTTTCCGTGCGTGTGGTCGTCATAGTTGTCTGATTCTGCCCCATTATTGGCCGGAATTCTTTCGTAAAAATAGGTTAGCCGTCGCTTAAAGTTGAGGTTCAGCTTGTCTGTGTCTTTTAAAAGTGTTTCTGAAAAATGTTAGGAAGACAACTGAATCTCTTGCCTTATTCCGTTAGTCCGTTCAGTTTCACAACAATCACGAACACAGCAGAACAAGTGTGACGGAATTGTAAAAATTAATGTCCAGTGGCGTGCACCTTAAATGCACTTACGTGTGTTTGTAAGTTGTAGATGCAGAATCCGAAAGCGACCGGGTCATTTGGAATTTCCTACGTAATCAGGTTTTCACTAATTTCGTTGGAACAATAGACGCCCTTCGTCTCTCAGTTTTTTATTTGTTTTGTTTTTTTCGAAGAGCTGACCTCGGGCTCATTATCGGCCGACAGCCGCTTAGGCTGACCTCTGCCGGCGATTTTAATTTTGGTATGCGAAACGTCTCGTTGCCATTGAAACTGTAAATGTGTCGAAGGCCAACGGTGACTTCTTACAAAGGGAACCGCTGCCTTTCTTCGTCAGTGTCGGAAATTAATTTGCTTTCTTCGTGGTTATCGGCCTTGTGTTCCTGATTACCTCGAATTCCGACGCGAGGTTCTCTTTGGATTGACCGCGTCGACTTCAGGACGGCGTTCGATGTCGTAAGACTTATTTCGTCGAAACTTCGCCCCGGTTCTGAAAGCAGATGATAAATGACGTGTTGTTAGCATCGATTGGCGTAGAACGCAGAAGTGAACAATTGTTTGATGTTACTGACGGTATCCCAAAGTAAGTTGTGAGTTGTACATCCGACGATGACCACCTCTGGTCGAAACATGTATTTCGGTAACGAGCGAACGATTGGGGACAGTGAACAGCCCAAGAGTGTTGGCTGGCCGGCCGGCCGGCTGTTAATCTCGACGCCAGCGTCAGCCCAGGGTCGCTGAGAAGTCAGTCTGCCGCGTGCTTCAGACGGGCGAGCGTCTTCTGCAGAATGTGTTCCGTGTGCCGTGATGTGTGGTGCGAATATCGTGCTCCATTGCACTCATGATTCTGGAAGGAACCGGGCGAGGTGAGTTCCTGAACGTCTATCGAGGTGACATTTCAGGTTCAGAGGGCGACCGCCATTGTGATGGTGGCACTGAACAGCAAATTGCGAGTAAAATGATTTTCCAGCGTTTTGTTGATACCGAGATTGAAAAGTAGCTGTAATCTTTAAAAATGAGCAATTTTGGACACATCTAAGGCGCTGTGCCTGCGATATTTGCTGTGTTCTGGGCACGAACGGCGACCGCTGGCTTCTGAACGCCTGTGCCTTAGAACGAGCTGACACTCCGGCCTTACAAATGGCAAGGAGAAGCTCCATTGAAACTCCGTCTGCATATCAACACGACCTCATTGCAGCTTTAGCTTGCATGACGTCATGTTTCCTCATACCCATTTCTAGG
The DNA here is from genome assembly GCF_000696155.1 of Zootermopsis nevadensis. The sequence goes on along the minus strand of NW_019059695.1, from coordinate 135,633 downwards.
TTGGGCTTCGTTTAAGTCGCAAGTGGTCACTACTCGTACTTCGTTGTGCCATTGCGATCTGAGGATATGAAAACAGTTGCCTGGGCGCCCTGATGATGGCAGTAGCAAGTGTCTGTCGAATTTCTTTGCGAGTTTTCTGACACCGGAGACCTGGAGGCACACGAGGTCTTATCGCCGATAACTTGCGGAAGACGTTTCTGTGTGTGTGTAATTCGGAAGGCGTTGTTTGCTCTGCGGTTTAAGAGTGGCGACGTTTCGGAGGAGTGGGAGGGAGGAATGTTTTCTCAGTAGATGGGTGTAGATTTTTCGAGGTTAGTGCAAATCTGATGAGTGAAAGTCTTTTAAGTTCTGTCAATATACTCAGGAGGTAGGCTAAAATGTTTTCGGCGCGTCCAGTGAATTTCCTATTCCATATTCCAAATTACACGCGTCTTAAATGCGTTGTGGTAATTTGGGGAGGGGGGGGACAATGCAGAGAGATTCCGCACTTGCTCAAGATTTTTGCTCAAAACTCCGAAGCTTCAACGCTGTGGAGTTTTGAGCAAATTCCTGCAATCGTCGAACTTCTACCTCCTTTCAGACTTCGCTTGGTAGTCGTCGTGGAGCGCAGCGGACGTCATAAATGATCGGCTGGTCACCTAGCATGCATATCGTGGCTCCACCTATTCCTGTTTTCCTTCTGAACGCTTTCGTTCTACAGATAAAATTTCGCGTTCTTCGGTTTCAGAGTCAAGCTGGCTGTGGTGTCAGAAACAGGTTAGGGCTGCGTGCAGTTGAATTACTCAAAGTGGCGGCCGACTTTGTACTCGTATGACGTAATCGAGTAGGTAAGACATTTGCTGAGTCGTGTTATCTTTGCAAGCACGAATTGGGATGCTGGGTGCTGACTTAACTGAAGCGCCGAAAAAGGCTCTAGTATTAGCACTGAAACCGTCATCATCCGGAAGTCACGTGGTGCATTATTTCGCCGGAAGTGAGGAGCGCAACATTTTCGGAAAATCAGCTTCTTCGCTGTGTCCTGTGAGGCACCCGCGATTTGAATGAAATGTTTCTAAATAGAAGTCAGACATCCGGGAGTCGGCTTGTTGAGTCTAGAATTTTCATACTTGGGGAAAAAGGTTTCTCCGACATTTTGCTGTTCCAAATATTATTTTGGGGTTAATAACGAAGCCTCGGGTTTACGCGCATGGCAAACGCGGTTGCAGCCCACGCAAAGGGCTGTAAAGTTTTTCACGCGAAAGATACGCGTCGCTTGGCTCATTTCGACGGAAATATATTTTAAAGTTCATGTCGACTCGGCAGCCGTGCACAGTCGAGTCTTCACTGCGAGCTGCTGTTACAGACCATAAACCCCGGTTACCGAGCTGTGCGAATAAGGGTCCGGCTTCCGCTCATTGTGTCTGTCTGTCTGTTCGCTGCTAACGAGAGACGCCTAACGGTAGAATGTGTTCTTGAGGTGGTATTAGATCGAAGGCTCTTGGGTTATTTAAAGACGACGTTTCTGCTGCTGTCGTGGGAATATTGTGGATCTGTAATTAAGAGCTTCGTAATGAACAGCTTATCCTTTATAAGGTAGTATATTTGCGTCATATTGTGAATTAGGTTAATATTTTAATATTTTCCGTCAAATCATAATTTTAATAAGATTTACAAATTGGAACGTCGTTCCAATTTGTAAATCGATCATTCGATGCGGAACGTGAAATTATATTTTAAATATTTTATATTTTATTATCTTATTAAAATTGTGATTTGACGGAAAATATTAAAATATTAGCTTATCCTTTGTTAGGGTGGCCGAATCAAGTAGGGTGAGATGTATCACGTATGGGTGTGGATATACTTAAAAGAAATGATGCAGATTTTTTGTTAGGAATTCCGAAGGGAAGACACGACGTAGGATACCGAGACGCATATCAGAATATGTTAATTTTTGTCTCGGTAGAGCGCTGCAGTCTTGATTGATTCAGGTGGTAACTGGATTTCTGAGAGTGCTCTCCAATTGAACTTTGTGGAGACGTGAATTTGTTCTGCGCACATGCGCCGACCCTGAGTTATGTTTGAACAGCTTAGCGAGCTGACATAACACAGTTGGTTAACACACAGCCAGAGCTTAGTCTGGACGCCAATTAAAACAAGCGCATGCGTGTATGAATGGTCCTTGTGTTTCCGTTCCATATTAACGGGAAGTTAAAAAAAAGACAAGAAGTGAGGCATCTCTGTTCTCACACACGTGAGGTTTGTCTTTAGCAACCTCAGGCTTGCGAGGACGTGTTATAACGAAGCGTGAACGTGGGATAATTCTTTGCCACATTTATACACTGTACAGCAGTTCGTATATAACCACGGGAAATCGCGGTTTACGAGACAAAGGCCTTGTGGGAAATTGGGGGTTAGGGGAACTGCGACCACCCGTTCCTTAAGCAAAGTAAGAACACGCTCAGAAATGAATTCGACTAAAAATATAAAAGTGCCACGAAAGCTGTGGTAATGGGAGAGCTATTAAAATTGTTTTACGTGGCATTAACGTCGTCTCTGTGTACAGGAGGGGAACTTTCGTGGGTTCGTTCATTCAGAAGACGTAAGAAATATTCCGTGAGCACGCAAATGAAAGGCCGCGGATAAATTGGACACATTTTATCAAATAACGCGGTTGGCGACAGATTGCTGTGATTTCATGGGACTTGTATTCGATGTGTTGAAACTTTATTCCTCACAGATGAATGTGTCCTTAACTGTGTCATTTTCAATATTAATCACCAGCCTTATCAATTAACACCACTACTGCGTTTAGCCGTGTCGAATGAATGAGTTGACTGACGACACGAGACCAAGGATAATTTGATTCGCAAGGAATGTAGCATGCATGGGAGAAAGTAGAAGTTATCACGAAGTTTTGATCAACAGACTTGAAGGGAATACGCCTATCGGAAGACACAGGCTAAGATGGAAGGATAATATTAAAATGGTTGTTCGGAAATTGTGTTAGGCGTCTCTCAGGGTGTGGTCTTGTGAACTTCGTTGCATAAAAGGAACTGTTAGCGTCTCAAGGAGGTCTGTTGCCCTTTGGAGTTGGTTTTGTCATATAGTTTGCGGCATGTGAAACCTCATCTTCCGTTCAAATGGTGCGCGTCAGACAGACAGACAGACAGACAGACTGGCTTGTTAACCGCTCCCTGTTATTCATTATCTTGAAATAAAAGTTTGTCAAATTAAGATTTAAAGTAGACGTCACATTTTCCAGCCGCGGTTAACAGCTGACTTCTGCCACCAAAGATACTGAAGCTAGGTTATTCTAGAGTGCAATTAGGTATTATGGGAGGGAATCATATCGTTTAAACTAGATGATTGGGTGGAAAGTAACCGAGACTTAATGAATTTAAATAATACTGGAGATGTCAGGGATTGTTAGGTACGAAGCAGTAGTGAGGACAACCTGCCTAGTAGGGGTTAACTTTTGTCTGCCCGGATAACGAGGCAGAAATAGCACGAAAAAACCAGCCACGAGGAGAGTTTAAAGCCCGGTGGTAACTATATGTACCACCTTCCTCAACACTCAATAACTCTACCTTCTGTGCGTATGTATTTAGTACGATTCTCACTGTAAACAGCGATTATTTCCTTAAACAGCGTTAACCAGTTGATCTACGTAATGGTGAAGAGTTGTGTTTACTTCGCGGTACGGACTAAATATTTAAATATTATTCAGATTCCTACGTAGTGTATCAATGTGTTTCGTATAATTCTCATTATAAACAGCGATTACTTCCTTAAACAGCGTTAACCAGTTGATCTTTGTAATGGTGAAGTGTTGTGTTTTCTTCGCGGTACGGGCTGAATTCTTAAATAATATTCAGACGAGCGTCAGGCGTTAAAGGAACTGCTTCCACGATTATAATCGGCGTTCGGTTCATGTGAACTAGTAAGTCAGTTGAGCGGTCGGATATCAGTGAAGCTTTAATGTAATTTTAAAGTTGTAAAAAACGTAATACTGAAGCGTGAGCTCATGCAGAGTCGCAGTCGAGGTTCATGCCAAGGAGAGTCGATGTTTGTCTACGTTACGTCTTTTTATAACGCTGTGGCCGATCGGTGGCTGAAAGGTCACCCACCAGCCTTTCAGCAAAACACAACACGGCCAGACACACGTGTTCTTATTCAGAATCGTATAACCATCGGTTTTAAAGGGAATGTAAGCGCCATTTTAACCTACAAAATTTCTGTGGATCCTTTGATGTGACTTTCAGCAGAAATTGTGGTTTGTCAAAGAAAATATTTGGTTCTCTGAAATACAAGTGTGACATTTTTATGTTAAAAATAACGCCGGTGTTAACCCTTTAAAGTCCAATTGTAACTATTTGGTGTTTTAGCAATCAGTAACTCTTCATTTTATATTTTCGTGTTTAATGTGATCCCCACTGTAAACCGCGATTAGTTTCCTTAAACAGCGTTGACCAGTTGAGCTTTGTAATGGTGAAGTGCGGTGTTTTCTTCGCGGTACGGGCTGAATTCTTAAATATTGTTCAGACGAGCTTCATACGAACACACGCCCTGGTCATAAGTTTATGTGCCCCGTAAAAAGAATGTAAGCGGGAACAAAGTGGACTAAAAATGATGCTGGAGGGGGGGGGGGGGCAGAGCTTGGCGCTTGTTTCAACAGAGATCTTTTACTGCCTGATTTCCGGTGATGGCGTACGTCCGTTGTCGAAATATCAACACATCAGTTCGTCCTACCGGATCATTTTCCGCTTAACATCCTGGATGAAACACGTTTCTGTGATGGACGACACTTTTTTTTTGGTGGATCTGGTTCTCAAGAGGTTTCACAGTCTCTCTCGCACACGATGACGTCATGCTCACAATAAGTGCGCCATAAATAAACCTTCCTTTACGAACTGGCTTATTTCAGACGCCAACAGCTATCGTCGTAGTCTTGCAATTTAGGGCTAGCGCGCACGGCGAAATAAACGCCAATGTCTGCGTTTTCTTTCCAGTTGGGAGCTGAATTTTGTGGAGACAGTTGGCCTGTGCGCCTTTTGATAAGAGGAAGGGCGACGCGTATGAATAAATTTTGGCTCTCTCCACTTGTAAGTCAGAGATCGTTGAAAGTCCAATTTCACAAGTTGTATGAGGACCTGCGTGTGTGTCCAAAGAAATTATCCAGTTACTTTCTTTTTTTATCGAGTGGCTTGGGTTTGGCAGAAGAGTTTCTCAGTTTTTGTCACTGAACTCCCCTATTCAGTTACGCCAAGATCGGGCAAAGAATGGTCGCCTTTCGGCTGTTTCGCCGCTCGTGCGCGCGCACAGCATCGAAAATGAAGCAAAATATTTGATCTCGTAAACAGCTTGGACTGATCGCTTCGCCGGAACCTAGGAACCCGCATTTAATCATTTTGGATTATGGCCACAAAGGATTTTATATTTTTTTCCATTTTGTCAATGACATTTCTGCAGATCACAATCGCCAGCATCAGGCAGATGGAGTTTTCAAATCAGGGGGCGAGTCATCTCCGTCCAATAAGCCAGGGGAAGTGTCGGCCCCATCTCAAAGACCCCCAGCTGCTCAACCGCAGCCTACACCGGTGGAGATTTTACTCCTCCAACTGAGGCACAACTCAGCTGGCTTCGAGGCATTGGGCGTCCTGGTTCAGTACCTCGTGTATAATGTGAGTACCAGGTACCTGCGCCCTCAGTTTGAAACAATCTCTGTAAATTGTTTGACATTTGACGTGGCTTGTGTTTAGTTTAATTTCAAAATTTCTGTTCTAAACATGCCAGAGGCTATTCTCTCATTTGATACTATAAAACACTCATAGTTGAGTCAGCATCATTAAATTAAACTCAGTAACAAACTTGGTACGAATGTCTTAAATGTTTTTCTTTACAGCTCGTAATAAGCCTCATGGAGCATCCTTTCTGAGTTGATAAAATGCCTAAGATATTCCCCATTTATGGCACCCGGGTTTCTTCTAGAGCCCATGGCCCCATCGCCTGATGAAGTCCAGTATATACCCCCCATTTTAATATTATACCTGGGTCTTCCATTCAGATTTTCCATCCAGAATCCGTCGTTCATGTCCGATGTCTCGCCCCTCTTAAATCAATTGCTTTTACGAGAATTACAGAACTTAATTCTTGCTGACGTAATACAAGGCAATTCGTATTTGGCCCAGAATTTTAACCCTTTCTGGTAAACAAAAAATATGGACTGATGTCATTTTCGAAAATTCATTTCACGTGACAGGACAAGCGCGTGCAAGTACGAGGAGACTTCCCCGAGAAGACTGTTTCTCGACATACTACGGTCAAATTGAAATTGCCTAAATCACGTTACATTTCTCATTTGCGTGCATCTCTCACTTGGTCGTTTGATTCCAGCTGGATGCCTTTTCCACGCCACAGTTGCGGAAAAACTTGCAAAGTATGAAGACTGAGTGGATTAAAACTAAGCTGGAACTAGGTAAGTTTTTAAATTTAATAAAATTTAATAAAATCTGTGTCATCGGTCTGGCTCCTTATTTCAGTGATCACTGGATTCTTTTACCACAGTAACATTTTGGTTTTCCAGCACCGATTTCGGTTTTTAAATTCTGTAAAAGAGCCCCAAGACGTATCCAGTTAAGGTTTTACTAAGTTTTGCATAAGAAAATTGCAGCATTTTTCTTTAAAAAATGTAGGAACGGGCTGGATCACAAAATGAACTTCATGCTCGCTGTCTCTCCAGCTTCGTATTTCAGACTTTAAAGAGAGGGTTAATTACGCCCTCTCGTTCAACTGTAAATGTTTGTTTCAGAGGAAGCTCAGGTGAGCTATCGGCGTATGGAAGACAAATTGAAGCAAGAGAATGTGTTACATCTCCAGAGGACAGAAGAAATTAAAGCTGCTAGTGACAGAGCGCACAGTCGCGAAGTAGCGGAATGTGAGCACTGAAAATATTTCTTCTTTTATAGCTCACATTTAGATTTCTTATAAGAATGAAATTGGCACTCCTGCTTAGTATTTGGGAAGCCGTGGGTTCAAATCTTTAATTTGTGGGTAGCGTCGGCCAGTTCCCTAAATCGTTAGAGCGGAACTCGTACGAGGCGTCGAAGGCATTTTCCGGGGCACGAAAGGAGAATGGAGAAGGATGTGCTGTTGATTGGCAACTTAATTCTTATCAGTTCATGTTCTGTGCAATTTAAGCATAATTAATTATAGTTAATTGTATAATTAATAGCGAGAAAACAAAAGAACGCAGAGAGAACCATTGAAGCCACTCTGGATCTGAAGAAAATGAATCAAAGATGTTTAAGACTGTATTTATCTCAGTTTAGAATTGATCGTGCGTGTTTTGGTTGCAGTGGTGGCGCGACACGAGGCTGAGTTGTCTGACTTTGATAAGAGACTGCGAGAACAGGTACGTAGTTCCAGCAAAAGTTTGTCTGTTTGATTTCCTAAGCGGACTGCTCAGTTGCTTCCGCGCGACTTGCAAATGACGACCTTTCTTGAGGGAATGCAGTTTGAATTGTGTGAGATTTCGAGTTGTCGTCGTCTGTCTTCAGGGACGTCATGCTGTCGTCAACGGAATTATGATTTCTGGAATATTCGATATTTTGTGATCATGCGGTGGTTTGATTAATTTATTTGCATCCGTTTGCTGGAGAAATTAAAATTTTCCTCAGAATTTTCGTAGTACTTTTCTGCGCCCACCAATTCCTCATGATTGAAACGAAACTGTGATGTTTCTTGAATTGTTATTCCCTACAGTTAGAGGAGATGAGAGGTCGTCACGAAGCGGAGTTGTCCCGTGCGGAAAAGCTGAATGTCGAGAAACTGGAGGTCGCGGTAGCAGATGGAAAAGTCCGCCTCGAGCAGGTCCAGCATGAACACGTAACTGCCCTAACTCGTCTTCAGAGGGACACGTCTGAAAGGGAAGCTGAGCTGAAACGCAGGCTTGCCAGCGTTGAAGAAGAATATTCCGGTCTCAAAGATCAGTCTCGAAAACTGATGGAGAGCATGCAGAAAGATAAGGACACGAAGTTACAGGTCACCGCAGGACATTGTAAGGAACTGCAGGACGAAGTGGGGTCTCTTCGAACGGTGCTCGATTTGAGACGCGGAGAACTTCAGGAACTACGTAAACAGAACGCGCTTCTGACGAGAGAAGCCGAAGAACTTCCGGTCGCTCTGCAGCGAGTTGCGGCTCTCGAGGCCAAGGTGGAGGACCTGCAGGTGCAGCTGCAGGTGAAGACGAATCTCGAGAGACAGTTGTCCCAGGACAAACGCGTGCTCATGGAGTCGTTCCACAAAGAATCGAAACAGAACAAGAGGCTGTCGCTACACAACGAGGAGCTGCAGTGGAAATTGAAACAAAATGTGGAAGTGGTGAATGTTCTGGCCGCTCTGAGTGGAGCGTCGATGAACTCCTCCATGACAGCAGCGCCGACCAATGGGAGGAGAAGTGTTCATGGCTCCGTTGACATTGATCCCTCTGCCACTAGGATTCCTCCGCGGCCTTTATCTGCTGGTAGATCTCAGAATATCAGTGCTTCAGATCTGTCTGCAGGTCCTGCCACCGCTCTCGGCGACAGCCTTGAAACCTCACCGCCCGCTTCACCGAAAGTTAAAGGCGTTGTGGAGAAGAGTGATTCTGTGTCGTGGGTCGTAGAGATTGATGAAACGTCGGAAGATCTTCTGTCCAGGTTAGTTCGCCGAGCGGGAAGTTTACGGGGCACGACGCCGCCTCCGTCTTCGTCGCCGTCACCAGCTCATGCTAGAACGCTGCCTCCTCCAAAACGCCAACGCTGCAAGGCTTCGTCTCTTTCTCTCTCATCGTCTGCTACGGCCATTGCAAGACCCGGCATCGGCGGTCAGTCGAGAAATTCAACGCTGACCTCTTCAGTACGATCCCGTTCTCGCTCCATGTCTATTGACTCTGTGGAAGACGTGGGGCTGGACTACGGCTCGTGGAATCCCAGGACTTCCACTCCATTGCAGAATTCCTACGGGGATATGGAAAACCCTGAATGCGAGGATGACGTCGTAGTTCTCATGAACTGTAACAAAAGTTTGAAATGTTGCGGAGACAACGACCACGAAGACTCCGGTCAGAATCCTAGCTCTGTTATTCATAACTTGAGTGGCGTGAGCAACGGTACTCTGAAGAGAGGAACGTCGGAATTTTCAAATGAAGAAGAGTCTCCTGGATCCAGCGGAAGTTCAGACGTAGGACAGAAAGATCACGATTGCTCCTGTTACCGGAGCAGGAAGCAGGTGTCAGGGAATCTGATAGATTCATCTGCAGCTTCAGATTCTCTGGATCTGGGAGACCCGGAAGTACTCCCCTTGCCACCCCTTCCAGGCAGCACCAGTGGTGATCTTTCTCTCCTCGCTGCCCAGCCCCTCCCACCCATGCCCAAGGAATCTGCTGGTGAAGCGATGATATCCGAAGAAACTTCTGAAGACGAAAATGAGGATGGAGAGGAAGTTAATTCCTCCTCTGACGGAAGCAGCTGCTCAGAAGACGAAGGAAGCTCATCTTCTGGGAGCTCGTCTGGTTTGGGACCGCGCGTCTCAAGAGAGTTGATGGCACCCGAGAATGGAGTCGTAGAAAGTGGCTGTGGGAGTGGCAAGCAAGACGAAGGAAATGAAGAAGCGAGGATAGTATCACAGATACCGGAAGTAGGTTCAGGGCAGCAGAACATGTCCTCAACAGGGAGTACGCATCAGTATCGCTTACTGTTAAAGTCCGAGTCTGGAAGCTGCTCTGCCACAACCATGGACCTCAGTTGGTCTGAAGACATGGAACTTGCGCCGTCTGAATCTGATGGCTAGATCTCTCTCTCTCTCTCTCTCTCTCTCTCTCTCTGCAACAAAAATTTTCTCTTCTGATGGTCACAATTCACGAACAGCGAATGACAAGTTTTGCGCATCTTGCGCTCACCAGGATTTCTGTTTCTTTGTTCTCGCATTTAACTTGCAGTCCGCAATGATTTGGATTCAGTGCACTTATGGACATAGTAGTTGAGACGAAGCGTTTAGTCAAATGGACAAAACTGAAGACGACGAGTGTGAACCTGTGACAGATCTGGTCCATATGATTTCAGCGCACTCGTTGATCTCACCATGGCAGAAAGTGGAATGGCTTTGTCTACAAAGAAAATTTTGGGCGTAAAGTGTTACCGGTAGCTGTCTGAAATAGGCTGTGGTTTAGACTGTACAGTATAAATATTAATGATCATCTGTAGATCGTGTATGCGTGTAATTTGATTGGAAGTACCAACTGTGTGTAGTTTAATCTTTTCCCAGCGAGAAACGTAGAATAGAAGGCGTCTATGGTATTACCACGTAACAGAATTCATAATATATTTACAAACATCTCGACTTAAACATTTGTTGTTTACGTAATTATGAAATTACTTTCCCATTTCACTTCATCGTAAAGGTTCTGGACGCAACGGAGGTTTCCACGTGCTGCTTTAATATGTGGTAAGTTCCTTGTTTTTTGAATAAATCGTACGATTCATACGTCACTTCTGGCAGAAAAAGTAGCTGCAATGTTAGTACACTGAAGAAATTAAAATTGTTTTTATGGTTTATCTTTCACATCACAGTTACAAAAGGAGCTTTAATCTGTGAGCAGAGTCAGGCTTAGCCTTCGCTGCATCGCGTTAAAGCTACTACCAATTCCAAATCACAACCAATCTTCCTATTCGACACTTCTAATTACACCTCGGAACAAATCTCATTCAATTCCACAAAATTTTAACACGATTCATGACAATCAGACAAATGTTTGTGTTCGGAGCAGGGTCTAACCCCACACTGGCTCGTAACATCTTGGCACGTACGTAATACTTCCTTGCACACACTGAAGAAACAATTATGTTCTTAAAATGTTCAAAATGCCTCAGGTATTAAAGTACACATTTTACATATTTCCAAAAAAACAAATGCAAGACTAAATAAAAACAAGGAATCTAAAACTTCTTGACGATGGTGAAGAGTCAATTGAATAAAAATTTCCTTGGATATTATCCATCGTCTAGTATTATTATATTTACTAGACGATGGATAATATCCAAGGAAATTTTTATTCAATTGACTCTTCACCATCGTCAAGAAGTTTTAGATTCCTTGTTTTTATTTAGTCTTGCATTTGTTTTTTTGGAAATATGTAAAATGTGTACTTTAATACCTGAGGCATTTTGAACATTTTAAGAACATAATTGTTTCTTCAGTGTGTGCAAGGAAGTATTACGTACGTGCCAAGATGTTACGAGCCAGTGTGGGGTTAGACCCTGCTCCGAACACAAACATTTGTCTGATTGTCATGAATCGTGTTAAAATTTTGTGGAATTGAATGAGATTTGTTCCGAGGTGTAATTAGAAGTGTCGAATAGGAAGATTGGTTGTGATTTGGAATTGGTAGTAGCTTTAACGCGATGCAGCGAAGGCTAAGCCTGACTCTGCTCACAGATTAAAGCTCCTTTTGTAACTGTGATGTGAAAGATAAACCATAAAAACAATTTTAATTTCTTCAGTGTACTAACATTGCAGCTACTTTTTCTGCCAGAAGTGACGTATGAATCGTACGTGGTTTGGTCAGAATTTTTGGTATCGCCCATTTCAGAACATTTAAAATCAGGCTCTTGTATGCTGCAGGAATTATTGTTGCTGTTGTAGAAATACACGCACGAAACTAATTATCCCATTACATGCAGAATTTTGATTTCAAAATCAGGACAAAGGACATGGTTCTTAGAAAATGATGGTGATTTTGCTGTTAGTAAATCTGTTTCTTGGTGATTACTTGTGTAGTCTTTGTATCCAGTCACACTGTGCTTGAATCAGCTAGTCTTTGTGCTGTGTGACTGTAGTTACGCATTTCAGAGCGCATTTATCAGGTTTTGAGCAACGGCGTTAACCGACTGACCACATATTCATGCGTGATTGGTGTTTGTTTAAATGTGCAGAACAGAATTGGGGTTATATTATACCTGAAGTCAAATTGTACTCAAAACATGGCTATAATAAATACATTTTATAAGATACAAGTAGATGAAGCTGATTTTTACTCTGTATTTGTATGTAATCTGTAGTTTTAACGCGGTTGCAAATTTTCTTGTTTACAGAGCAAGTGACTGCTATTTGGGTAGTGTATATATATAATTGTTAACAGCTGTTTTTTTGTTTAGATCTCCGCTAGTCATCATCTTTTGAGAATATATTTCGTTACTGTTTCTGTCTGAATTCTTGAATGTGGTTCTGTCATATTTATTTAAAGTTTCTCTTCTTGTTGCAGACTTTGTTAAAACTTTTGATTTTCTTGTACAATTATGTGAAGTATTATTATTTGTTTATAAAGTCTATTAGATGATTTTAGCTCTAGAAATATGTATTGATTCTTGAGCACTCACACATCTGTGAGCAATTTAGCCACCCACTTCTTGTCTTGGGGTTTCCATTTAGTTACATTGTTTGTAAATACAGAGAAATACAGATTGGAAATATAAACAATTCTTAAGCTCAATACTTGTATTGATTTTTCATCATTCCTCCAAAGTGCACTGGAAAAGTTGTCATTTTGGTCCAATTCATGATGCATCATTTTTAAGGTTATGTGATGAATGAAGTGTCCTGATTCTTAGAGATGTGCATGCCTCTAAAATGTTGGAAAATACACAGCATTACATTAGAGCAAAACTGATGTTCTCACCATTGTGAAAACCCAAGGTCTCGATATGAAGATAGAACTTGAAAAACTGGAAAGGAAGGCTGTGAAGGATGGACAGGTGGTGGTTGGTATTGGACTTAGGGTTACATTATAATTTGTTCATAAAGTGGAGATTGCTGTGTTTGCATTTACATTATTATGAATCCAAACTTTTATTTTTAACTGTTTGGAATATATGATATATTAAAAATCATATTTGTTGATAAGAAAATTTTGAGGCCATGTGTAACATTTTGTAGCATTCTGCTTTGAGGAGTTGTTAGCCCAAGCTGAACCACCTCTTATCAGTTGTCCGTTACTTCGTGTTTATTTTATTCACAGTTGCCCTCCATATCTGGAGGTCCACTCTGCATACTTGACCAGAGACCAAGGCACTCGCTTAACATGGACAGAATTATTTTGCTGTGTATAATACAACAGAACTTCTACATGGTAAATCTATTATGTATTATATTATGCTGACATGTTTTAAAAATGTAAACAAGTTTTGATTCATTTCAAATAATGCAGGTTAGACGCCAACTGATTTCAAATCCATACAAAAAGAACGAAAATGGCCGACATCTTCAGACAGTTTTTTAATTATGTTTTCTGCTTTTTATCTGTGATTTCATTCACAGATGTTTTGTATTATGTCATATGAGTAAATGCAATATGGAGACGAGTTTGCATGTACATTGCAATTCCTTCGTAACTTTAGACCGAATTGAGATTTGTAACTTGTGATGTAGTGTTTAAAAGTGGTGTTTGTAGAAACTGTAAAACAATGATAATTTCAATGAAGTTGCTTTCTGTGACTGTTGGCTACACTCGGAGGTTTGAAGAGGAATCGTCCATGTGCCTGTGAGTAAAATTGTGTATTTCTTTTTGCATGCAGTAAAAAGAGAAACAAATGTTCTTTTAGAGAAAAACAGAGCGTTGTATTTTAAAAATCTTTGCATAGATAGGAACTACATGTTCTTACAAACATGTAGCAAAACCTGGGAACCTGTGTGTAAGACAATCAGGGGTGTAGGTGTTTTGTTAATATGATATAAAATGGACAGAATCTTCTTGGCAGTTGCAGCCACCTAGAACCACAATTGAAAGGAACAGTCATTATGCCATTTTAGGAGAGTCTCAGGGCCCATGTAGTCATAGTTTCTGTTGTCCTATCAGAATGATGGATGTGCAAACTTTTGGTGTGCAGAAAAATTGTGCAATTTGTTCAGGAGTAAGACAGAAACATGCACCTAACTTTGATTTAAAAATGTGTGGATGTAGGATGGAATGTTTTAGTCATTTTATAAATTGGTTGTAACATTCTTTTATTGAGAACATTGCTTGAATCATGAATGTATAAGTGGTCCAACTTTCATTTGGAGTAAGCAGTAAAACGTGCAAGCCTTGAATGACCTCATAAACATGTATATTGAATAGTATAAGAGAACATAACTTTTTCTTTCTGGCCAAATACTTTTAATCTGAAACCTTCCAGTTAATATGTTTTAAAGGAAAATCCTTCATTTCTATGAAGACAGGTCATGATAAAAAATTGGTTTCTTCGTGAGATGTGTTGGTTACTTAGTGGTGTCCACGTAGTATATCCCTTTCTTCCTGAAATACAAGAAAACACATTCAGCTACAAGGTACCAAGTTTTATGTTATTACATTTGAATGCCTAAACAAATGAACTGTGACACCCGTCTGTTTTTAGTTCATAATTTAGAAAATGTGTCCCCAGAAATGTTTCTAATTTAATATTATTGTACTTTAAAATTGAATATGGCTTTCCTCTGTCTTTTACCACTGTGTAGTCTGGTACATCATCAGGGCAATTCCTGATTGCAGAGGTAAAAAGTACCTCTGAAACGTTGGTAGACTTGTACCAGACAACACAGAAGTGCATTGCCATCTTCATACTCGCTGCATGAGATCCTGAAGCCCTACTTTAAAATAAATCACTCTCTTGTTGCATTCAAATCTGAATATTGTGTAGCCGCCATGTTTGTTCATGGCGGTGGTTTGTGGACTCTACTGTTGAGATTCGAAGTTATTTTTTCTTTATATATTTCTGTAATACAAAAAGGCATATATTATTTAAAAGATCTTAGGGGAGGAGGCGTTTTGTGAAACCTGGGCATAGGTGGGAAGATACTATTAGAATTTATCTTTGACTACGAACAGAAGTAAATTATCGGGCCATTACGCCGTCATCCGCGAGCCGCTTGCAGATTTCAGCCCCCAGTTCTGTTGTTGACAGTGACCACTTACGTAAATTGTATGGCGTCTCCCATTATTCCCGTAGAATCGTCCGTGCAAGCGCCAGTATTTGCCTCCTCTTCAGTGAGACAGCCCACGGCAGGAAACCTGTCCTCTCTTTTGATCGATTCAATGAAGTACTCCCAAGCTTTGCTGTGACTGCATTGACCTGAAATGAAAGCAAAATACAAAATATATTTTCATTGTCCGATCCAGCGAGGTTTTCGATACTCAAAAAACAAATCTTTAACCCTGAACCGTCGTGGTCAGGTGTCCAAGGCATCGGCTCACCAGTGACGTCACTCGCGTCGCAGCCCGGTTGTGGCCTAATTCCTCCATTAGGATAGAAGTCCACTTGGGTGTAGGGGTCAGGGAAGCCGAGG
>NW_019059695.1:65887-110688 GCF_000696155.1 Zootermopsis nevadensis | reverse complement strand
TATTTACGAATCCAGACCGTACCGCGAAGAAAACACTTCACTTAACCATTAGAAGTCGAATCAGGCGGTACCACATAAGATTTAACAAAAGAACATCCCGGTCAAAGCCACCAACGAGTCTTTAGTCGGCCATCGTCGGTGGTTCTAGTTAAACTATCAGAAGGTTACTCACGAGATTTTGTTTTAAGTTGCACCAAAAGAATATAAAACGCGATGTTGTAGCTTACTTACTCACTCCGTAGAGCCGAGTTCCTCCTGCAAAGCCAGCAGTTGCTAAACTACTCAACAGATTCCCAAGATTCATTATCGTGATTACAAGACACAGCTTTACAGTCTATAGTTGTTATAGGCGTACCATAAACTCAAAATTGTTATTATTAATACAAGAATGCTTGGGGCCCGAAAGTTTAAACTATTTATGCTCTCGATTGTAGAAAAATCTTACCTAGTAGGATGAAGAGCCGTATGAATGTGGTGGCGCTGATTGTTGCCATGTTTGTCAACGATGATTATCCGCACTTCTGACAATGAACGCTCACAGCGAGCCAGCGTCATGACACATTTATCATTGACCCAGTCGGCCGTCGTTCAAACGGAAACCGACTTCAAAATGATGAAATCGATTACTCCTTTGTCGTTGTCTGGGTCACTGTGGATACTGTCACGTCACAATCCTCACGTCCTCGATGAATATCACCACAAATGGACGCGACAAGCTGGAACATATGTTCCGTTCAGTCGCTACTTCCAACAATGACGATAACACGGACAAATCTTGAGTCTGCTGTCATTGTTGCGTGTTCTTCTGTGTCGAGATTTATTTTAACAGGTACGCGGAACGTATTTAGAGACGCGAATTTAATTATTTTAAAAAAAGTCACAGCACAACACTCGCATATCAGAAACTCACTCGCAGTGTTGCACATCCTCACTCACATGACCATTGTGCTTATCTCAGTATCGCCTGTCACGTGACATGCGAGGCAGATAATCGCGTGTTGTGACCTCACAACATGCCCTGGAATGGAGGACACATCACTCGATAAAAATAAGAAATGAGAAATACGAAGTAAAACCACTTCAAAGCTGCTGCATTTATTGCAGGCTTAAAATAGTGGAATCTTTGGAAAAATGAAGACTTTGTTGATACTCATTTTATTTACAATTAGTGGAAACTATTGATTTTAATCGTGTCTGCGTGTCGCATTTTTCTTCCAATCCACACGTTTGTCGCGTTTTCAGTTCGTGAATTCGGAAGTAAAACGTGGGGAAAATAGTACGAAATTTTGTACATTACGCGATCAATTTTTTTGGAACGTTCCTTAAATGGCACCGAGGTTTTAAGAGAACGTTCTAATGCGAACTGTCACCCATAAATATTACTTACAGAAATCAGTCGTTTTATGTGAATACCCCGTTTGTGAGAATGGAGTTTTAATCGGATGTCCCTCCAGGAACCCGATGGGTTGAGGAGCTATGTTGCAAGAAACACGTTTTGCAAAATTATTAGGCGGTAACTTTTTTTAATTTATATTTTATGTAAAATTACACTAGCTCGCAAAATTTCCCGTCAACGTCTGACGGTGTGCAACATTTCGTAACGTGAGTTTTTGTTTGTTTGTTTTTCTACGATGCCCTGCACAGCCCCCAAGCTGGAGAACCACCCATTTTCGGCTGTGAGCTACTGCTTATTCGGTATATCCGCAGCAGCCCTCCATATCTGAAGGCTCTCTCTTCCATCCTCAACTTGAAGACCCGAAACAGACGACACACGTGGGCAGAAAAGGTGTCATCGTTTCAGTATTTACGACGGGGAACGGCGATCATGCAAGCGTTTCATCGCACCTGGCTTCCTAGCGCGCCAGGAACACCGAGGTCGTGGGGAAAAAGTTTATTGATCACAGTATTGCTTCTTTATGCGGGTGGAATCCTGATGCTTCCCCAGGGCATAAGGCGGGGAATCACTTGTTCGCACGAAGAAAATGCCTCTGGTACTGGAACAGAAATCAATAGACGACGTTGAATTAGTAATGAGGCAGTTGTCTGTTTCTACAGCTGGGTTAGGAACCAATGTACAATACATTTTTTAAAAGTTATTGGAGTTACACGCACAATAATCTGTAAAAACAGGCATATTCGTGCGTGCTCATGTTAAATTTATAACCCATTTCCGTTAGTGACAATTTATTAACAGAAGTTTTGTTCCATTTAGAAATATTTCAGTGTTGATTCGAAATTATTTTAATTTAAGTCATTCCGTTTCCCTTGCCCAAATTTTATCAAACAAAAGTAATTCCAAGATTGTTTGGCAGGTTTACCTAACCTCGAAATGCCGTATCTTAAGAAAGCTAATCTGTTTATCGTGTCATTGTCTCCGCATTATTAATAGAACATTGCAAAACGTGGTAATTATAACAAGAATTGTGTTAGGGCATAAACCTTGTATCCAACAAGACGACAAACCATAACACTGTAAAAGAAATGGTCATTACAAAGGCTACCACAAGACACGTAATTGAAAACGCAGACTTTAATAACCCTCTGAAGCACGAAGCTCGTCTAATTAATATATAAGAATTCAGTCCGTACCGCGAAGAAAACACCACGCTTTACCATTACAAAGATCAACTGGTTAACCCTATGAAGCCGAAGCTCGTATAAATATTACGTAAGAATTCAGTCCGTACCGCGAAGAAAACACAACGCTTCACCATTACAAAGATCAAATGGTTAACGCTGTTTAAGGAAATAATCGCTGTTTAGATTAAGAATCACACGAAACACGTAAATACAAAATTCAAAGTTATTGATTGTTTGTTCACGTAGTACATTTAATTTCCGCTGGGTTCAAAGCAGTTCTTCCGTACTTACGTGCTGCTGCACTGCTCGCCCATCAGTGTGTCGAGGTCGTCCCGCGCCGTGTCTCCAGGGCACCAGCCCAGGACGTAGTGCCAGTAGCTGGGACACGCCTGTCCCCAGAAGCCCTCTTCAGACGCCACGGATTCTGCGAAGTAAACCGGCGCGAGAAGATGGCTGCAAAGCGGCGCATCTGCAACGTTTTACCGCATCGACGCTCAGAAGTTGCTTCATCCGAACAAATGAAGGCCACCGTAGGTCATTAGGTGGGATTTCAATATGACTGTAATAATGTGATAGAGCCTGACCGACGTTTCAGAGGTACTGCCTCCATCGTTAGAAAATTAAAAAAAAGTACGAGATTGCAGTGGCGTTAAATGACACGGCGTTTGCACGTAATTTTATAGAAATCGGTCAGATGTCTCAATAATCAAGTTATGTTAAATCCAAAAAAATGAAAAATATGCCGAAAGCTAAACATTGGTTTAATATAAATGCCGGTAGAAGAATAATCTTCATATAGGGACTATCCTCCTGAATTAGATAATGCCAAGTGACGGCCTGACTCGGTCGCATGAGCCTCGTTTGTTAGGTGTAACTCACTCTTGTGTCCGGCGCATGCAGGTTGAAAGGTGCCGCCGTTCACGAAGAAGTCTGCGTGTCCGGACACCTCAATCTTTCCGAAAATACCGACGTTTGTGTGTACGACGTCCACGAAGTCTGCGTCGCTGGGGTCGAGCTTCCAGGCGTCGTTCAGCGTAGCGAACAGGGGCAGGGCAGGGTCCAACCCTGTGAGACGTGGACAGGCAAAGGAGATTCCTCTTAACTTACGCGTGTCCCTCGAAATCACCCACTTGAGATTTCACGTTTTCACGGCGACGAGTGTGAATATGGCTGTCTTCTGGGATATTGCGCCGAATAATGTGGTAGAAATTGACTGACGTTTTAGGGGTACTTACTGCCTTCATCATCAGGGCGATCATCGTCTAGGCCAGGGACCCGCTAAGATCACAGACTGGTCAATCACTGTATCCGGCCTGCTTTCATAAATTGGCTACCCTGGCACACGTGGCTGTGGCGACACGTGTCAGCTTGTTCACCTTTGCATGTAGCTGGACCGCCAAGGACAGGGACCAGCTAGCTCTCGCCTCTGTCCGCTGCCGAAATTTAGAATGAGCGAGGACGTACCTGTTATCCTGCCCAGGCGGGTCCCCGTCATCGCCTGCATCCCTTTGCTGGTCAGGGCGGCCACGTGCGCACCGAGACTGAAGCCAACGACGTGTACGGTGGCCGGGTGTAGCGAGTACTTCGTCGCGAGGCCGAAGAGCAATCGCGCTGTGCACGACCCCACCTGCAGCAAGTTGAATATCGCGGCGAAGTAGCAGGGGTACGTCGCAAGGGGACCCCAGTCCACTACGATGACATTGCTTCCTCCGCGGTTCAAGTAGGCTGGTTTAAGATCACAAAATACAGCCTGTGTTAACCTTGCGGTCGGAAGTTTACAGAAATCTGCATATTAGTTTCGCCATGTCTGTCCGCTTGTAAGGTACTCGAATACTGAAAGGATTTTCGGGAATTTGGATGTTGGGTTAGCGCCTTACCTCGCCTGATGACTGCCGTGCTGTTGAAATCGGCGTTACCGGCGTACCCGTGGATAAGAACCTTTGTGTCCAAGTTTGGATTGAAGGTGCCGGGTGGAGGCCTTGGGTCATTCGCCCTCAGGAGGATGGGCTCACTGCTGCTATCCGCCCCCCTGCAACAGTTCAGCCGGGCGATCGCAATGTATTTTTCGATGGTTTAGCCGGATTTTAGGGTAGCCGTAGATGGCATGACGCCCTTAACAGATTTCATGAAAATCCGTCCAGCGGCTTTCGAGTTTAATTACACAGACGTACGTGGTCAGACATTTCGGCTGGTGTTCAGGTGCTGTACTTACTCTGCGTAAAGCAGGAAGCGGACCTCGTTGTCGTCACAAGGCTCCTTCACCTGCAGGATGCATTGTCCGAGGGTCCACTCCAGTCTCCCAGTCGATTGGTCCACATTTCGAGAACACGCGATCTGCAGACCTAGTTTCAAAATGCATTGCTTTATTGCACTTCGAAGTTTATTTGCATTTAAGCTAATTTGATGCAAAAGTACGGTATAAGCTTTTCCGCAGTTTCGGAGTCTCTCGCAACTTTTACGAGTGTTGTGAATTTATTTTATTTCTGTAAGATTTTCGGCCAATTGAAGTTATTAATAGAATTCTAGGACGAATATCGATAACAGAATCGCGTATTCTACGATACTAGATCGATTCTACGTAGTCTAAGCTACCGACAGCGTCGTTAAATAAGCGTTAGTTAAGTGAGAATGTGAGATCTGAGATTCTCACGACAAGATGTCGACGTCGGGCCTTTGTGCTTGCAGCGCCATGAGGACTTTCAGTTGCATACTAGAGTTTTGGAGGAACATACTGCCTCCATCTTCGGACGTTAACCCCCAGAAGTTTAACATCGACAAACAAAATAATTTATTTAAATTTCTTGGGAGTCGGTCGATGTAGGGAGCTGTTCTATCTCTCACAGAGATGGCTTTTTTTTTTTTGGCAAAATTGTGGTCGTGTCGGAGAATTATCCAGGTGAAAAGAGTTAGCTTACCTGGTAACAGGAGGATGTACCACGCGATTCCCATAGGTCCCATTGCGGTGAAATTACCTACCACCACAGTCTTGAACAAGTGTACGCATCAGACTACTCTGTTAGCCGAGGTGCGTCGTGTTTGGAGTCACGCGTTGTTCATCACTGCAGGCGAAATATCGCATTGCCCGAATCAGGTTGAGGAACTGGCTAATTTGCGTCGTGTGTAGACGCAGAGGAAATTAAGATACGCGGGAACATGCATGGATTGAGCCAGTCTTGCACAAACGATGCGGAATTGGAGTTCACGTGTTCTCCAAACGCGTTATTTGATGTTCCGATTGTCCATTTGCCTCGTTGTTAATGCACTGCAGATACAGATATTTCGTTTCAAAGTTAATACCAGTACGCACTCAGCAATTACACGTTACAAATGTTATTTGTAGAGCTTCATTAAGTCTCGTGTGCCAATTTCTTGCAGCCTGGACGGCGTAAGACTTAATACGCTATTAGAATTTTAAGCAGCGTGGCAGGTTAAGAGATGTTCTTGTGACACCGTGTGGATTCGTAGGCAGAGATACCATCGTTTCGGAGAATCGTGCGGTCTCCATCTGTAGGGCTGAAGTAGGCTGATCAAACTGACAAGTAATGATACGGGACTATTGATGTTGTCAGCTGCATACAAAATTGTATCCAGCTTTCCTTTAAAGGTCAACTTCATGCCTAGACGAAATTATTTGGATTTTGACGAGGTAGATCAGCGTTATGGATGCCGGTTTTAGTTGAATCTAAATTAATGTTCTAGACGTTTCGGCACAATTCTGGAGACAGCATGAAAAGGCAGTGGTAATGAGGCGCACTGCTTCGTTTGTTTCCTGAAATACGTGCCAGCGCGTTACAGCACGTTCTGGCCAGTGTCGTGTCTACAGGCGGCCACCTTACAGCCTGTGGTTGCCGCTGTCGTTAGGAACAGAAATGTGGTCAGCAGGCCATCCTGGCGATACGTCGAGAGTTGTCCGCTAATTGGAACTGTAATGAACGGAGACACGTTTGTGGGCCGTAAGACGCTTCATTCGAAATCCGCTTCCGAGACGAGGGACACTGAACCAAGTCGAAATTCACACCAGTCTAACTTGCATTTTAACTTCCTCAATTTTATCAGTCAAATCACAATAAAATATTATTATTAAATGTTAAAATATTACAATTAACATTTAAAATATATTAAAATGATGCTCTCTATCGAATATTTCGATTTACATTAGAGCATCATCTTTTACACTACATGTTTCGGTTCTAAATGAACCACCTTCAGGTGTATGATCCATATAAACTCAAATGTAATATCCTAAGTGCAATTCTTCGTCAGATGTCCATTTTAATATTATCTTCCCATTTAGATGAAGCCATAGTGCTCTCAGATGTGTCATATGATCATCTTGGACTTATTCTAAAGTAGCACGCTCAGTTAGTGCACGTGCGTGAAACAGTGTCCACGTGGATTGCCCAGTTGACGTCACGTGAGAAGAATCGGACACAAAA
The DNA here is from genome assembly GCF_000696155.1 of Zootermopsis nevadensis. The sequence goes on along the minus strand of NW_019059695.1, from coordinate 103,672 downwards.
GAAATACTGGTCGCTTTAACCAGCTCCTTGGCACTTGTCTTACTCACCCCAGCTGCAGATTACCACGAAGAATATCCACATTAGGGCCACGATCGACTCAGGCTCCACCTGCAACGACTGCCCCGAGACAATAATCTCGCACCTTTTATGGAATCTCTAAGGACGCTCTGGAATTAGCGCTTCTCATTGGCCGAATTCCATGCCCTTGTACGGAGGACACGCGTATTCCTTGTTCAACCTCGCACTATGACCCTTTGAACGCCGATGCACTCGGCTGCAGTGATCTTTGGTAGTGCATCGTCGCTCCACACCGGATGTGGGACGACTACGATTAATGTTATCATGGTGAAAAGGTGTACCAGCATAAGAGTACGTCTTGGGAATCACAGTGGTCAAATGTCCTCAAATATTTATTTTCGTCTAAGAGAATTAAGTGGTTAATTATAATAATTGTAACATTATGTGCCAGTCTTATTCATAGTCTTTATACTTTTAGAACCAAACTACAGTAACCAAAGGCTACTCAAGAATATGCATTTTCCATGCCGTAATGTCGACGCCTTTCTTAATTTTAGGTCAGTATGTTACATCAAGAATCATTTTCCTGAGTGGCAACTTCATTTACGAGGTAGATTTGTTCCCTCTTCTCACTGAAATTTTAAATTTGCCTTAATTGCCGAAATAGGTTACCAAGTTTCACAGGAACGTGACCGTCGGATTTTTCGTTTTAATTTGTGTGGAAAATGTTTTCGCTTTACGTGGATTTTTCTTTTCAGGAGCACATCCATATAGGCCCTTATTGGAAGACAACGACCAAGAAGTGGATCGCTTAGTTGGCTGTCTTTGCTGAAATGCATTAAACAGTTTCGTATTTGCATGCGACGCTCGGCGTCTCTGAAGTAACACACATCCGATGTTCATTAGATCCATCTGTGACTGCAACATCTGACGTCTCCGACGGCCCCAGCTGCTGCAGGGCAAAATGGCTCGTCCTCGTTGGACACGCAGAAGGTCCCTGTGGCTCTGTTTTGGAGCATGAAAAAAAAAAAAAGAATTAAGACGAATCAGTTCAGGCTAAATCTTATTTTACTCTTAATATTATAAGTCGGCGCAGAAGGGAAGTGAGCTTTTGTGAGTTTCGCTTACCTGTCCGGGGTGTGCTGCCCCATCACAACGGGCTCACCCATCCCCGTATAAGCGTCTGGACGCCTGGAGCCGCTGAGACAACGTCGGCTGCTGCAAGGGACAGCGACGCGAGCCGTCGCGGGATTGACGCTCTCCGCCATGTAACACACTGCCGTCACGTGACTGCACAGCGCCACGTCTGCAAGTTGAGGCGGGAATTACGGCACTCAGACTGCAGGAAGCCTGTCTTTCTGGGGGACAGCTCGCTTTTCACCGCTAAAGCAAGTCATTTATGAGGCGAGCGTGCGTACATACTTGTTTTATTGAAGCAGGTGGGCTGCACTCTACCGCCGTTCACACAGAAGTCGACGGTGCCCAGGCGGCCGGCCTCGCCGAATTGGCCGGCATTCGTGTGGATCACCTGCACCACGTTGGCGTCCACGTCTCTCAGTTTGTTGGCGCCCCAAACAAGAGGACGCGCCGGGTCCAGGGCTGAAATGGAAGTACCATATTCAGTGTGGATCCTGGGCCGTTCTCAGCTCGAGGCCCCCATAACATGATAATATTAAAAATTGTATTTAATTACTGCGCCCTGAAGAGCCACGTGCCTATGATCCTGTGCATCCTGAAGAAGAGGTTCAGGGATGCCAACCCGCACACGTGCGCCCCCAGACTGTGGCCGACGCACGTCGTCCTGTGCAGCAAGACGCCGCTGTCCCTCAGGAAGGTGAACAGATGCGACACACATCGTGCCACGGGCTTCATGTTGTGCACGGCTGCAGCATAGCACGGCGGCTGGCAGAGGGACCCCCAGTCCACGGTGAACACGTTGTATCGGCCATTGGACAGGTACGCTGAACATCGGATTCATAGTTGACACTTAACCAGCGTGACGGACAATTGAAAATATTTGGGTATCACCCCGATCCGTGTCTCTGATAGAAGTGAGCCTTCCTGGCAGTGTAAAACAACGGTTTAGTGGAGGTAACTCCCGAAACGTCGCTTATTCCAGATTCTCTCCCTTTACGGCTACAAGGTGACCGCGTTGCTTATCCTAGCCTGTCTGTGCGATCAGCGTTCACAGTAGACGAGGAAATTTTGGATATGACGAAGTGTTCCAGAAAATCGGCGGCCTTTGTGGGGTCCCACGTCTATTTTATTCAGAAATTACAGCAGCGAAGAACATGCGGCCGAGTCCATGTCGTAGGATTCGCAATTTTAGTCAAGTTTCCGTTTGAGTAGTCTTGGAAGACATTTTGGGGGGGGGGGGGGACTGGTTTTGTCAGGAATGGTTTCCAGGGCGATTAAGGTCAAGTTCGTCGCCTTTGTGAATACTTACACTCGCGTTCCCAAGAGAATTCTGAAAATAGAAATGAAATATCCTACGGTGCTACGGCCGAGAATACCCGGATCTGAACTCGAGCTGCCAGGACAGCGTGGACTCTGCAGGAACGCACGAAATTCACCCGGGTTTCGTGCGGCACACGCTGTATGGCAAAGCTTACCGTCGCGTAGCACGACCATGGGGAAGGAGCCTTCCTGGCCGCCGTAGCCGTGGATCAGGATGACGGTGTCGTGGTGGGGGTTCCATCCATTGGTCCTCAGCCAATCAGCAGCCCCCATGTCCACCCATTTTCTGATGGTTGACCCCGGGCTGAAGCAGAGGGAACGTGTCGAGTGTTCAAGACAAGTCCATTGCACTCAGTGCACAATTGTGGATGAAACACGTCGAGAGTTTTTTTTACACCGCCCTGAAGATGGCAACCGCATTGTTTGCCTAAACGTAGGATAATTTCCATCGTCCGACGTGGCTCATCCCCGAAAGCTGAATTTCTACGTAATTTATAATCATCTGTAACATTTATAATTGCATGCAGTCGAAGAATTCTTAATTGGGCAGGGTTCGGGCGTGTGCCCATGTATTCAGGTGCAGTCTACGTGAACTCCCGACTACCAAATACGTCAGACACGCGATCGTCTAATTTCCGGTTTCCTGTTCGCTGTGGACGAACAGTGAGCGTCTTTGCCCTGATTCAGAACGCACGCCGAGGTTCAGTCAGGACGTATAACCTCAAATACTGCTGAATTTATTTCTATTAAATTTGGTATCAGAGTCTGTGCTCTCACTTATCGGGCGAATTTAACTTTGGCACTGTGATTGAACTTCATTAATTGTCTCAGCAGCGGAGTGTCGTGGAAATTATTGATTCATGATAATGACAATACAGAGATTATTGATACACACAGATTTTCGTGGGTGTTTTTGATGTGGTTTCGAAGAAAAATGCGTGACTAGGGAAAATAATTGATGAACAGGATTCTGTGGCATGATCAGCAGATTCGCCTCGGAGCACTTGTTTCATGTCCACTTGCCTGGAGTAGAAGTAATACTGGACGTCAGGGTCAGGGCACGCGTCCCTGTCGTTGCCCCTGCGCCAAACGCAGTCCCGCGTCGCATTTGTCACGTTGCCTATTTGCAGCGCCTGAGAAATCAGCCCTTGAGCCAGGCAACCTGCAACACACAGCGCACAGTAAAGTTCCGAAAGGACATCATAGAAGCGGAACTGGGTGTTGCGTCCAGCAAGTTCGAGTGGGAAAATTTACAGTTTCAAGAGAAGCATTTTGTAATGTAAATGGTCCGCAGTTCGACACGGCTGGACTAGATGTCGTGAATTCATTCGAAAACATTTTCGATATAGCTCTTGTGCAGCACCGTGAGATGAAAGAGAGTGCTTATTCAGCACTGACGGAAAAAGTTAAAACAATTGATCCCCAAGCTAACAAGGAAAATGAGTGTAGGGTTCTGGATACGATGATTACTACTGTGTGAAGTCCCTTCAAGGAATGAGGCTATTATTATTAGGTAATCTCTTGAAGGAAGGAGACCAGTTTTAGGTTTCGACGTAGTTTTTACCTTAGTGTTCGATCCCCTTTAGCGACCCTGAGTTAGCTGGAGTGTTGTATATGCATAGTAGTTAATAGGATATTATTATTGTAGGTAATATAATATTGTTGTATCAGGTAGTATGATGTTAGTTGCTAGTTGGAGCGTATGAATATTAAGTCTTGTATGTGAACACTTTTATCAAATTCTGTTACTTTGGACTTTCACCGATGCTATCCTCGTTTGATAATTGGGTTGTTGTTGAGAGGAATGACCTTGAAATATGAACAGTCTTCTTCCTAGCCTTATCAGGGGCAGCCGAACTTAATATTGCCCGCATTCGCAGTCAGATCCATGAATCTGGAAGGAGCCGACCGAAATTTTCAAACTTTCAATAAAATCGCATAGTTCACCAACGTTTGGGTCACAAATTCTGAAGAAACTGAATAATCTTGCGCTAATGTTAAGTTCACGCAGTGTCGGCTCTAATTGGCGTTGGTTTACTTACAACAGAGCAGTGAAAATACAATTACTCATTCATTTCCCGTGCGATCTAGAAAAATTCTTTGATCAGACGGCGAGTCGTATAAACTTTAGAGCAGAGCGCCCATACCTGGAAAGATGACTGCAGTCAGGAAGACGCTGACAGTGGAGGTCCCCAGCATGGCTGCCCGGCGTCCTGGTGTCAAGTGTCGGGTGAACTGATCGTGGCCACGGTCACACACCGAGTGTCGTCCCACACAGCAGAGTGGAAAAGCGACACAAGAACGCGGTTTCACTTTCCATGTGTTGATTTGTTGGCCAAGCCGTCCTGCGTATTACATCAGCAGCGTTGCCACGTGCGTTTTGAAAACCACAGGCACTGGCTTGATCTCGAAGTCGTATCGAGATCCACGATCGATGGCATGAGTGGGAGCTGGAAGACAGGGGTTTGATTCCTGTCAGGGGCAGGGAACTTACTTTTTGTCGCCTGTCCGATGATTACTGAGGGTAAGGCGACCATTTTGTGAAACTGATCTTTCGGCGACGTTAAGAATGCGTGGAGCCTTTGCAACAGGAAATATGTTACTTTTTTAGTGTTTAGTTTTACGAGTGTGTGTTTACGAATAATCAAAACACAGTTTTCTGAGTGCGTCAAATTTTATTAAAAGGCGATGTTATATAAGTTATGCTATAGCAAAATGCTCAAGAAATTCTGAAATCTCTTGGGTTTGATTGTCCACATCCCTTCAGATGTCATCTGTCTTTACGTGCTCTGTTTGTAGTAATTCAGCGTTTGGTCACGAACTGCGACAGCCTGTCTAAAAATTAATTCCTTGTTCTCTGCAATAAGGTGCAGTGATGCTGAATCACTTGAATCAGAATAAAATTACACACTGCTCAACCCTTTAAAGTCAAATGGTAACTATATGCACCATCTGCTTTAACATCAAGTGCCCCTGCATTTTGTATTTGTGTGGTTGTGATAAGCAGCAGTTCATTTGCGGTTTTTCCGAATTCTTAAATTCTATTTGGACTGACCTCGGCTTCAGACGCTTGGACCTAACAGCTTTACTGAGCGTGCGTAGCATTACTCCTTGTTATTCAGATGGAACCGAGTTTGAACCTCGACCCGGTGACTTGCTACCCTCACAGAAGTGTTGTGCTTTTCCTCAGTCCCTCCAGGCACACGCCAGGATTCTGCTTTAAATTAGACCACGACCACTTCTTGTCAGATCCTCTCTTGTTATTTTAACGTTCCAATTCATTATTTACTGGTCCTTCTGTAACTGTGCTGTAGAGTCTGAGTTACTGATAGCGTCATTAAACAAACAAACCATAGGCCTAAATATAATTCGGGCTGCCACGACTTCGAATCTCTTCCGCACCTCTTACATGCAATGACCGCCTCCTTCCAAACCCCTGCCTGTCCACTATTTATAAACAAATTCTAATGGCATTCGACGCTTTAAACTTGTAATCTCTGTCGTTGTGAGTGGCAGTTGTGTATCTCACATTCGTTTAAGAACAGATGTACGAGATTCAGTGTTTAACTCGTTGTCAGATGCAAGTTTCGAAGTCTGTAATTATGGTTGATATTCTCCAGGCGTTTCCACGGAACTCACAACTGCCGGCCGTCCCGTTAACTGGGCGCCCAGTGCTCGAAGCATTAGTGGACTAAGCGACCGAAAATTCCTTCCAATCGTTTTCGACGACGAGCTGTGAGCGTGTTCGCCTCGGCGTCTCCATCGGGAATATGTTCCTGGGTAAGTGCTGTTTAATCTGAGCATCATGCGAAACCCGTGTTTTACTCTGTGGGCAAATTGGACAGTTACTGAACGTTAAAGCAGGTGGTACGTATAGTTACCATTGCGCTGTGAAGGGTTAAACTATACACCTATATAATTTAATTTTCTGAGCTGTCTTCGTACGATTTCGTGTCGCACCTCGTTTGCACTTCCATCGAGTTCGGAGAACTTAGTTGCTTCCGCCGTCAAAAGTTGCGCTCCTGATGAGGGTTAGTCAAAGGGACAGTCACGCCCGTGCCTGAGAGTCACGCAATATGTCCCCGTTGCCCTGCAACCAGGCAACAAAACAAAACACTATCGGCATGCCCAACATTCGGAATGACATTGACAAAATTAAAGCTTTATGCATTCTGGTCGCTGTATGGAGGTGATGGCTTCACGCTCCGTCAGATTTGCTTAAGACTGGATACGCAGCGCCTGGAACATTGAAATCTTGGGTTCGAATTCCCCTTCAAACATTGGAATGTGTTCCCGTCTTGTCGCGTGTACGCAGAGGGCTTGCGAAGGGCCGATCCCCAGTCCAAGGAGTAGTGCACTTGGTCCTTAGGAAGGCCATGTTCATATCTGACCCCGGAGACCGTCCATCCTGACTAGGTCTTCCCTCCAGGATATAATAGCCCTGTATCGCATACTTGCACGCCCTGGACTCACCCTTCTGGTGTTTCTTCGCCCATCGGGACTGGAATCCCGGGCAGGAGGCCGACAGCGCGCCCCCTCCTGGGACAGACGGCGGTGCATGGGTACCCCATCGTCGTCTGCCTGGACACGGTGGCCGCGAAGTAGCAGGCGCTCTGGAAGTGACTGCACCTCGCCTGGCCTGTGGGCACACACCGCACATGAAGAAGCAGAGGCCGACGTTTCGTCAAATCAGATGTCGCTGCAGCGAATTCGGGATGTCTCCGCGTCAGATCTCGGTCGGTTACACTGACTGGGGAGTTTTGGGGTTCAGTGGTTATCTCGGTAACGTTCTGCGAAGGTTGGTCCATTGGCACTTATACTACGTTTTACCCTCAGACTGTAATCTTATGGGTTCCTTAATATTTTCAGAATAATCAGGGATTATTTTCCTAATCAGCATTAACCAATTGATATTTGCAATGGTGAAGAGTCGTGTTTACTTCGCGGTACGGGCTGAGTTCTTAAACATTATTTGTAGCCATAACCACAAAGACACTTCTTCAACTGTGGCAAGCAGTGATCCCTGCAGAATCACCACTGGTGAGCTCTGGGTCGTGGTACCCAGTCCGGATACCATACTTTAATCAATCTATTTGCAGCTCGCTGTGCCGGACACAGCGAAAGAGTGGAAGTTTTCGGGGTCATTCTAAAAGTAATACAGATTTAATTATGTGGCCAGTGCAGTTTCTGTTTGTGGGGCAATGAAAAAACGCTTACGGAGGCGGTGTCCCGTGCAGCCCGGTTGGAACTGCCCGTTGTTGACGCAGAAGTCCACGTGGCCAGCAGGGGCCTCCACTCCCAGGAAGCCGGCGTTGGTGTGAATAACTTGCACTATGTGGGCGTCGTCCCGGGTCAACCGGAGGGCTTGAGACGTGTATTGCTCTACGAGGGGTCGTGCGGGGTCCAGGCCTGGACAAAACGAAGAACGACTCTTACGTTCCGCAACGCTGATGATGGAGGCAACATTTATACCAAACTACACCATGCAAAAAACCCGGAAGATATCTATCCGCCCACCAACATCCCGAAAATTATCGGAATAATAACCAAACTAGGTTTTTCAAGCAGAGTGGTAACTATGTGTACCACCTACTTAACATTTAGTAACTTTGAATTTTGCTCTGAGAATGTATTTGCGTGTTTGATTTTATTGTCACAGCAAACAGAATTTTTCCTTAAGCAGAGTTAACCAGTTGATCTTTGTAACGGTGAAGAGTTGTGTTTACTTCGCGGTACGGACTGAATTCTTAAATATTAATCAGACGAACTATGATCCTCGATGTTAACAGCGATTATTTACTTAAACAGCGTTAACCAGTTGATCTTTGTAACGGTGAAGAGTTGTGTTTACTTCGCGGTACGGACTGAATTCTTAAATATTAATCAGACGAACTATGATCCTCGATGTTAACAGCGATTATTTACTTAAACAGCGTTAACCAGTTGATCTTTGTAACGGTGAAGAGTTGTGTTTACTTCGCGGTACGGACTGAATTCTTAAATATTAATCAGACGAACTATGATCCTCGATGTTAACAGCGATTATTTCCTTAAACAGCGTTAACCAGATGATCTTGGTAACGGTGAAGAGTTGTGTTTACTTAGCGGTACGGACTGAATTCTTAAATACGTAATATTTAGATCCGCCCTCGTGCTGTGTGTGAGTACCGATGATCTTGTGCATCTTGGCGGACAGGTGCCTGCTCATCATGCCGCAGATGTTCGCCCCCAGGCTGTGACCCACGCATTGTATTTTGGTGGCCCTTGCTCCGTGGTGTGTGAGGTAGCTGTACAACATCGCGGCGCACTGCGCCACAAGCCGCGTGTTGCTGAGCGCCGACAGGTAGCATGGGAACTTGGTCAGCGACTCCCAGTCCACCGTGAACACGTTGTAGTCCCCGCGATCCGCGTACGCTAAAGTTTAATTACGTCTTTTGCAGTTCACTACAAGGCATTTGTATTAATTGCAAAGTAAACTAGTCATATATGCTTTTAGTGGTTTCCCCATTAGCCCATATAATCTTCCTGAGGAAAAACCACCATTCTTTCCGCCAGGATTAGACAACTTTTGGACCGAGATCAGAATCCGAGACATTTCGAGCAACAGTGGACTAATGTACAAAACAGCAGAAAAACGCGATCTCTTGTCGGGGTATGCCACGTGTGATTTGTTGTCTAAAAGTCTCTGCGTTCCAGAATCTAAGAAAGTGAACTCGGCGCACGCATCTTTAAATGGAAAAATCTATTTATTTATCCCACTGTTGCTCCCATGTAATCAGCTGAGAGTGGCAGAGGTACGATTACAACCAAACGTCGCATCCGAGTGGTTAACTCTCTTGCTTCATACATTCGGAAGGTCCTGGTTTCATACCTCGGGCCGGAGATTGGCTATCCTGACAGCTTTGACGTTGTTTTCCTCAGACCCTCCAGGAAATTGCCAGAATAGTGCCTTAAAGTACCTCTTCCTTCCATGTCCTTTCCAGTTCATTCACCAATCCTATCATTGAACACAACCTCAGCTACTGACAGACGATCGTTAAAAGAACTGTAGGGTTATTGGCTTAAATGTAATAATTGTGCCCTCGTGGGTCGCGTCGCTCACCCTTCGTGATGAATGTTGTGGGTGACTCGCTCTCTGTCTCGTTGAAGCCGTGGATGATGATGACACTGCGTCTCCCCGGGTTCCAGCCGCCGGAGTGGAGTGAGAGGGGGTTGCGCACGTCGACCATCTTGCGGTGAGGGTAATCACTACTGCAGGGGAACCAAGAAACGAGATGAATGCATGTGGTGCTGGTCTGGGAGAGACCACTCGGGAGAATTGAGAGTGATGTTGGGAAAACGGGCGTTGCATTGTGGGGTTTCAGATTTGCACTTTTCCAAATTTTTGAAATTTCCCTCCAAAAAATTAATTTTTAAAATATTTCAAGTTTATTCTGATAAATAAAGCATATCGATTAATTAAGCCCGACCTGTCTATTTGTCTACCTGCTGTACATGAAGAACTTGATGTCCGGGTCGGGGCAAGACGTGGCCCTCTTCAACACACACTTCCAGTAGCGAATGTCCATCGCGTTCCAGATGGTCGTCATGCTGTCTGCAAATCGAGCGATTAACACCATTTTAGCGTCTTATTGCAAACATTTGAAGTAATCTTAAGAGACCAGTCCGTACCGCAAAGAAAACACTATACTACACCATTACAAATGTAAACTGAGTCACGCTGTTTAAGGAAAAAACTCTGTTTACGATGAAAATCGTAGGAAACCCTCATGTACATTATGGGGGAAAAATGCAGAGTTATTGAATGTTAAATCAGGTGGTACATATAGTTACCAGCAAGTATTAAAACGTTATTAAAGCTTTACACGCAGAAACTCGTATCTTGTAAGAAGTTGAAGTTATGTAGTTCACAACGGAAGTCGCAGGCAGTAAGCACCGTTATTGCCACGAGAGACAGCTGGCAGCCATGGAGGGTCTCCAAAGGAGCGCGTTTCGATCAACACAGTTATTGAGTCGAAACGTTTCCACGTCATTGGTCACTTTGCGTTGCGACTATGTTTCACAAAAAACGGTAATTGTAAAATTGTCTGTTAATTGTATAAAATGTTATAAATATATCTTCTGTTCTGTAAAAATTTAACTCATATAACAGATTCCGTGAGAACGTGATGGTTGCTCACCTGATCAAAATGTTTCCTTTAAAGAAATCGAACACCAACTATACCTTGTACTTAGTCGCCATGAAAGCTTCAGATCATATATCCCCCAACATCATTACCAAATTATTGCAAATTCTTATTCCCCAAATACGTCTAAATAAAACACGTGTGCCCTACTTTCTTGCCGTGAGCAGAATATGAAAAACAGACGAATTTGAGACTACTCGGTTCTCACTGCGGTGAAATTTCACCTCATGCCGTACGTTCCACCAAGATTTCCACGATCGGCGTCACCGCAGAGAGTTCCGCCTGAGTATCGCCACGACACTCACGTCCGAACCCGGGACTCGACAGCACGTGACGGCAAATGGACCGGATCCGTGCCTCTTCGTACACGCGTGTGTTAATCGACTTCATTGCGCTCTCCACTCCTCTTTTGTTACGGGCCTTGATCACTAAGTTTTCTTTGTCGTTCAGCGTTCCTGTCCAATTTGTATTACTTAAGTACGTTCGCCTAGTCATTACTTTAGCAACTTTTCTGTCCTTATTACTTAAAAATTCTCTTGTTTTCGCCAAATTTTGCTTACGTAATGTGTTTGTACATTATCAAGCTCTGTCAAACAACTTACTTACCAACTAATGCAGCTTTAAGTTCTCGCTTTTTACGTACATCTCATTCATGTCGATGATTAACATATTTCGGGGTTGTAATGTGCACTAAAAGATTTTCAGATATCGAGGAAGAGTTGCTTGTGTCTGTCTAGCGGATGCTCCAGATATGTAGGTTAACGTAACCAGTACCAGAGGCGGAATGGACGTCACAATTTACTCGGACTGACTACACGGAAAGAGAGCAGCGCCGGCTTTTCCTTTGATGGGGGTACCATCATGAAACCTAAGGGCAGGTTTTGTTGTAACTAGGTCATACGTACGTAATGCACAAATTACGAAATTTTTGTGTTTTAACGAAACAGATAACATATCCTCGTAGCATTAACATTTCTACGAATATAAAAGTATTCGTAATTTACTGCTGTGAACAAAGTAAGATCATTCGAGGGAAACAAAATGATTGGCCGCTGTATGCCACTGACGTGTATCCTGAAGATAGAGGCGGGAAGTTTTTCCTTAAGATTTGGTGATCGGCTATATGACTGCGCTGTGTCACAAAGGGACGATCACATTTTGAATTTTCCGCCACTGTGAAAACCGGAAATATCATTCTTTACGTGTTTTCGGGTTAACTTTTATTTTGCATTGCAATGATCGGACTTTACGCCGTTTTGTTTTCGCTTTGCATGTGCGGTCTTCCTCAGTCACAGCACTGGACTGCGTGGCTTACCTTGAGTCAGAAGGAACAGTAGGGCCCAGGGCAGAAGGCGTCCCATGCTCCATCCACCCACCTGGACTCGGTGCAGGCGCTGATACTCGCTGGATCGTGTCCACTTCGGCGATCTCTTCTCCGACCTTACTCGCCGACTGAGAGAGATCCAGTTGCTGGCTCCGCTCCGCCATTCAACATCCCGTTTTCGTAATTGTTTATTTCCCCCCCTCTATGATTCTCAGCGTAAACAGCGATTATTTCCTTAAACAGCGTTAACCAGTTGAAGTGAGGTGTTTTCTTCGCGGTACGGACTGAATTCTTACGTAATATTTATACGAGCTTCGGCTTCAAAGGATTAACCAGTTGATCTTTGTAATGGTGAAGTGTGGTGTTTTCTTCGCGGTACGGACTGAATTCTTAAACATTATTTTGGCCAACTTCGGTTTCAGAGGGTTTAAAGTACTGGCGTCATTAATCAATTCCAAAGAGATCCACGCCCACACAAATTATCGTTCAGTGACAAGATTAATTAAAGCTCTTGTTCATTAACAAAATAGAACTTAGTTCTGTGCCGATGCGTGCGTTAGTTTCATCTCCGGCCCCCCCCCCCTCGCTATATGCGTAAAAGTGAATCTTTTTCTATGAAATATCATCATCTGCATAAACTAAACGTTTCTACCCTGATGATGGAGATGACATTTTTATTCGAAACCTTCATGTGCGACCACAAATATCACACGTTATCTAATAGTTTTCGGGTTTGATTTCAAAATTGTGTGGGCCGAAATGTTATTTTTAGGGCTATTCAAAATATGCTGCAAGTCTGTCGTGTTTTGTGTTACAGACGTAAAATTGCACAAACTCACATAAAAAGACTGGGTTGGCCCCAGAGAATGAACCGGCATAACTCAGTCAGTATAGGGACTGGACGACCGGGGTTCGATCCCCGACGGGGGGCAAAGAATTTTTCCTATAGCCTCTGGGGCCCAACCAGCCTCTTATCCAATGGGTACCGGGGTCCTTTCCCGGTGGTAAACCGCGGTCTAGGAGTGATGCTGACTACTCGACCTCGTCGAGGTCAAGAATGGGTAGGAGCTGTACCGTCTGCACCTGCGTGGCTTTTTGCATTACTTTTGGCCCAGAAACAGTGTGGACTCTGCCCAAAGGTTGCTTCAGCATAAATAGGGTGACATCTTTGAAGCAGTACACGTTTATCATTCAATTTTCTGACAAGAGATGTCGCCAGAGATTATCCACGGTGAATATGTTGGCCGCAACTATAACCAACAGTAATAAAAAAACGCCAGTATAAAACAAATTTACATTGTAAATAGTTGTATTCTTTTCTCTTTGTTAGTGTTTGTTAATCGTTTGGAAGGTGTCCGAAACGTTGGACTTTTGTCCCGAATTGATGTTTTATTACTTTCACTCTTAGTGAGAGCTTCAAGTTTATATGCTAATTACAACATATAATATACAATGCGCAAATTTGGAGTGTTTTTAGTATCGCCGTTGGCAATTCTGCTCTCTCTCCGTTTTGTTCCAACGCGTTGGATGGTGGGTGAAAATGTGAGTTCATGGGTAATTTCCCAAGATGCGTTAAATCATTAGGATCATGATGTTGTTGAAGCACGTCAACATTACTGACTAATGTTTGGGTTCCGATTTACTTGAAATGAGTCGGCCAGTAAGGCTTGTATGTATTTAATTTTGAACATCTGAATACTGTTGCGATGTCGGGTTCTGTTTGGCACTTTTCGTTTGTGCGCAGTAGATTATATAATTAATCTTGGAGTTAACATCCGTTGGTAATGTTGATTTCTTCGTTACAATAAAAGTTATTTAGTAAAATAATGCCATCTGAAATGTTGCTCATGCATAGAAAATACCCACGGTCTTTGCCTTATAAACAGTTCCCTTATGTTTTATGTGAAACGGGAATGTACATTTGCTGTAAATTATTCCCGATCGTTGAATTTCATAATGTGAATTTAATAGTTTCCAAGGTTCGTTACATTGCTTGAATTTTTTTCGACAAATGCTGTATTTTGCATTTAAATGTTCCATGACATGAAAACAGGAGTTTGGGATTTGGCAATTTGATTTAAATGTTCCATGACATGAAAACAGTTTTGAGTTTGGGATTTGGCAATTTTAGCAGCATTGAAGCAAATTGTGTTAGGGGTTATGCTATTGAATTTATATACACTTATTGTAGGAGGCACAGTTGGGATAGAAACTGAAGGGTTAGAATATGCTCGGACTATTGAATTTATATACACTTATTGTAGAAGGCACAGTTGGGATAGAAACTTAAGGGTTAGAATATGCTCGGTAGAGGTAAACATGTTGAGACATATAATGTGTATTCTTATTATGCTTTGTGTCTGCTAAAGTGTAATTAAATCCTGCTGTTTGTTTTAATTTTGACAGTTTAAATATGAAGCTAGCACGCATATGATACTTTGTGCTGGCAGAAGTGATGGCCAGAATGCCCAGTGTAGGGGAGAATAGTGCTTTGCTTTGTAAATCTCTCGGCTCTGTTGTAGCTGCTAATCTTGGTAAGTTGCAGATTGTATCAGCCACAGAATGAACTTCAAACACAGGGCCAACATTGTATTTCACAATCAGTACATACAATTTTTCATAACTACTTCATTGTCTAGATTTTAAAGTGAACTTTTCCTTCTGCATATATAGTTGCAGAACTTGTCATTTTGCACATATTGTAGCATTCTGATTTGAGTTGACTTTCAGTAGAATAATGGAGACTGTCAGTAAAATATACCTTGTGTGATGTCTTCAAACTATGGTACAAGGACATTCATGAAGAATTTGGATGTTTTACACTTTTACGTGGAGATTGTTTCATGTTGTGAATATTGTTGTTTTTTTATTAAAGTTACCTGTAAGAAAGGGGGCCAGTCAGACACCAAACTTGGGGTACTGGACTGCTTGTCAGATCCTCTCACTGTGTTAGTATCACCAAGTGAAGAGAAAGAGGTAGAGCAACTGCAGAGTAGTGAGGATGACGAGAGCCTCATCGTAAGTTCTGCAGCTGCTGGTGTATCTTTCAACAGCAGTACCACTCTCACAGCTGTTACTTTGGCTGATGGTACCCAGGCATTTGTAGCGGAGGACATCAATCTAGATGCAGGTAGTGTACAGTCTGATGATGTACCGAACCCCATCATTTGTAACAAAGACATCAGAATCCAAATATTCTGTGTTATTGTAACTTTCTATCTGTTACACAATTCATTTACGTGGGTTATAACGTCTGTTTGCGCAACTGTCATATAACAAAGTCTAAAAATGTGGATCCTGTAAAATACACTGTGTGAATATTTGCAACGCGTACTATCGTCAGTAAATAAATTACAGAAGACATAAGAGGATTTGTACATCTTAAAAATGGTCATTTGCCGCACGTTTTAGACACATGTCCTGAGATATGGAAACTTTACTTGTTCAGATGGGCTGGAAACAGAAACACTGGAGTTGGAAGATGGGAGCACCTTGTTGATTCAGGAGATTCCAAAATTCTTAGATGGACACACTGTTCAGCTGGAAGATGGCACCACTGCATTTGTGCATCCCAGCATCAAAGCTGGAGGTAACATTATCCTGGAATGAATATAAAATAAAATAATTTTCCCTGTGATCACTTCAGCCTTACTGAGTAACTGGTATGTGATTTTTGCAGAAAGCTTCCAGCCAGTGGAGCTGGAAGATGGCTCCACTGCATTCATTGCTTTAAATGGATCAGTATTGGATGCTTTGAGTCTTGAGGGATTTGCTGCACTGGGCAGCGAGAGCCTTAAACAGTCTTCTGCATCATCTGTTGTTGCTGGTGGCAGGGCAGAAGATGAAAGTGGCGAGCTTTGCGTGCGTGATCGCGCAAAAAGCTTCATGTGCCCCCATGAAGGTTGTGGAAAATTATACACTACACTACACCACCTGAAGGTGATTAAAAGTATGGTGACAATATACATCAGAGATTAAGCTATATTGTAGATGCTGCGTGTTTTTGTTTCATCCGTGCTTGTGATTCTTTTTAAATTCTCTTCGAAAGGTATGGATTGAAGACCAAGTTCTTTCAGTATGAAAGACTTTCTGAATAAATACAAAGAAGCTTTTTATTTTCAAAATGTCATAGCACTAAAATGATTGTAGAGGGTTCATTGGAATTTATTTGTAATCTTAATGTGTTATGGTTTCAGTCAGCTTGTGCATTTGTCTTCTGACTTAATTTTTCAGGTTCATGAGCGTGCACATACAGGTGATCGTCCATTCCGTTGCACAGAATCTGGCTGCGACAAAGCTTTTGCAACAGGTTACGGTCGGAAGGCTCATGTTAGGACTCATACTGGGGAGAAACCCTATAAGTGCCCTGAGGAAACATGTGGAAAAAGCTTCAAGACATCGGGCGACCTCCAAAAGCATGTTCGCACACATACAGGTACAATATTATACTAGGGATGTTCCAAACTATTAACTTTGCGCCATGTAGTCTTGTATATAAACATTTTACATCATCAATTGAATTTATCAGTGTCATTCAGTATATTCATCTTTCAAATTTTATGGCCAATATCAATCTGTAAGTCTGTCTTCATATATTTATATGTACATACTCGTATGTCGCCAGGAGAACGTCCATTCCAGTGTCCTATTCCTGGCTGTGGGCGATCTTTCACGACATCAAACATTCGGAAGGTTCACGTGCGCACACATACAGGGGAACGTCCGTACGTATGTCCCGAGGAAGGCTGTGATCGAGCATTTGCTTCAGCTACAAATTATAAGAACCATCTTCGCATCCACAGTGGTGAAAAACCCTATGTCTGCACTGTACAGGTATAAATGTGTAGAGGTTATCAGAAATTCCACGGATAATTAATTTCTTTGCATCGAATATTTCAATGTAAATCCACGCCAAGTACTAATTTATTGTAGGATTTGAGGTTTTCAGTTATTATTAATGGTACCATCTGTAACTAAAATAAAAAATCTGTAACTGTCATTGTCCCCGAAGTGAATATTTGGGAAGTAAGAATGTTGTATTCTGTGATCATGGATAATTTTTTACCCAAAACAAAATGAGCTCGGTACTTTTTTATTTTAAATCTAGCTCATGGTTAGCATTCTGTATTTCCTTCAGTGTATTTTTTTATTGCCTGATGAAGACACCTTTTTATAATGCGCCTCAGAACATTTCCAGCTTCCATTTCTGGAAATTCCAGGCAATGAATGTAACTCTGGATTAACCGTGTTTTCGATTAACCACCCCCACCTCTCAGCCCTGCTCATGCCGTTAAGCAACTACACTGCATATTGCCAGCTGAATTTAGTTATTTGCTTACTTTCTTCATAATTATTATGCACATAATCATTTCTAATGACTGCTGGGCATGTTTTTTATTTGTAAGGTGGGTGTTACAATTGATTGTCCAGGGATGTGTGAAGAGATTCACTGAATATTCTTCACTCTATAAGCACCACATGGTGCACTCCCAGCAGAAGCCATACTACTGTTCGTTGTGTGCCCGTCACTACCGCCAGGCCTCGACCCTGACGATGCACAAGCGTACAGCGCACGGAATTGTTGAAGCGGATGACGGTACCGAGATTGTGCTTGGTGAAACAGTGTTTGCCCTGGCTAATGCTACATCTGGTTCTGCGGGAAGTAAAAGGGTCAGCTCTCTTGGCACAAATGTAAGTATCGGCCAGAACGTAATAAACAGGTGACCTTGATTTGGCCTGTGTGTACGTCTGTCTCCATCATTTTGAACCCTTACTTCCTTTACAGAAGAGCGTTCTTAAAATTTGAATACCAGGCGAAATGATGAACTCGTGTGTAAACAAGAACATTGTAAAAATGAAACACAGATTGGTTCAGCCAGTGCTGTGCATTTATGTAAAATAATTTTTCTCCCTGATAATGAATATTTTACATTTTCGTAACTGCTAGTGTCAGTGCGTGTTTGTCATTCCAGAATAGGGAACATTGATTCATCATAGAGCATTTGATAATGTACACCTTTATTGATACACCAAGGTAATCGGGTAAGATTTAAGGTTCTCACACTGGCCTGACTGCCCTGATGAAGGCAGAAAGTGCATCTGAGACCGGTCATTTTATACGAGACTACATTGTGCAGTATCCCAGAAGAAAGTCATCTTCATATGATCATCAGGTTCAATGTTTTGGTGTTATCATCAAAACGGGTAGGAAACTTAATAAGCAGAAACAAATCTTGTTCTAAAAAATGTGCTGCACCTCTCTCATTTACCATTCTTCATACAGGAAGCACAAGTTCCCCACGAACATCATTCAATGCAGTTAAATTCCTGCAGACTTTTTCTGTTCCCCTAACTGAAAAACATCCAACAGTGTAAGGCGTTTCCGGTAGTGCAAGAGACTATCCAAAGAGTGAAATGGGAATTGAATAACATCCCAAAAGGGGGGCACTTGAAGTGCTTCAGTAAGTTACAAAAGGACTGCATTGTGCTTTGTATTCAATGAAGCGGAGATTGTTCATCTTCTAGGTTGTGATGCTCTGTGGATTTATAGGTAGAAACATGTTTCCATCTTCAGGGCTGATTGAGCTCTGGAATTTTAAGATCCATCATGATGTTTTTGTCATCCATAACGTTGTACCACTTGCAGTTACTAGGACTGAAGGATGGTAACACACTGGTGGCACTGCAGACCTCGGACGGTTCTTGTCCGCTGGAGAACGTTTCATCGGGACAGTTCCTGGTTGTTGCGGACCCGGCCCAGCTTGCTGCTTTGGAGGTGTGTTCTCTGCTTAGTTTTTCATGCATTTCTTATGGGTTCCACTTTTTTATTGTACTTGCCTGAATTTGGTTTAATTAACGTCCCATCTGCCTGTTTGTGGCAGTTGGTGTATTGGGTTTATGGAGTATGATTCTTATAGCACCATTCAGAAGAAACGTTTCTGCCAGGACTGCTTGTTGCTATTTGCATTTGTACTGTATCAGGTAAAGCCACTGCTATATATTGATACTTTGTTTAAATGTAATTTATGGATGTTCTAGCAACTTGGAATGACGGCAACACAAGTGGACGAAACAGACGATTTGGATATGACCGAGGATGCATCATCAGATGGTAGCATATTACCAATTTAAATCCTTCCCAGCTGTGAGACATGGATACAATAAGACACATATGCTGGGGCAGAGAGTGCAAGACGTAATTCTTCTATTTATTAGCTGGAAATGGTTTGTGACTTTGTGACTTGATGTTAAACCAATGTATGTTACTTTTAGTGTTAAACTTCTGCAATGTTTAACTGGAATAAAGTTGTGCCAAAACTTTCTGATGGTTGATAAAAAAAAGTGATACATTTTAGCGTGTTTAAAATATATATGTCGGTGAAAGACAAGTTTTATCATAGCGTGTGTGTTTGCCAGGTGATGATCCTGTAATGTCCTGTTTCAAATGGCAAGTATATTAAAATGCTGATTATGTATGCAACATGTTTTTTTCTTTTAGAAAGGGCCATGACACAGAAGAGTCAACAGGGAAGATGCATAGGTACAATTTGTCTAAGAACTCTCAGCATGAGAGAGTAAAAGTGCACGTTGTTCAGAGATAGGAGACAGCAATCAATGTCTTCACTTTCTTTTAAGAAAACACTTGTCAGACAGTCATGAAGGGCTCGTATTCAAAAACCTCCAGGAAAGAATTTTGCTTATGGGGATAGTAATTTCCTCCAAATGCTCAACACGAGACATGAATGAATGGCAAATTATGCAAAAAAAATCAGTAAATGCCCATTTGGAGAATTGAATGGTGATCGGAGGATGACATTTAAATAGAAAATGTAATGATATGAATTGGATTCATGAGGAACAGGATAGATTCCAGTGTTAAGCGTCAGACTTGATGATGTTCAAGATGAGGGTGGGTTATTTTATTGGAGAATGGATGATTCATTTAATAAGAAATGTCAGTATGAAGTGCCTGTGAAATGTAGAGCATCACAGAAGTTCATGTCATGACAAACAGCTACAGCACTTAAGTGCATCGTCTGAATACAATCAACATTTAACTTATAAAGCTTTATTTTAGGATCAATAATATTTTCATTTAATTACTAATACATATAGGTTAACCATAAACACCTTTACCTTAGATTTCGGAATATTGCCGATCACACAGCATATCTGAGTGCATTACTTTGCAAAAATTAACATAACTTAATGTATAACTTACAGTATTAAATGAAAATGTCCCAGTTACAAAACATATTTGCATTTATATAATACGCTTCTGACTAGAAAGGTAACATTCAAATTTGGCTAACAGACTGAGGCAATGTTAACTGTAGCCCAAAGTTTTGCATTTTGACTGATGTATATCAGAATGTAGTAAAGTACGCAGTCCTCAATATTCTCGTTTAAGTGTGTGTTAAAGTACATTCAAAATAAAGTTCTTTCAAGTGAAAAGGGACTAAAAACAAGCATGACTGTTCAGGGAATCTTAACCCTGGTGTTACAAATCATTTCAGTCTACATGGATTCCCAATATAATTCAACCTGCAAATATAAGACCAGATCAAAAATTATATGGAATGATCAAACTCATCACGGATAAATCGTGTTATTTAAGGACATGTCCAGGTGTGTCATTCAATTGCTTCAGCCTTTTTTTGTGCCATGATTTTTACCATCTACCAAGAGCACATATGTCTCATTTAGTATTACTGGGTTTCTAAACTTTGGCCATTTACTACTGTTTCAAATAGGTCATAATGTTTTGAAAACTGCATGTTTCTCTCCTAAGATGATCAAATTTCTTAAACATGTTCTGTTCAGAATTCTAGACTATGGAGAAAGCTCAAACTAGAATGTACCATCATCATATCCCTTAAAAATGGAAGGAACATTTTCACATGCAGGGGGACAGGATTGTATGCTTGTGAAGACATGGATTGTAACGTTATGTGTGTTGTAAACTCTGAGGAAACAGAGACTCGCCAGGCTGAGCTTAAGCAGATTATAATCATTTTAACTTCTAACCGAATTAACAAACTTATAATGCTTTGAAACATGTTCAGGTGAACAGTGAAAAATGACAGAAAAACTAAAATATCTAAGTAGTGCACAAACCATTGACAAGTAAATGTAACTGGAATAAAGTCGCATGTTTATATGTTTATTAATAGCATCTTCATAATCCTTGTCATAATTCACATCATACACTCTGACGGACAACATGGCAACAATAATAACTTTAATACTCCACGACAGTGTTAAATGTTACACTAGCGACAACAAGATTGATAGATTCTCTTTGGAAAAACATATGACAAACTTGATTCTATCTGTTGCAACTCGAATAAAGATCCGATTGAAATTTATCAAAAGTTTCGATTGATAATTATATTCAGCTATTGAATTTATTCAATGATGAACATCGTATTTAAACTGAGATGTACAAAAACTGACTTCCACAATATGTATTAATTTGAGGCACATTCAGCGACTACAAATGGTTATACGTTGTTTTTTTTGGTTATCCGTGGTACAGTGGGACCACATTCTGCATCTGTGCAAGAACAAGAAATCGGCTGCTCGTACGGACAACACGTCATAGTCAGTTCACGTTTGTGTTATTGATGTGATAGTTTTTTGTTTGTTATGCTGCCACCTGTCAAATTTTTGTACTAAAACTGTTAATATGACGATCAGTCTTCGTCAGAAATAAAGGGAAAATGTTAAAGTTGAAGTCATGGAAAGGTTTTGTTGTGCTGTTTGAGATATTTTTAGGAATATCGGCGTCAACTCATTGGGTTGTTACTGAGAATGGGCTTATACAATCACAGGTATGAAAGAATGTTTGCGTTATACTTCATTAATTGTAATTTTTAGTGTTAGTGAAACAGTCGTATTGGTCTTCCAGATTGAATTATTGCAGAATGATTAAATATTCGACTACGGACTACTTTATATCTTTTAAGCTATTTTATGTGCTGTAAATTATGCTCTCTGTATTATGTACAACATGAATAAATCCAAGTAGTTCCCAAAATTGGTAATTTGATAATGCTTTCTATCTTGATGTTTCTTATTCACAGCTGGACTCAATTTTCAACATCCGCCGCCCATATGATCTGCTGGCACTGCTGGAACAGGAATGGCGAGTGAAGACTGTAGACACTCTTTACAGGGATCTGGTGTCACGCAAAACTATTATAGACAAAAAGTGGGCAGGCGTAGAGAATGCAAAAGACTTTGAAGATCGCTTATTTTCAGAAGATCCTGATTGTATTCGGGCCGAAGAACCTTTGTCTGACACAGACCTGTATCCCAGCCTGGTGGGCGATATTCAGGACCGCATTAGGTGGGATTAATAAACGTGTTTTTTTAAATTTTTAAAGGAAACGTTTAAACTAGCAGGCCTGTAACCAGTACACTTAATTATTTAATAAATTATGCCCACTGTGCATTTCTATTTTCCATCTACAGTGTGAAATGTTCCCACTTTGCACATTATACGTGAATTTCCGTGCTTGTTGTCACATGCATTAGCTCATACTTTGTTTCTACTCATTTGTTAGTTTTCATATCTGTGATGTAGATTCTTCCTATTTATTTCTCTTCGCTTACCTGTTCTGGAATAGTTGTTATGAAGTGTGTGTGTGGAAAATATGTGGTTTCTCAGGTCCTTAATAAAAAATACATCAATGCATGAAGCTGTGTGTGTTGACAGACCCAGTCCCTTTTTCATTGTTCTTAGTCGTTATAGCACTTTTTCTTATCCATGGTGTGTGAGTGTGTTTTATTAGGATGACATCAAGATATCTGAAGTTTGTTGTTTCAAGCCTCTTGCCTTCATGGAGGGAATATTAGCATAGACATGCAGTTGTTGTAATGTTTATTTACTCAGTCCATAGCCTGTGCTGATTTTTGTGTGGTCTTCGTTGACGTAACCTTCTGTTAGAACTAATTTTTTCCTCAATTTAATTTTTCAAGTAAGGGCTCCAAAATATTGTTGACGTTGCTTCAAGAGTTTCTGTTGTCGGCATACTTTGGACGATGTACATTTTCCTAAGTTGTTGACCAGGTATTGTGTTCATGAAAGTGTACCTTTCTGCACCGCCAAGTGCATGACGGCTGGTATTTCCCTATTCACAGTACCAATAAGAAGGCTGTGACTTCAGTCGTACATATATATTAGTGCAGATGTTTGGACGTATTCCATTTGTCTTGTCACACATGGTTGGTTTACATTGCCCACACATATGGTCTTTGATGATCTTTCTGACCTCTGTTCACCTAGACAGGGTCATATAATCTATTTCTGAGGTGGTAGCACGCATGGGGCATATTCTGTTGCTTGTAACAAGGGGATCATGAGAATGGTGGTCAGCAGAAGGGATGTACAGCTTAATGTTAGCTCTGAACCACAGTGGGGAGGACTTCAGTCTGTGAACAGATATCTGACTGGGGGTCAAATTCAGATCCATCTGAATAAGAGTGCATTGTTTTATCCCCAGAGTACTGGGTTCTTCTTTCACAGGTAACTTAAGGAATAATGGAAATATAACCTAATTGTAATACTATTTGCATACATTCCTTATTTTCATATATGGGTTTTCACATATGTACAGATTTAATGTCGGAAATCAAAATTTGGACTGGACGTGCAAGGTGTCGGGCAATAAGACGCTTAATAAAATCATCAGATTTAAACAAGGGCAACAGCATAATGTCTCAATAATCACATAAACAGAGTTAAATCTCATTGCAATTCATAGATAGTACAGATGAATACGCTATTTTCTTTACACGTAGTTTATGATTGTTGTTTTAGGTTGGATCGCTACCTTTCTGTTGATATACCTGCGAATGGTCCTTTGTTGCCATTCTGCACGCACACATTTTCTTTGGATTTCAGTATGCACGCATTTGAACACCTCCATGTAAGTAGATCGTTTCACTTTGTCAATATCTCTTGGTGGTACACTTTCCTGTGCCTCTTATATTTAGGCTTTTATAGTAAGTAGCGTATATTTTGCTTGAGTGCATTCAACAGAAAACAATGTTCAGGTTTATTAGTGAGGTGTTTGTTAAATTCTTTAGAAAGACAAGTAATTGTCATAAAAAATAATGATGTTTGTGCAAAAAAATATATTTTATTTATTGTATTATTATGACGTATTCCTCATCCTATTGTCACGTGGCTAACTTATGGGTCCATAGAATGTAATAATATGCAGACACTAGCCAGGATATGTCCATTGAAAACGGAGGCTGGTGTTGCGGCTGAGTGTCTGAGCACTGTAGAGCGTTGTGTGGTGTTGACAGGCAATGGTGAAGAGAGCTAACCTGTCGGCAGGTCCCGAAGTGAACCTTGCAACGTCTCTGCTGGGGGACAAAGATCTTGCCCTCTTCGGTCATCAGGTGGCCTTGGGGCTTAAGAAGAACTCTACTTCGTGGCTTCACTATAATCTGGCATCCATATTTTGGAGAATACGAGGGGATTCACCTAATGCAGTGGAGTGTGCACGCAAATCTGTTCACTTTGCACCAAGGTAAATTTATCTGGTTGATGTTCAGCTCCGTGAAAATGACGTCTAGAACCAGTTTCTTGCTGGTGGTTTTCTTTGTTGATGCTTATTAATGTGTGCAGATCTATCCTTTACCTCTCATGTACCCTCATTCTTCACACAGACTTCACTTTTGCATGAGACTGAAGTGTCACGAGTAAGTCCAGTCAGTTGCCCAGTCATGCAGGCAGCATGGCTCCGGCCGTCTTAGTCGTATAATGTGCAGGTATTAATTATGTGTAAATTTTATCTCGTTTTCCTTCGTGTCATTTGGTTTTGTTCTTTATATTGTATACAAAGTTTTAAAATGTATGTTCCTAAGTTTAATTTGTTGCTTTAATATGAATTATTATAGTAATATATTTTATTTATAGAGTTTTTATATGCATAATGAAATGTTGATATATGAATGTATTTCTTATTAAACAGAACTCAATTAAGTTTTAACCGCATTATCATCAGTTTTCATAATTTTTTATTTTATGATTAGATATGTATCATTGTTCATATCACAGTTTTATTTATGTTTTTCTTCCTCCATACTTATTACAAGAAACTAAAATTTGCGTTAATTCATTTTGTCTTTCACGGCATCGTAAAATTTTAAACTGATCCATCAGCTTGGCTTTAGCAGAAATGGATTTAGTAAATTGTTAGTAGGATTTGAGGTTTTTTCCCTGATGATGGAGGCAGCAAGGACGTCTGAAACGTTGACAAGTTTCTATGAGAGTAATCGGTGCAACGACCAAGAAGACAGTTGTTTCCAGTTAATAGTTCTTGCTGTATGAATATACCATTTGTCCTGTTCCTCCTCTTTGTTTCTGGAGTTATGTTAGCTGTACGTGTCAATTCCGTGCTTGAGTTGTCACAGCTTGAATTCCATTCTCATACTTTCTAAAATTCACTAAATCCCATTCCTGTACATCCTCTGTTCACAGGCAGTACAGAGATCTAGCTCTACTCAATCTTGGTGCTATTTTCCACCAGGCTCGGTTTCCCGCTGAAGCAGCCATCATTCTTCACGCGGCTGTGGATCACGCTCCGCTGGTGGCCTCAAGCCACTTTTTGCTTGGTAATGTGTACGCAGTTCTAGGTGATTACAACAGGTGAGATGCTGAACATTATTTGAAAAAATTTTCTCAGAACACATAAATTTTGTAGTAACAGAAATACATCATAAATAGAGCCTGGTGATTGTAAACTTATTTTTTATAGTAAGAAACACTTCTGAAAATCAGTCAAACATTAAATCTTGGTCAAGGTTTTAACTACACAGCTTTGATTTTAATGTCCTTGAAATCCTATGAAAAATGTTATTCCTTATGTGTAAGCCATGAACACTAAAGAAATTGTGACCAAATTTCAACAGTAATCTGGCTTCTGCTGAGATGAAATCTGTTCTGATTTTAAGGAGACATTTCATTTGATGGCTATAAAGAATGTTCCTTAAAATATTTTTACATTTTGCTTCATATTGATTATATTCCAAAGAGAAACCATTGTAATTAACTGTAATAACATTTTATACGTCTTCTAGGATCAAGACATAAAAATTCTCAAATAATGTATTTAATAAGTTTAAGTGACAGCCGTGTGAAAGATTATGGAACGGTGATATATTCTCCTAAGATTCAGTTTTTAGATGTGTTTTTTGTGAGGATGATAGAGGTTACTGCGATTTCTTTTTCTGGCACAGTTTACAGGTTAGGAACAACTACCATTTTATGTATCTGAATTAGTTACGTCACACGTGCTGATGACTGCGCTAGTTCCACTCATTGTCAGCCTGAGTCTAGTACAGAAAGACTAAGCTATTTTATTTGAAATTAGTAAGAAAACTGAAATTTATTCCATTGCAGAAATTTTGGGAGACTGAATTGGATTAAAATACTGGAAGAACGAAAGGATTCCCTTGCATTGTAAATGTCTTGATGAGATAAGAAATTACAATCACACCCATAAAGTCGCTCTCAGTCTAAACCGTTTCTTCCTTATGCTTGTTTACTAAATGTGACGTCTGTATGGGGTCGGCATCTTCTTTAGCAGTTGGGCCTTAACTTGCCTTCTTGATTTAGTATTTTCATGAGGTGTCTGTCAGAGTAATGTCTTAGCTGTACGCGTCTTCGTCATCAGCTACGTAATTCTGGTATTGTGAAGTGAAGACAAATCTGTGCTTTAAATACCTTCTGCCTTACTTTTGGTTGGAATTTCTGCAGGGGGAGGGGTAGAATTTTTCTATATGCAATTGAAATTTAGTGCAGTAGCGACAGTGATTCGTGTTCTGTTTATCCCCTCCATGGTTTCATCATAAACATGAATTGTGTAGGTCGGTGGCATGTTTTGATAATGCAGTGAAGCTGCAACCTGATATGGATGAAGTGACACGGATTAAATACTCCGTACTGTGCCATAAGAAGTTGGAAAGGGGGCTTCTTCATCTTCATGAGTAAGTACTGTTAATTTTCCCTCAAAGTACACACGTTTATTTGGTGTTGTCATCCCTTGGCTAAGCGTACTAATGACCCCAAGAACTGAACGAGTTTTTGTGTGATATTATTACTGTTACATTTTAATTCTATTTAATAAGGGAACCTTCAAAATTCCCCATGATGCACATCAATTGCACTGATAGATGGTGTTTCATATTCCATACCAGTCATCACATGTGTCGTCTGTCTGTGAACGTTCGGAGTACCACATAATTATATAAAAATATAAAATTAGTGTCTGTTGTTGGGAGAGAGTAAGATTAGTCTGACGTACTTATTCATCGTTGCAAGTTGCATTGTATCGTGTGATGTCTTCATATAACACTGCACTGTCAGACAATAGTAAATGGTAACTTCAACCAGACTACGTGGTGCTCCAACCCAGAAGACAGCCATCTTGAAATGGAATATTCATCATCCTTTCTCATAGCATTCTTTGCATTACTTCCTCAAATACTTCCCTTTTTAATTTACTTTGCACTTGGCTGGCAGATGATCACCTCTTTGGTGATTTAGTTTTTTTATTGGAATGCTGCCCGAGTTTCTTCAACAAATGTTGCAAGACTGGGATTTTACTGCATGTTTTTGTACGTTTCAGGTCCCTGCAATACATTTTAGCTGAACTTCATGACTATCACAATAAACAAGAAGAATGGTTGAAGGAACAGGAGACGCTGATGTGGGAGCAAGCTCCGCTTGACGTCCGTCTGTTGGGAGAAGATAACAGTTTTATATCGGCCGTGCTGGGCAGTAAGGGTGAGGAAGCGATTTGATCAATTTTGTGTTTTATACAGATCAGCAGACAGGAGTCAGCATGAATAATGACTCTCTAGAAAATGTGAGTACTGGCTTCACATAAGAAATAGTAGTAGTAAATATTAACAAAATAACTGTGTTGGAAGGTGATAAAATTTGCTCGGAAAAGAGGTGAGTGTAAGAAATTTAATTCTACGTGTTATCCAGCAGTCATTGTATGTTCATGTCTGTGATGTGTCTCCACAAATGAATTTCGAACTAACTGATGGAATTATATGAAATTTTACCTCCATATCATCTTTATATCAAAATTACTCGCCATCAACAGTATGAACCTGCTGGAAACGCATGTTGTCACTAAGAGCGACCTGAAATTATCCAAATAGTATGCAAATTTAGTTGGACTAATTTTTGTATTTTTGGTTGTTAATGTGAAGTGGCAGACAGCACAAAATCTGTATTTAGGGATTGATCAGTACTGAACTGCTTCTTCTTAATATTTGAAAAGAAATCATTTGGCATCTTGTATTTCAGGCCACAGCTGTATGCGGCGGATCCAGGACGGGCGCCCGGTGTTGAGTTGTGATGTCAGTAGTGAGAGTAAGTTGTTGGCCCACAGTCTGCACATTGACATCAGTCTCAGTCTCCAGATGCTGCTCAGGAATGTGGAGTTACAGGTAAGCTGGTGTTCATGAATTTCAAATGATTCTAAGAAAAACAAGTTTTGTTTCCATAAACAGCCTTAACTCATTGACTTTGTAAGTATGAAGTAACATAGTATTAGATTTGTTAGGATCGTTATTTCTGTTTATGGAATTTTTAACAAAGTTGCATTGCATTCTGGATGTATTCTGGTTACAGGCAAAGAAGATCAGCGATCAGGTGTCTCGACGAGGTCTCTTGTCTCGTGCACCGGTGGCACCGGATGGGGGTGGGGCTCAGATGCGGCAAGTGAAAGAAACGGTTGAAGGTGAGGAAGCTGCGTCTAGCGGCAGCAGTGACAGTGCCAGGTATCACACTCCCACAGTCGCACCTGTCTACCCTAATTCACCTCCAGATTCCATTCCGAAGAAGGCCGCAACATACGAACAAGAGGACTGGCCCCAGCAGGAAGAATGCACAGCAGTGACTTCGCCAGTTTACTTCCCCCCTGTGTTCCTGCCTCCGGAGAATAAGGGTTTTGAGTAAGTTTAATTTCTTCCTCTCTCAGTATGGTCAATCAAGAGGACATATTGATTAAAATTGTTTTCTTTGTTGTCTTATCGTTTGTTTTGCCAGAAGGGTTTTCCGTAACAGGTTTGTGGACTTCTTAAATTTTGTATGAATCTCTTTCTGTATGCAGATAAATACAAGTGTGTGGGTTGCATTAATCCTTGAAGTTATAATTGTGTACTGTTACATGTTTGAAGTGTTTACTGGCTGGAATTTTAATTGTATGTGAATCATGTTTAAGTTAGGCTTTGACTGGGTTGTGGACACAAATACAAACATTTAGAGCAATTTAATTAGAGGTCATCCTGTCTTTTTTTCGTAATTTACATAATTCACAAAAAATTTTATAAGTATTAAATTATTTATGATCTTGGTTACATCAGATCAAAGTCTGATCGATGTCATATTCCTGAAACAAGGTCAAGTTCTGTTGTATAACTTTTTTAATTCTGGCAGTGGTTGAAGAACTGACTTCTTCTGTAGGGTGCACTTATATTTGGGCCAGCTGATAGACTTGCCCCCTGGCACAGAGCATGACTTGCCATGGTACCCACCTTTGTGTAACATTGCCAACTGTGGCACGGGTCCGGAATCGGACTCTTACTTCCCGTCATCGCTGACAAGAGACGGTCTCCTTGATGTTCCTGGCACAGAGACCAGCCTGAAGTCACAGCTGACTAAGTATGTCACTGAGGGACGTAACATGATGGAAGCGGAGATTGGGCAGCGGATTCTCACTGCCATCAACAAGGTAACAGATCACTGATTATTTGTCTTGAGTTACCACTGCTTTGCAGTGGTCATGTTCATAATGTCACTGGCTGATGAATGTATATAACCTTGTTCCAGAGGGTTGGTCCGAGCTGGCTCTTGCGGACCCTGGCTTCTTTGTACTGGCGTGTGCGTGGAAATTCCCGCAATGCAATGGACTGTCTCCGCATGGCTCTCACTTCAGTTCCGAAGGAGTTTCGTGATGTGGTGTTGGTGTCTTTGGGCTCTTTACTATATAAGCTAGGATATCTTGATGAAGCACTGAAAGCTGCATCAGAAGCACTAGCTAAAAATTCTGTGGAGGTGAGAAACTTGAAGACAAGGATGTTATAATTAATATTGTAAATAATTTCATGCAGTTTCCTGTGTCTCTTGAACTTGTCTTCCCAGCTGAATTTCACAATGAAAGCTGATATCTGGAACATTTCATTAATCTTATATCTTTGGTGATTTGTAAGAATGTCAAAGTCAGTTAGAATTGCATTTCTGTCACTGGAAGAAAATGTGCCTTCTGTTGGAGATGTTTTTACCTGACAGGTTCCACTGTTCCAGAAAGTGGAAAATAATATATGACTTGGTAAACATTTGAGACTAGAAGATAGTAGTTTTTTTTGTTTTACAATTTTCTTGCATATATAAATCATAAAATGTCCATTACTTAATGCAGTAATGATGTCTCATCATTCTGTATATAATATTTGTGTGAGTTACGTAATTTTCACTCATTCTCAGGGTTTTTTATGCCATATGCTTCAGAGATGGTTCAGTTTTTCAATTTCGGATTTTTTTTCTTAAATCCCGGCACCTACATTTGAGGAAGTGGCATCAAGACAGTTTCCTTTGTGCTTAATTATGTTTTCCAGAGTTGCTGTATCTCTGATTATTGTCTTTAAATTATTGGTAAATTCATTTCCTATTAAGAGATTGTCACCTTCTGTAACCTAACCTAAACTTCATCGTGTGGAAGTTTGACAGTAACTTCCTGTGGTTGACAGCCAGCGACACATTTCCTGTTGGCGTCTGTTCTGGAAGGAAAGGGTAACCATACAGGAGCCATACATCACTTGAAGCAGGTCTTGACTATAGATCCAGATTTTTTAGAGGATGGTCACGTAGAGAAATATCTGCTGGCAGTCTCGTGTCAGCTGAAGTTTAGTACTGGTGTTTGCATTCCTCCTACACAGGACAGCCCCGAGGTGAGTGTTTTTGCTGCATGTCATTATGAAAAGACTTGCTAGAGGCTTTGAAAAATTTTGTGGAGGAAAATAAAATAACAATGTATAATCATGAATTTTAAGTTTTATGTCTTTATGCTCCATATTGTTTTCTAGTGCTGGTGAATATCATCACAAATTTCCATTGAACCTGTTCAGCGTACTCATCAGAACTTCAAGACACCTCCACCACCAGACCATATTGTCCTCTGCTAACAAATATATTTTTAAGTGAACGTTTAACATTTGTATGAAATAACAGGGATTGTGAAGCTTAATGTCCTGATACTTATAATGTTTATCCTTCATCTGCTGTACACATGCCCTTGTTCAACATTTGCTATAGCGTTTTATGCTTGTTCACATCAACATTTTGACACACTACGTTAATACCGATTCTGGTAATCAGAATAAATTATATAAATGTCTCTTTCTGGCACTATATTTTAATATATTAAGTGAGATAGGGATACATAACATCTCCATATTTTACGACATTAGTCATGGTAGAGAACTGCTTTACCAGGTGCACAAAAAGATATTTTGATCAGTGTGTTGTTTACTCGTATGTACTGTTGCATGTCTAGGACATGTGTGGGGCCAGCAGTGGGATACAAGCAGCCAAGCAGTTTGGTGTGGAGGGACTGGAGGAGGGAGAGGTGGTCGTTTGCAGTCCAGACGGGGAGCAGTGCCACGCTGTTAAGTGCTTTTCAGCCAGTGATGACACTGGTACGAATTTTATAATTTTCAAGATGTTATCACATTCCATAGGAAAATTATGAATTTGATATTTCTTAAACTTTTGTTGTTCTTTGCTTCTTATCACACATTATAGCAAGAAAACAGTTCTTACCCCCATCAGGTCTCATCTTGTCATATCCTGAGCTCACAGTCATGCCCTCCCAAATTTGGAAACGTTCACTCAGAATTCAGACTTGTCTTCATTGCTGTACTGTCGAACCCTTATCATACAGATGTGAAACGGCATGTACCTGAATCAAGGATTTACGCCTTGCCTTGTTGCAGTAGGTATTGAGTGCGCTATTACAATTAATCATCTTACTTAAAAAATATTAGTGGGATTTTTGCGAGTTAATGTTATTTGATGGACACAGTGTACATGCATGATTTCCACAGTGTTTAGGTCATTCCATCACTGACTAGGATCTAGGTTTCTGACTGAATATTATATATTTAACTTCCAAATTCACGCAGCATACGCGTTGATGAATGCTGATATTCCAGCATTTTTTTGGTTTATACAGGTAGAATTGTGACTCTTGAGCCAGCTGCAGTATCGCAGATTTTGGCTCTCGATACAGAAGGTCAGTGTGGAGGCAGGCATGGACTGCTGAGTGATGTTATTGCTTTCAAGATAAGCAGCAATGAGAAGGGTGCAGACCCTCCTGCTGCAGCAGCTGAGAAGCTGGATGAAACGGAACTGGAACATATGAATGATATTAGTGCTGTTCCCACAGTGAGTCCTCGCCATGAGGTAATCAAATTTGTCCAAACTTCAAAACCTAGAGACATTTGTTGAAGTATCTAGTTATATCAAATCATAATATTTGTTATTGTTATGTACGTAAATTTTTGTCTTGGTGGTTGAGGTATAGTGCAGAATAATTTGGCCTAGACAGGCATGACATTTGAACGAGATACATCCTACGGCATGTACCATATCAGTGGATGCAATTTACAACATGGTTCAGCATGATCTCACATTTTAACAAGGTTCTTCTATATTTTAAAAGCATCTGATTGTGATGTGCTGTGCATTTTAAGCGCCCTTTACTTCAGCAAATTAATTCTGTTGACATTTGTTTATGATTCCAAGACAGTATGTGTCTGAGTAAATCATATGTTTGTCTTTACAGAGATGTGTTCTTTCTGCCATATACACAGATTAATTTCTGAGAGTGGGAAGTCAATTTTTAACATTTTTTTCAGGAATTCCATCTTCAAATTTCGCAGGGTGAAGCAGCCTCTCCTCGAAATTCCGAACCACGTGGAGATTTCTACGGTATGTTGATCTTTCATATCATACTATGTGGTAGAAGTGGGTCTTTTTTGTGATAGGAAATGATACTCATTAAAGACGTTAGATTACATTCGTCCATTTTAAAAAAATAAGAATTTGTTATTTAACTGAGTCAACTCCATTTGTTATGCAAATTTATCATAACAGGTATTGTGTGTTAGACCATTTTAAGTGCTGTATAAACCATTTAAAATATTTGCTCATTACTCAAGTTAAAGTGAAAGGCCAGGATGAATTTTTAAAAGGATAAGAACAAAGCACTTGGCAGTAAGAGACCTTGATAATTTCATGAGCGCAGATATTGCTCGTTTAAACATGGTCAGGGTGTTCTGGAGACACAGTGGTAAGTTCTCTGCGTGTGCATGCACGTACTCAGGTACTGTCAAACCCCAAAGATGTAGTTCATATGACTGCACTGCATCAGTGACCAAATTACTACTGCTTGGTCACACTTCCAGTGTCTCTGAGAGATGAACCTGCGCCAGATACTTCGTTTCACGTGTATGACAGGAGTGGGGCTTACGCAGTTTCACTTGACGAGTGCGACCATATCCGCAGTATTGACTGGGACAAACTAGCTGCTGCATGGTTCAGTGCATCTGTGAGGCATATCCGGTGAGTTATTACTGCGTGTTTTCTGAGACAATTCTTGAGTGAACGTTGTGCACGTATAATTTTTTGTTTGATGTGTGTTACAGGCTTGATTCACATTTGCCAACCGCTCAGCGGGAGACGCTACAGCCCCACTGTTGCATGTCAGTCAATCCATCGCCAGTTATAACAGACCACATACCTGCCATCCGATTGCGCTATCGGCTCCATTTAAGTCCAGATCCCAGGGCAGCCCAGTGGCTTGGCGTCTTAGCTGGCGATGAGAACAGTTCCACAGAGGAACTGGGCACACGAATAGCACTTGCTTTGCAAGAGGTACAGTATATGAAGTATTACTGTGGAGAATCATTTGAGAAAAGGGGATTTTAATTCCTTTAGTATGAGGTTGTCAGCCTGTCTTTAACTCTGGGGTTTAAGAGTTCGGGCGTATGCTACTGTGCAAACAGCCGGCTTGACTGCACACGTGCCACGATGCATGGCTGATTGAGGTTGATAGTGTCAGACTCATCACTATTTTTTATTCAAGTATTTGTTTCTCGTCCGGGCTACACAACTTCCGAGCCACAGAATTGTTTGTCTTTTTATGAATTTTTTAAAGATTAAATATGTTAAATTAAAATTTCTTCACAGTATGTTGATCGTAAGACGAGGCTTAGCCATTAAAACCGTGTTATATCTCTATGGTTAGAATGCCACGTCGTGGGTGCTAGCAACAGCTGCAGCACTGTACTGGCAAGTCATCGGTCAAGGAGATCATGCCGTCACGTGCCTGCAGCAGGCCCTTCAGCAAGCCCCCAGCCCCGTGCAAGACATTCCACTTATTAGCCTGGCCACCTTGTTTCACAGGTAACACAGAGGAAAGGTGCATTTATTTGCATTTTATTTAATGTTGTTCTCAGTAGCTGCAGGCCAGGATTTGAACCTGGGACCTACCAAATACAAAGCAGGAGTGCTAACCATTGTCATTATAATGACAGGATGGGGGTACAGTGAACTGTTGAAACATCTTGCATATGAAATGTGTGTCACGCTGTCAAATATAATTATAGATTAATGATGCTGTGCTGCTGTGTTGATGTTCCAGGGCTGGTTATTACAGTGATGCACTGATGGTAGCTAACCTGGCACTTGAGCTGGTGCCAGAGTTTGAAGTGACACACTTTACAATTGCCAATATCCACACTTCCATCGTAAGTATTTCACCAGATGCTATTGTTTTCAGTATATTCAGTGGAGCTTTTCCTTTTATTCTCTTTATTTTACTTTGGTTGACAATTTATGGTCGTGCCATACCAACGTGTGTTGCAGATTTTTGCTCGTTATTTGTTATAATTTGTAACATTTAGAAACGAATAGGTTTCGAGGTTCTCACTGTCACAAGTATAAAAATGGCTGTCTTCTGGGTTGTAGCGCCATGTAGTCTGGTACAATTTTTACCTTGGTAACATTTCACAGGTACTTGCTGCCTCCATCATCAAGGCAATGAATCCACTCATCACTTACACTTTTCTGTAATTATAAACTTGTTCAGTTACTCTTATATTTTAATCTTGCAGGGTGATCTAGAGAAGGCAATCACATTTTATGGATCATCTTTAGCCCTGCGACCTGGTTTTGAACCTGCACGAAGACGTTTGCAATCCGTGCTGTGTTCATTGCATTTTGACAGTCACACTGTGAAGACTGGTCCATAAGACCAAGGAGAGTTGGTCTTGCATTCTCAACAGATTAAGGATTGGATGCTCCAAAGCTCTGAGTCTGTACACCATTAAATCAGTCACTGCTTTCACATCAGTAAATGTAAAAAACATAAAATATTCTGGAAATGTAATAACAATTAAAATGTAAAACTAATCCTGAAAAATATTGTCACTTGTTCCTGAATGTGAATATTGCATTCCTATTGGTGTTTGTTTATAAAATCTATGGGCTGTAGAGAAATTAAGTGAACACTATAGAAATGAGAAGAGATTGAAATTGCTAAGAGTAGATGACTCAGTTGGAAGAGCAGAAATAGGGGTCGAGGAAAGATGCGTGATTCTGTGAAGTAGTTTCAGGTTCCTCAGTGAGACAGTCTGTTGTCAGCATGACCTGCATGTGAAAGGAAACTTTGGTATCAAGAGGTGCAACCAAAACCATGTTCATGAAGGATAAGCTGCAGTTTGACGGTACAGGTAGAAATTTGCTAATGTCCTCGTGTTTCTTAATCGTTGTATTTGCAAGTGCTGTTCCTCCACAGGCAGTTTGATCCATAAATGGGAGTGACATTTTGATGGAGAGGGCTGACTGTGTCAGTGTTGTATGTTATTTTGCCAAATCACACTTCTGAATTTTGAAGCTTGTTCATCCTTCAAAAAACGTATTTTTGTTTCTGCTTACATAAGCATTGAAGTTAAAATGGTTGTCAGTTCCAATGTCCATGTAATAAGAAGTAAAATATAAATATGTGGCATTATAATATGGCTTTTAATCATAAGATACCAGTCTTTGTAGTCCCCATGGTGCTAGTATTGTTCCATCTGCATACTGTGTGGTTCAGTACACGCTGATAAATGGAGTGAATATTTCACGACATAGTATTTTTTGAGTTATTAATCTGACTGCTAGCGTCAGCTGTAAATGGGAAGTAGGAAGTGAGATTTGAGGTTCCAGGACTGGTGAGTATGAGGATTGCTGTTTTTTGTAATGTTGCGTTACAATCGTTTCTCTTCCATGTTTGTTTACTATGAGTGGCAACTGTTGATAAGCCTGACATCTGTCGGTAGAACTAAAATGCAGGCTTATATACAGAAGACGCAACGACCAATCACGAACAGAGTCGTTGCATCGAGTGGGGAGTATAAAGCTGCTTGTCTGCCTGTAATTCATCAGCATCGTTTTTAAAATTGCAAGTATTTATAATTTCATATTAATGCACACAAATTAAATGGAGCAAACGTTTTACAATAATAAAAATGTCAACTTAAATTGTACAATTACCAGGGCAAAATAGCATAATTACTCTTTATGATATCCATTAATATGGACGATCACTTACAAAGTTTATTTGGTATTTTGGCGCAATTTTATAATGAGACGAAACCTTACACATGTGAAATATTTTAAAGTAAGCTTATTTGAAAGTTCTCTAGGATTTGTTTGACAAATTTAAACTCATATGAAATATATTGTTGACCAGCAAATGTGCAACCCATATTTAGGTTTATAAACTGACGTCAAGCATTAATTGTCCAAGTTAGTAGACATTTTGTTTTTCCGAGATTTTGTACAGTGGCGCTATCATGAATATTCAAACTAATCTGAATTATCGATAATCGATGCGTTCTGTGAAGTTCGTAGCCTAATCACTTTTTTAAATGTATTTTTATCATCAGAAGTTTGGGGTTAGCTTTATTGTTGACCATAAATAGCATAAGCCACGTTTACGATATAGTCTACAAATTATAAATTCATTGCCTCCGTAGTAAAATTGTAGCCATTTTGAGCCTTATTTTATCGTTGAATGCCATTTGTATTTCCGGTATAGGCGTGCCTATTTTACTTCAGCAATAAAAAATCTAGGGCGTACAACTTAGACTAATTTTAATGTAAATAGTTGTAATAATATGTGCAGATGTTTAAATAATTCTTATAAGATAACTGTTTAGTGGCTGAATATCTTTCTATTCGGCTATTAGCATAATGAATAGAACTAGAGTAGCCAGTGTTAAACAAATATCTTGCTGGCATACAGAAATTGCCATTTGACAGTCACATGATCCAAAACCACCCTTCTTACATTATTTTGACTTGTCGATGACAACACGTTAAATGGTATTTTCAGTGTTTTTTCTCTATAGATTTTTAAGCTATCCTGACTGAAAGTTTTCATGGGTTTGCTCAGACGTTTCGGGACAGCATCCTTCCAACATACTTTTGTATCATCCTATCATATCGCTTCCCATTGATTGCACGTCAATCTTTGCCAGAGATTAAACTGTGGTGATCATTCCGTAACTTCTGAGTGTAATCTTTCATTGTGCGCTTGTTTGCAACGACTCTGAGTGTTTGTGATACAGTGCTGTGCCATTTCCTTGGATTTTGTCGACGTTCCAGTGGAAACAGCAGCGTCTATCCGAGGCAGACATCGAACCAGGGACCATGGC
>NW_019059695.1:44159-65821 GCF_000696155.1 Zootermopsis nevadensis | reverse complement strand
GCCCATGTTAGGTCGCGTGAACTTAGCTTTTGTGTTCATGGCGTAATGGACGTTCAGTCAGGAGGGTTTGATATTTCTGTGTGTGTGTTTTTTTTTATTACAGGGTGCACAACTTGACAGGTTCAGTCGGCACGACCAATGAAATCGGTGCGAGAGGAGAGAGGAAATAAAAAAATTACTTTCTCAGTCTCTCTCTCTCCGGTAAAAACTCGCATTGTTGGGACGAAGATTCAATAAAACTTAACACACACTGTTGGTTTTATCAGTCCTTCACTTCATTGTTGGAAGACTGTTTGAATCTATGTCGGGGTCGATTCTTTACACTGAAATTGTGTGTGCTGTTAATTCTTTGTTTCAATTAGCTCCAGATTCAACATTAGAGAAAGACGTCGAATGTTGCTGTACTCAAGAAGCGAATCACGTGATCGAGTAATAAAATGCAATCGGGGTCTTGAGCATCGTTATTAATCCGTAGATTTTACAGCGACAATAAAAATCGCCGAATTGTCGTCGTCGATGTTCGATAAAACTTTACTGTTGCAATAATGCAGCTCTATTTTAACAAATTAATTTCTTAGAGATGGACTGTTCTAACCCGAAAATTGTGACGCTGTAATTCTTATTACTGAATTACGAAAGAGCCTCAAGGCGGAAGATGAACATCGTTGTTTCGATTGCATTTTCGAATGCAGTGGCCTTTCCTTCCAACACGTCAAGTTTGAATTGCGTTTTTAGCAGAAGGAAGGCCCTGCCAAGTTTTCAGTTATGCAGAGTACCGAAATTCGGCATTGGATTAAAAATTACAGTTCTGGCGTCGTTTGTGTTTTCATTCATCGCACTAGATGGCGTACAACGATTTTTAAATTTCTTCGAGCTACCTATAAATTTGGATTCATGCAACAGAAGAGGGATCAAGAATACTGAGGACACAGGTAACTTTTGTGTGTTAATTTTTTTAATTACTTCCAACTTTTGTTTGTTGCCGTTATTATATAGAAGATCGATTGTTTGTTTTGTTTGTTTCAGGTCTTGCTCATGTCCTGTGCCTTAACGTGGCGATAAGGTGAAACAAAGAACGGTGCAGTCCCTAAATTGAAGTCGTCGTTGCATGATTGTAAACTCAATTTGGTTAAACTTTTACCTATTACATGCATATGATTGTATTGCCTAAAGCAGACATTCTAACTGGCTTTCTGACAAATCAATCGTATTTCGTAAAGTGTAAACTCCCATTAGTTGACCCGTGTTTGTCGGCCAAGAATTTTTTTCTAGGTAGAACTGTCTTCCATTGTTTGTATGGAC
This sequence comes from Zootermopsis nevadensis, assembly GCF_000696155.1. The sequence goes on along the minus strand of NW_019059695.1, from coordinate 64,519 downwards.
TTTAAATGGAACAAAATAACACGAAGACATGAATGCATATTTTTGTGCTTATCAAGGATTATTGTCCAGTTATGTATCCAAGCATAAAACATTTTTAATTAAACTTGTAGACAAATATAAAACATGATTTACGCTATGACAAAGTAAATGTACCAGAATTATTGTGCTATGCATATGTTTCCAAACTTGTTTCTCTAATATATGACTAACATGCAAGATGTGATCAGTAGTTGATTTATGTTTGAGTTGCGCTACAGATCCCCAGTGATTTAATCTACACTCTGGTAATTTTATTAGAAATATATTGTATAAAACTTCATATGAAGTCAGAATGAATAAAATTTAGTAATTATTACAGTGATTTTCATGAACTTGCTTTCCACCATCATGGCAGTTCTTTATTATTGCAAATAATATGCTTAACTTTATGGGTCTCAAAATATAATAATTTCCCTTCTGTTCTGATACACTCAATAAGAATCTGATCAGTATTTTATGACATATATGTATATTTTAAACTTTTTTAATATCAATTTCAGATTTATCAAAACTGCAATCGGGTACTAACGCACGATCATTATGTATTTCAGTCAGACTAAATTTATAAACCTTCACCCACTCAGACGTGTAATTCAGATAAATTACGGTTACCATGTTAAGATTTAATTTGACCGTGTTAGGCATGATAAAGGGTTAATAACTGTTTAAAGTAGTCCTCCCACACATTGATTGCTTCAACAAAATGCAGTTATAGCATATGAAGACGAAGATCTTACGTCCTACACATCACTGGAGTCTTTTTTCCGCTTCGTAAGCTTTCGTCTTTTAGCGCCTTTCATCAGATTTTTCCTTTGCCTGTTGCGTTGTCCTTGAGCAGTGCGGAATGTGATGCACTATTGAAACAGACAAAATAATGATAAATCATGTCGGCAATAAAAAAAGGGAACAATATGAATGTTTCCAAATTGTCACGATTTACCACAAATGGCGAGATGATCCTATAAAAGGAAATCAGGTATCGAACCTAGATGTGCCTAAATTCCACACACGGCAAATGATAATGCAGTGTTTCCTTACTTGTTCATCAAGATACTCCATTAGTTGATTCGTCTTGAATTTAAAATTGTTTGCTTTCAAGTCAGCGTGCAACTTTTCTATCCAAATTGGTTCATACAGCAGCACCTTCTGGTGGAGATCTGGATCACTAGTGATAAAATTGTGGACCACTGTTGCTAAATCAGCTGATGAACACGCTGCAAAAATAAATACATATACATTCAGACACCTGAAAATATTATACAGTAAAATGTACAAAACATTTCTAAATTTAAACTGAATTTGAACTTTTTTACATTTTATAGGCCCTTCACAGGACCAGGTAAAGGATACACAATGTTGTGTGCACTTAAAACAAATGTAAATACATAGTTGACAGTAATTTTATTTAATTTAATTTTAATACTGTACACAGCAAAGTAATTATGTCAGATATTAGCTTCATAAATATTTAAAGAACTTTTGATTGAATTCTTTCAGAGCAGAAGTAAGACGAGAGATAATCTTTTAATACTGTCTTAATTACTAATGAGGTTAGCATTTGGAATATGGACATCATATTTACTGTGTTTTGTATTTGTATTCTGTATGAATGAATTCCTTTGAAACATTTTCATATTGTCTACAATGAATAGCAGTAAAAATTCACTGGCAAGGGGGAGTACATTAAGCTTCTCAACTAACTGAATGTAAAATAATTAGGTCTTTCATAAATTAAATGGAAAAAAACTACAGGTGAGAAACAGAATGTCACTGACCAACTGAAGCACATTTTACAGAAAATTTAATGACGAATCATGTGTATAAATGTGAGCATATTATCACCAAACTGCACCAAATACAATTTCTTGCTACTAGCCGTTGATTTTTCTGTCAGACTTTACATATTTTATATACATTACTCTCAAATAAGGATATTAAAAATATTTTACAGGTAGTGTAATAATGCCCTACCCCTGAAAACCACAGGTCAGAGCCACGCTGCCGCCCTGTGGGTGTAATGGGTGCAGGCGGCAGACATGCTCGGCTCACATGTGGTCATATTATATGTCAGAATAAAGAATTACAGATTGCTCTTTGTTCAGAGCTACGTGACATACATAAATGTTATTACTAAGAGTTACAAACCATCCTGTGATGATGAAACATTTCCTTGGCTCAAATCGTCAAGTTCCTCACAAAATGCCTCTTCTGCAACACTTTGTGCACTACTTGATGAGCTGAAATTGATGAAAGCCACGTGTTCATTTAAGGGCTAAGGATCAATGTTATTAATGCAATGTATCATATAAAACCTTTTTTGTTTTTACATAGCAGATGTTAAAACTGCAAACAAATATTTGCTTTCCTTTATTAACAACAACAGATGTCACAAAAATATCAAAGCCCTATCATATTAAAGTCTTGGCTTTTATGGCAGTGGCATTTTAAATTGTGGTCTTCTTAGTTAAGATGATGTGAAGTCTAAATTCTACCCTGAAATGTACAAGACAACACTATCATAACCCTGAAGATCACAATCCTACTAATGTCAAAGTTACCCATTATGTTTCATTAAGCTTACGAGTCTATCTTAGTGGTGGCTGTGACTGAATTAGGAGATAAAGGAACCCAGAAAGCTTGAAAGGAAAATGGAAAGTCATTCTTACCTTTCCTGTGACAGTAACAAGTCATCAGAATCAGAACCCGTGTCACTCTGAGATGCATAATTTCTTCTTTGTGTAACAGGACAGCCTTCGTGAGATACAACTTCTGTTCTCATAATGTTTTTCCTTGCTGAACTTCCTGACGTCCCTAAATTATTATCTTTCCAGACTGGACTCCTTGGAACCTGCGTGTCCGAGCCTGGTTTTTTGAAAGGCGATAATTCCACTTCTGACTCTTGTACGTCAACTTCAGAGTCGCTGACAGAGACGTATGGGTGCAACTGGTCATATATGTACCTCAGCATTATTTTAGCGTGTCTCTTTGACAGCGAAGGTTTTAGGCCGTATTTTTTAAGTTCTTTCTGTAAACAAACACAACCATATACCGGAAAAAATAGAGTTACACCAAATCTTCATCAAAGACAAGAAGTAAATTGATGAAACCAATGCAATTGGTCCTGTGGCTTTCACACAGGTCCAAGCTTAAGGCCTGATCAAGCAATATAGAATTTCTAGTGGAAGAGACTCTTTGGAATAGATTTATAATTTATTTAACAATACTCTATCAACTGCAGAGGTTATGTGATGTTAAAGTAGAATATGGGATGAAGAAGGAAGTCTTCTTCTGAGTCAATAAAATCTTTTTGGGTGATCAGCCGTGTCAACTGGTTAAAAGAAGAAACTGACATTTCTTCTTTTAACCAGTTGATGTGGCTGATCGCCCAAAAAGATTTCATAGAGTTACGTTAACACAAAAGCTTCAAATCATACATCTTCCTCTGATTTATTTTGTGCTACTTGTGTCCATTATTCATGTTATTCTTTATTAAAACTGCTTCTTGATTAAACCACTGACACAAATAATTACAAATGCTGAAGTATTAGCTCTAACATAAGTAACCATGGATACCTTCAGTTGTGGTGTCTTCATTGCACTGTAGTCTGCAGAAGGTGTTACTCTGTCTGAAAACTTAACGTGCATTTGTTTCCGGGTTGGTGTTCTGTGTTCTGCAATGTTACTGTGGTCTGAGTGTGCCGTCTGTTTCGGAGCGATTCTCAGCGTTGGTTCATTCTCATCTCTCCAAAATACAGATTTGTTTAAATTGTCTAACACATCCTTCCCTTTCAGACTTTCCTGTTCGCGAGATGGTACTTCGTTTATTTTCTCTGAAACATTCTCAGGTTTTCTAACTGGAGAACTGCTACATGAAGATGAATAATTTGGAGTTTCTTGAACTGAATATTTTGGAAGAGAAGGTGATAATCTTAGGCTTCTGGAGCCGCTGTTTTGTGATATCCTACATTTATTTGATGACGTACTTGATTTCAGAGATTTTTTGGAAGTGGGTTGGGTTGAAATCATCTGCGTCAGACATTGAGAGAATATCTGTGGCAATGGAGCATTACACATTTCATCAAATCTGTCCCAATTATCAAGTTCTTCTACTGATGTGGTGTTTTCCTCAACACCAGATTTACTGTCACTGTCAAGATGCACAGACTTTGTTGTCTGATCTCTTGTGCTGCTGTCATCTGATTTCTTGAATAAATCATTATAAACTGTGATTTTTGAGTATTCTTTATGTCATCTGATTTCTTGAATAAATCATTCCAAACTGTGATTTTTGAGTATTCTTTTGTGACACTTGGGGAATTATGTTCAGTTTCCATGTCTGTGCTCACTATGCTTGCTCTAATTGGTGGTGTTAACGGGGATTCTGAATCTATGCTATCCTGGGTCAAGTCAATTATTTCAGTAACATTATCTTCAAGTGTTCTAAATTTATCAGATTGTTCCTGGAGTTCTGTTGTATCAAAGAATGTTTCAACATTTTCATGCTCAGAACCATCACTGCATAATTTCTTTGTAAGAGAACTACAATGGTCACTTACAGTATCACTTTCTTTATGCTTTCTCTTTGACTCCACTCTCCCTTTTATGTCTCCCTGCATATAATTGCTGTGAGAATCTAATAATAAATGCTCGAGGAAATCAATGCCATCAGAGGCTGATTCAACATCTGCAGTATCTTCCTGAGGATTTTCAAATCGAATGCACTCATTATGCACTTCTTTGGGCTGTGATGATTGTCGATGATTCTCATAATTTATACCTGACAAATTTCTTTGTGCTCCAGTTTTTACTGGAGAAATGGTGCTTACACTTTCTGGAGTCGCGTGACTTCTTGGCACTAATGTGGCTGTAAGGAAATCACATTTATCCTGAATATCATCATGATGCTCTATGCAAATGAGATCTTTATCAGGGGATGTACTTTTCTTATCATGTGACTGTGATGAATAGCTAATGCGCGTGTCGTTTTGTGTGGACACTTCATCACTGATGGCAGTAACACATAAACTATCATTCTTTAGATGAGATGTAGAAGGATCAACACTGCTCGTATTTGGACATGTCGGCTTGTCTGATGATATTTCTGTGAAGTTGGTTTGGCTGTGACTCTGTGACAATGATGATTTACCAATCATACTTAAAAGATAATCCATGCTACTCCTATTTTCTTGTGATGTCTCAACACACTCTCCCTCGTCGTCCCGAAACAAGTCTGGAGACAATCTGGCATTGCTACATAATTTTGATTCTGCAGAATCATGGAACTCATTACTTATATCTCTCGTTTTAGAAGACACTGAACATACACTTTTTTCAGTTAATTCTGTTGAAAGTTTGTGGCTGCTAAATGTATCCTCTGAATACATTTGTTTTTTGGGTGAGGAGATAGCTAGGAACCCAGTACATTGGTTGGATGGATGCAGAGAATTCTGTTTTCTCCTGCGAGACACACTGTGGTGCGGTGTCAATACCTGTGGCAATGAGCTGGCAGAAAAGTATGTGCTTTCATTAACTCTGCTTCTTACATTATTTACAACTTGTAGATACTGTAAAAGTTCTGTGAATCGGTACCTCTGAGCCAACCTCTTCACATTCGACAAGTCATCTTCATCAAGCCGGAGTATCTCGCTTGCAAGGCCACAGTACAGGAACTCAAGGAATGCCAATGCTGCTGTGTAAGATACATCGACCCACAGCAACATATCTGACGTTTTCTTAGTGGCATCAGCAGACACCTCAGACACAATGTCCTTCAAAATAGCTCGACAACGGACATAGAACACCAGTCTGTGGCCTGGAATCTCTTCGTCTCTTTCTACGTAAATTGTTAGATCACTCATGGCTTTCTTGTTTAAAAGTGATTTCCAATCACTGATAAGCATTTCTGTGAAACTGTTTTTCCCGGGGCTTTCATCTGTCAGTCGGTCTACAGAACTCTGTCTAGCCTTCGGTCTTATCTCTTCAGCCGCCTCTGTCTCTTTCCTGTCATCTGTCTTTGTCTGGACAAGCGTTCCTCTTGACACAAGTGAACAAGTGTCTCCCTCAGTCAACAATATGTGTGATGTTTTTTCCTGTAAATAATTTAATAATACAAATAAGAGTGGAAATATGTGCCTCAGTTGAGCACACATGTCTTCCTAATGCATTCTCAATTGTTTTCTGTATCTCTTTGGCTCTTGATGTAAATCTGTTTTTTCAGAGCTAATCATAATGCACATATCACACTGCAAGAAGCCAGGAATTATTTTTCCGTTCCATTAAATATTCACTATATGCTACAATTTTGTTCAGAATACTCTGTATTCCTGTGTACCATCTAAAAACATAATTAAAATATGCAAACTGTAGTTGATTGCTTGTACTGCATGTGAGTGAATCTTAATGAATGTAACATAAACAACAGTTAAAAGATAACCTGACTTTACCGGAGTTTTACTCCTTCCTGGTATTTGAGACAGGTGTTTCAGTTTGGCACCAGCTGGTACTTTACTAGGGGATATGATTTTACTCAGCTCCTTCACATAGTGAGACAGAAATCCCTTTTCTGATAATGAAACTGAGCCCATGTTCCATAGTGAGTGTGACTGTGAATGAAACAGAATACAAAACTGTCACTGGGTTTCTATTAAAACTAAATTAATCGTTCATTGGTTTTTTAATGCAGATATTAAAATACCTCAACTTTCTGAAACAATAAAGATACTGTGCTTAAATATAACAGTTTAATCAAGAATGTAGTTCAAAATTTTGGAACTGCGGAACATCCAGAATATAATAAAACATTATAAGAGGAAAAAAGCAAAGGTATAAACAGTTTAAATTACATTCTTTTAACGTTTGGATTCTGCACAGAGATCATATTCAAAGATTTCCTCAATCTTTTATTCACTGACAAATATTCTCAGAAGGGGCAGTAATCGTTTTTCTTTGTCTGAATAGCTTTGAACACATCCAATACTCTTTCAATGGCTACTGGGACCTCTTTCTCCAGGAATAAAGTATCTAGAGCATGAAACCAACCATTCAGGTTCATCTGTTACTGAGGTCTGGAACTTTAAAACCATATTTGTTTATTCATTCACGATGACCTTGTCACTAATTTTAATTTTACAAAATGTTAATTTGCTCAGCAACAGGTACCTTATCCTCATACTTCTGCAAATTTTTATTTGTTTCAACAATGCCTTCTGCAGGCTGATTGTTCTGTGGGATGTCTGCTGTGGCAGATGGTGGTGTACCCTCCTCTCCAATGAGAATGATTGCAACTTTTTCTGTTATAAGTCTCTCCCGCTCTTCTTTGGTTCTGTTCATCAGTACTGCATTAGTGCTCTTATTCTTGGTAGCTAAAACAGATGGGATTATTAAAAATGCAATGAGTGAAGTTCATAAATTAAGAAACTAAGGCTATAACATAAAATGCTACTTAAGTTATCTCATTTTATTAGCACTTTTCTTTCATTGTACAAAACATTGAGGTTATACCTGACAGCTTTTGTGTGGTCCACTTACCTGTTTTAAACTCTGGAGCTGAAGTCAATCTGGCATCCCCTAACACAGTTGGAATCTGTGCTAATGAAAATATTACGCATGGGTCACTACATTGGATAAGTTGTTTCATCATTTGAAGCAAAGATGATAGTGTAAATCATTCCCAGAACTTTTCCTGAACTTTGTATATTCCTCCCCACGCATATTTAGCAGCACTTTCTACCTCTTATCTTTTGATTTCAGAATAATTAATCAACTAACCAACACCTCTAGAAAGAGAACCCAAAAGATCAACACCACTAATACCAAAATCCCACCAATGCACATATTTCTCCAGCTCCCATCCTCGTAACTTTGATTTCAGAGTCCGATGAATGGACGCATAGCTTAATTTCCAATAGGAGAAAATGACAATTTACCAGTTTTGTGTCTTGATGTGGAGGGAGCCAGTACAGCTGGACAAGATCTCTTGAAGCCAAACCTCTCCAACATCATTTGTTGTCGTTCCACAACCTCGTGGCCAAGACCAGTGCTGATGCTCCTTTGCCTCCTGCACCGACGCTGATAAAGCCAGCGCGAGTTGCAGATTACTGTCATTCACAGTCCCACCACTCTGAAGCAACAAATAGTGTTCAGAACATGATGGCATTATGATCATTACTTTTTATTTGTTAAATCTGGGTCATTCTGGGTTAACTGTTGCTAGTGTACTCTTCTGCTACACATTTTAGAGGTCCTGCTCTCAAATCTTTGTTTATAGACTGGCTTTTCTGACTTAGAATTTTTCCTGTTTTTATTTTTCATAACTTCTTCATAAAACCATGTGACCTGCAGGTAATCACAGATTCTTAGTATCAACATCTGATATGTTGTAGGAGGACAGGCCACATCGAGATACAATGACCGTCATCATTTGAGGAGGACAGGCCACATCGAGATACAATGTCCGTCATCATGTGCCATCATTTGGAAAAGGCCACAAATTATTTCATTACTCGAGTCTGTTCCCTAATTTATCAAAGGTCTAGACTCATATATTTGTTACGTGAAAATAAACAAAGTAAAATAAACAAAGTAATTTACCTTTCTTGAAGATTTCTTTGCTGTACAACCACTGGGTATGTCTGGAAGACCCAGCGCTTGTCTTTCAGCAGCTTGTCTCTCCTGCAGTGCAACAGCATCCAGAAGTTGTCGTGTCGTAACATTGTGCTGTGACGCACATGCCTTCATGTGCAACACGCGTGTCTGGCGCTTCTCAAAGGTCTTCCAACACAACGGACATTTGAAGTGTCTCCTTGTGCCATCTTCATAAGAACTATGAACTTCACCCACACACTTCAGTCCATAATCTGTTTTATTTCTCTCTCCAAAGGATACACACTGATTCTGATCAGAAGTCTCATCACTGCTGTCTTTTATAAGGCCACTTCCATGTTCTATTACAGTTATACATTCATTTCTAAATTCCTGTAAAGTACCTTCATCTTTATGAGCTGGATTTCCTTTGATTATTTTAATAGCACTATTATCCAATGCAGATTTATTTATGTTATAATTTAATGCCTTATGTCTTTTAATTGTTGGTTCTGAATTTAAACATGTTATGGGGTTTATATTCTGATCATTGCTACTACTGTCCTCATTAGAAGTGGTTTCAATTTGTTCACTCATGTCAGACATCTTATTTGACCCAACATCATCTTGTTCAGATAAAATGGTTTCCACACGGTCTGCCTCAAATGTTGATGTGTTTCTGCACAAACAAAGGAACAGTGGAATGAATGCATCTTAGAACAAGTGAACCTTGTAAAAGAAAATCAGAATTCCCTCTTATATAGAGCACTGACCTGCAAGTGAGGTGAGCATAAGCCATGGAAAATTACTAGCTCTGTATGTACAGCATTAAAACTGCTGAAAATTTTAATATAAAATTTTGCCATTGTAAGAAGGGTATAGAATGTTAACTCTTATCTCTTATTAAGCAGCTCATAGGAATGATGACCACTCTGAACTTTGACTGTCATAACTGAGACTAACCTTCATCATATAGGGGATTTAAAACCATGCACTATGGAGCTGGTAGCTATACTTTAGCTCTGAGGTTAGGTTAGGTTTAGTGGGATGCTAGTGTGGTGCATGGCAAGCTTGGCCATACATAAACCATGACACACAGCCAACATTTTGATCATAGTCTGTGTGTGAGATTAAGTTAATTTTTCCTTTTCAAACCTGGTTTGTTTCTGCAGCCTAACAGTACAAAATATTAGCATTCATTTGTATTTCTGTTGTTGAAGAAAATCCATTCAAGCCTCACATATCCAAAAATCTCTTTAAAGGTCATCCTCAGTCCCTTAATCCAGTGTTCCTAACGCAGGAGCCATGGCCCCATAGTGGGATGTGAAGATATCTTTGGGGATCTAATGTCATCCTGATTACTCAGCACCATGAAAACTTCACATCGCACTTAATCCTTGTTGTCTGTAATTTTGTAACAGTTTGGGAAGTCTGTGTTCTTCAGTTCTCCCAATTAAATGTCAGGGTATCATACTAGTCAGATTATATTCTATAAACTGTACACTGTACTTTTCTCTGAGTTTTAACAACAGAATTTCTTTGACAAAACTTCATGATATTTTTTGAGCAGCGCAAAATTTCAGAACCCTACATTTAATGGCACTAGTGTTAACTGTGTCTTAGAAGTTGGTATTACTTGTAGTAGAACATAAAAAAAATAAAGATAGAGTGGCCAACTAAAGCATGACATTCATACAATGTTTATAAAAAAATATGTCAGTTACTTTGAAACTTATTAGGAGACAGATGTGATGACACTATGTTCATGTTACCATATATAATAAGAAAATCAGTCTAAAAATGTTCTTGCGAAACTTATTAGGAGACAGATGTGATGATACTATGTTCATGTTACCATATATAATACGAAAATCAGTCTAAAAATGTTCTTGTTTTTCTGGAAACAGTTGCAACAGTAACTGACTGCAGGAAGGCTTAGTAGTTCGCATTTGATAAAAATAGGCAGTACTTATTATGTAACCTGTTAAGAAATTACTTTCATGTGCCATGTTTCAGCAAGAAATGTGACCCCACATTCTTCTGATAGACTGGTGAAAATTTTAATGAGACACCTCAAAGCAAGTTACAACCTGTAATTTTTAATTTCCTTACAGTTTTTACTTTTGTTATTTAAACCAGACAAGTTTTGGTGCAAACATGCTACATACCATACAAGGAAAGGTTTCCGCACCTACCAGTACAATAAAAATCATTATGAACCTCAAAGACAATCCAGTTAAAAATGTAAAACTACATGTACATTAATTTAAAGTGTCATATTTCAAATTAATTGTCTGTTACATATTTTGGTTAAAATCATTTATATTTAAAAACCATGAAGATACGACTCTGAACACACCTGTATTTTATACTGACACATTCCTTTCATAAAGCATTTGTTTTGTTACATGTGTAAAGTGCCCTTTTTAAAGTGTGCTCAGTCATACTCACTTTAAATTGACATACATATACTTTTATGTTATAATGGGATTAACATTGATATTCATAATGACTGTGAATGTACTGGCAAAAATGAAAATGTTTCCTTATATTTAAAAAAAAACAGTTTGTAGTGATGCGTGGATGGAAATAAATACAAAGTTGAAGTCTAACAACACAACACAGAAATGCATGCAATAAACTTCTTACAGGTACCAAAAAACAAAAATTAAATCTAAAAAAAGATCAATACCTTTTAACATAACAAGACACTGGACTATAAAGATCTTGAAGATCACATTTTTTCCTGTGTTGAAGCCTCGAGCAATGCTTGATTGACAGCTTTGTTCTTGTTTTAGGATAAGAATGGGACTTTGGTTCACTTGATTGGAAATCATTGTTATTTGGTTCCATTATTAAAATACAATAATTTAGTTTAATAACTCATGCTTTATGTATACTGGACTGATGATTTAAAAACTGTTAACAACAAAAACTATATCAATATTTTTTTGGTTCCTTTGATTCTTCCATTAATTTTTGAATTGTTGCACCCCTTTTCCTTGGTACAAGTGACATCAAAGCTTTTCTCTCCCGTTCTTCTTCTGTGGAACTAAATTTCCCTTCATGTATAGACTTCCTGAGTCTCTGACCTGGGCCAGTGAAACTGAAAAACAAATTTATAGGGTAAATGTGGTGTTGCATTCAGATGCCTTGAACCTTCAAACATCGAATATATTTAAGCTATTATAATTAACATGAATTCTAAGCAATGGGAATAAAACAAATCAGAGAAAGTTGCATTGAGTTCATTATACCTAAAAACGACACATTTCCCAGTTTTGTCCATTACATTTGTAGCTAGTAAACAACCACTAAAAAATTATGCTTATTTTCATATAGTCATGACAAATGGGTAACTTACATGACTGTAATAAACTATTCCCCTTGCAAAAGAAAGTTATCAAATCATGGCAATTGTCACAAAAGTCGTAACTAACTACTTCCAGGGAGCAGAGAAACTCATAGTATGCTTAGATAGTCAAGGAATTTCCTACCTGAAGGTTCACTGCCATGTTAACAAGAGCCACCACCTATATATACCCTTCCTAATTCAGATGAATCCAATCCACACCCTTCAGCCTCATGTCCCTATGATAAATTGTAATATAAGCCTCTCCCATCTATGCCTATGTCTTCAAAGTGATCTATTCCCCTCAGGCCTTCCCACAAAAATTTTGTATACATTTCTCATCTTCCCATGAATGCTGCATGTGATACTCATTCCTCTTGCCTTGACTTGATCATCCTAACAATATTTGGTGAAGCATTCAAGTTATGGAGCTACTCATTATGTAATTCTCTCCAGTCTCCTCTCATTTCATTCCACATTAGTTCAAATATTTTCCTAAGCACCCAGTTCTCGGACATGTTCAATCCTTGTCCACCCCTTCACACCCACACAAAACAACTAAAGTTATAGTACTTTATTGTTCATGCTAACATCTTTAAATGGAATCAACGTTGAACGATTCGATGCATTTATGACTGGAAAATACCATACTTAAAGACTACATAACTCGTTATTTATTTATTAAATATAGGTTATGTTTGACAAATTTCTCGTAGAGATCAGTTTCTGACAGCAATGAATCACACGTTAATAAATCTCATACTGGTAAACTATTCCACAGACTGCTCCAATAGCAAGCACACCCAAGCCGAAATAATTCCGCGTTCTGTATGCAACTGTGCCTGCAGTACGTCTCGGTTTCGGAACCTCTGCCGCCATCCTTCATCAGAATGGTCATAAACATAGACACCAACCTTCGTCAGTCGTCTCAGTGTTATCAACATAACATACAGTCCTTTCGATTAATGCCCATCACAGACTGTATATAACTCAGATGTACTAGAATCCTTACACACACCACAGTATCTCAATTGGTAGTTGTTTGTTGTGTTCCTTGCTTACAAGTTTCTTTTTTTTCAGATTCTGTCATTAGAGCTATTTCTGTCATATATATTGGTGAAACTGTCTCGGTTCGTTTCGCCAATTGTTTGTTATATATAATACTGATAATTTCGTGTATTATGTATACAAGGTATTCATTCCGTGTACATTCTTGAGATAAGGCCAATCCTCTTAGTGGGCTATAACTCCTAAATCATACACAGTCATTCAGTGCTTATCTCAATAGTTTCATTGTTCATCTTCTCATATGTGTTTACAGCCATTTGACAGATGACACTCGTGAGAAGTGATTGGTTGCTTACAGTTGGCTTCCATCTTTGTCCACTTAGTTGTTTGTGCGTCATTTAATATTCGGCAGGAATAATTACATGAAATAAATATGGATTTGGACCGAATATGTATACTCTGGTGTGTGTAAATTGAGAAGTATTTGTTAATTCTAGGTCTGTTTTGCGATTTTAGTATTTAACATTTGAATTTGAAAACGATATTTTTATCTATGTCGGAACGTACATTATTAACACTGATGCGATTTAAATTTGTTCACTCACAGTGCTAATGGCATTTATTGTGATATTTTCAGAGTGCAAAACAATGGGTTGTATTTCCAGTAAGACGGATATTAATGATCTCCACCCAAACATCTTCCAGGTAGGATAGTAGAAAGTTTTGAATGACAGAAAGTTTGTATAACAAGAACCTGCATTTCTGATTAAAATTGTTTTATTAAACAGGTAATGAATGTGGATGAACTAGGCAATCGGTTGAGTCCTGGACAATTGGAGATAACTGAAACTGACCTAGTCTTATATCAGAAAAAGAAAGATCCAGTTAAATGGCCATTACGGTGTCTCAGACGGTATGGATTTGAGGCAGAACTGTTTAGTTTTGAATCTGGTCGGCGATGCCCAACAGGATCTGGCATTTATGCTTTCCGTTGTCAGCGAGCAGAACAGTTGTTCAACTTGCTGCAGACTCACATTCAAGTCAGAAACAATGCTGGTGAAGATGCTGTCTTTCAGGAATTTCCAGTACCTTCAGCCCCAGGCCCAGCAGTAGCGCCTCGGTTAAGTATTGGTGGTGATGCCACCTACTTGGACCTCTCATTGTTAAGGTCAGGTGTTCGAGTTAATGCTCCAAATAGCATTCGCTTGTCATCCCAAAATGGAGGGTCAACAAGATTGAGCAGTGTTGGAAGCAGTAGCAATGGTCCCTTGAGTCCACAGGGCACTGCGTCTCCATCTCCACCACCTGTACCCAGTCCTTCTGTTCCAGTTTTGTCTGTAACAAACAACAACAATCCTGCTTTGTTTTATGCCAATGAGGAATTTTTTTTGGCAGCAACAGCATGTACCAGTACTACAACAGGAACAACAACAACAACAACAACAACAACAACAACAGTAGTAACACCAACAGAGCCATCTGAAAGAAGTGTTCAACAGCAGCAGCCCGAAAAAATGATCCGTCTACCCGACCCCAGTAGTGAGACAATTCCTGGTATAGAGGCACCCACTTTTCCAACTGATGTTGGGAACAAGACTATGTATCGGCAGAGTATGGTGAGTGGTGATGGCATCCCAACAAGTCCAAGTGCTGAACTAACATCTTGTGCCCAAATGTACGCAGCACCATCGTACATCAATATAGATCTCAGTGCAGGAGTAGAGCCATTGTCCCCAACCTGTAGCATTGATGGAGAGTCAACTTATGCCCGTCTTGAACTGACAAATGATGCTCAAGACTGTCATCTTTATATGAATATCATCCCTGGACCAGAAAATGGTGTGCCAGCTGCTCCGGATAAACCGTCCACAACCATCTGGCCTAAACCGGCAATGCCTTCTTTTGGCATGCAGCAGCAAGAATGGGAATTAGAAGAACCACGCCATTGTTATGCCAATATAGAACTGAGTGAAATTGAAGTGGCTAGAAGCCACCTTCCAAAGCGATTGTCTGGAACAGACAGAGTGCCCCCTCTGCCACTACATTCTTTCACAGTTCAGTCACAACAGAATCCAATGACCCCACCTCCAGGAATGCTCCGGACAGTGAATTATATTATGCTAGATCTAGACCAAAATAAAACAGACTCAGTGGCGGGTAATACTAACTCTTCTCAGCAGCCAGCATCTCTCAGTTCTGCCCCACCCTCCAGTCTGTCTCTTCCACCAGAATCTCCAGGGCGAGCTTCAGAAAGGTACGCAACAATAGACTTCAATAAAACTGTGGCCCTATCTCATTCAGTGAATCCAAACGTAGACAACGACAGTGAGGGCTCTCGAAAGACCAGGCACAACTCAACTATTAATGACCTTGTTCTCCCCCCCACGAGGCTCAGCTCTTCAGAGTAAATATAGCAGCTCAATAGATTTGGTTATTTGTGATGAAGACTGATTTTTTTTATGTGGTGAAACAACAAATTTTAATAAATTTTGGCAGCAGAGTATCTTTGTTTGCAATATTGTAAACTTTGTTAAACTTAATTTGCAGAATATACATCGAACTCTTCATATTGCACTGTAGACTCTTTTTGCATGTACCCTCAATTATAAATAATAACCAAAGCAGGGAGAAAGACAGGATACTGTGTAATTATTACTGGTCTAAGACATAAAATAGATTTTTAAAATGATTGTTTAAAAGATATTTGTACATAGTAATATTATTATATGTTGAAACATGCGTGCCTGAATATATATTTTGTGTGAATAAGTATATACAAATAGTAGAAATAAATAGAAGATATATTATATAATTGTATAGCCTTTACTAAAGTCTTTGGATCCTTTAATATGCCTCTGACATATGCTTAAAGATGAAAGAAGGTTATTTTCTATAAAGAATATAATTTATTTAACTGGTGACTGGTCCCTTCCCTGGGCCAACAAAATCCAGTCACCTTCAACTCCTATCTCCCATAGATCCCGCTTGATATTATCCTCCCATCTGCGTACAGGTCTACCCAGCATTTTCTTCTCCACAGGCTACCCGACCAATACCCGGTGCACACCTCTTGCCCCATCCATGCTTGCTACATGCCTCCCCCATCTCATTCTTCTTGACTTCATCACTCTGACAATATTGCGGGAGGAGTACAAGTTTTTAAGTTCATCATTATGCAGTTTTCTCGATACACCATCCTCTTCCCTTTTTTACACCCTATTCTCAAACACCTGCAATCTATGTTCCTCCCCCAGAGTGAGAGACCATGTTTCACACCCATACAAAACAACAGGCAAAATTATTGTCTAAGTTTTTTAAGTACAATACTAAGTTTTCAGTTCTACATTCATGGTAACAGATGGGGCTTATAAAATTAATAAATTTAATGTCATATTAGAATGGTAAATCCTTGTATGATAAAATCCAAAAATTCTAATTGGGGTTATTTCGAATTTGAACAATTTTATTGACGTAACTACGTCTATACGAAGGGTCATTCGGCAAAAAGGCGTAACGAAGATGTGCAAGGTCCATATCAACAATTTATAAATATGGACTGACAACAATGGTTATGTTACCTAAGAAACTAATTGTTACGTCATCTGTTTACTCGGCATTGTTGTGTTACATTACTGCCGTCAACAACAATGGTCAGCTTTTATATGAACTGCGTGCATTGTTGTGTTACATTACTGACGTCAACAATCCGCTTTCGTTATTGTGGAAAGAGCTGAGCTGTGAATCACTTGTAGAAGAAGTGCGTCGTAGACTTGATAATTTTGTGCTGGTAAAAACGTTTTAGAATATTACAGGTACTTATCTTATGTAAGAATTATTACATTTCATTACATTACAGAGACGTATTTACGTCAGATTCTCCGGAACCGTGGTTCCACTGTCAACCTTTTCTTTACATCGTTCATGACGGCCTGCCGCTACTACAGTTTCTCTTATATTTTATCCCATGATATTGCAAAATTGTTTTTTCCAATCGATCATTGACTTCATACGATGAGGGTGATTAACATGCGCATTGCTTGCAATGTCATAGCTGATGCTGTTTGTATTGAAATTACCAACATTTGGGTCAGCTAACTTAGGAATTTTTCTGGCCACGTGAAGCTCATTGTTTCATGAAAGGAGACTTATTTTTTTTCTCAGAAGCTGGGGCTAGTCATTAGGTCAGTTTATATTGCTTACATGGTGATCAAGAATTCATATAGCTTGAGAAATGTTTGTTATGATGGGTACACGTTGATATTTTCCTAGTAGTTTTCCAGTGAGAGCGAGTGCAGGGATACCACCAGAAAATGTGTCAAACAAAGGGCGTCTGTAAATTACGTAGTAGGAATGCGTGGAAATTGGCACATTGTGATTTGTAAGAGCCCAGTCATTAACAGCATATCTCATAAGGCTTTCAACTTTGATTGATCTACAAATTGTGCGCAACTATTATAATCTTTCATTTTGAGCCGGCGGTTTCTGAATCTGGAAACAGTGTATTTCTTTCAGAACATACCCTGAGGATTTCTTGATTCCCGCTCATTTCCCATCATTCCAATAGCGTCTTTTCCGATTTCCGCTATATGTTTTGGCCATTTTGTTTCGTGAGATAGTGTGGAGTGGTTTAGTATTTGAATTACTTTATTTTCGAGAAGTAATTTGTTTCGTATTGCTTACGGTGTGTTTGGTAAGTCTTTGGTTAATGTGGCTGCATGTTTAGTGATTATAAATGTATATTAAAGACGTTTCTTTCAGTTAATATCCGAAATACGTAGTTAATCAATGGTGTCTTATTATATTTTTGCAGGATAGCTAGCATGTCGCGTTACAGGGATTCCGGTTCTTCTGACTGCAAACTTTACGTTGGTGATTTAGGTAAGATAGTAAATATCCATGCTATTTTTATTCCCCATTGATTACACATATTCTTAGTTCATTAAGTGTTGCCTGCCTGACCATGGCTGGCTAGGCCGTGTCCTGAAGCGGTGGTTGAAAAGCGTTGGATAAAGAATTTTTCAGATGGGAATTTAATTTAAACTGGTGTGTGTAGGGACTTTAGGGGCTTCCTGCTTGAACGTCGATGTGCGGCTAACGTTATTTGGAGTAAAAGGTTGTAAACCTTCCACCCTTTAAGGATGCAGAAAAATTATTTTTGTTAGTTTATTTAGTGCCCATAGTGTTTGGTAAGTTTGTTTCTGAATTTCATAATTCAGTAAATCAAAAGGAATTCAATGTCTGTACCTTTGAAAAGCTTTTGCTGTATTAAGGTTAACTGTGCCTACCAAAATATTTCCCACTTCCTGTAATATTTGTGATTACATTCCATGTTTCCCATGGTGGTGAAGTATAGCAGTAGTCATTTCACATATGCTCTGCTGCCCATGAGATTTCCTTTGTCATAAGTAAGGTGTGACCATTTCCAAATTTCTTCTTTTACAACAATTAATGTGGTTTAGCCAGTCACCAAATGTAATGCTAAAAGCAGCCGTTGTGTTTGCACAGACTGAAGAGACTTCTTGCACTGTGGGTATTCTACATTCTTAACTTCCCAACCAACCAAAGGAACAAAAGAATTCATCATATGTAACGGATCTGTTTTCAGCGCAGTTTACTCATGTTGAAGCTTCTGATATTTTTATGTGAGATTGAAAAGTATTTGCACTATTTGAGAAGAACATTGTGCTAGTTGCTGGTCACAGTGGCCGTACGGAACCATGGGCCTCTTGTGCTTAGACACAGTGATCGTGGGTTTGAATCCCACTCATGGCATGAATGTTTGTTTGCATCTTTCTGTGTTGTGCTGTCGTGTACAGGCAGGGGCCTTGTGATGGGCTGATCACTTGTCCAAGGAGTCCCACTAATTGTCTAAATGTATAAGTAACCTCCAAAAGAGGTGTCCAAGACCTACACTGGGTTGTAGAGCCACAGGTGATGATTGTGCTAGTTGGGAACATTGCTGTTGGAAGTGGTGTATGGGGATAATAGGGAGACATGTTCTTAAGGGGGTAGATAACAGGCAGTTAAGTCCCACAGTGGAGAAATCGTGAAAAACATTTAAAAGTGGATGGTCATAAGGCAAATCTAATGTGAATGTGGGCCACCTAGAAACAAAGTTCACCTTAGGAAGAGGGATAACTCGGACATTCCTTGATGTATTAATGGACAGAAGTAGCATTGTCAAGATAAGAATATTCAGAAAACCATTCCACATGAAGCAATACATACATACTCCTCCAGTTATTTGTACATTGCAATTTAAATAAGGAACAAGTAATGCATCAGAACCACATTAATATAACTGCATATGAAACAAAGTTTATCAACAGTGTCTTATTATGTTACTGGATATGACCAAAATTATAGTCAGATTCTTAACAGCCAGAAACAGTCTCACTAACCAGGGAATCGTGAAAGGTACCTCGCAATTACTGTACTTTAGGAAGGTCAGAACGAATTCTCAGAATTGGAAAGTAACTGCCAGAAAGAGTTATGGGCTGCATAAGTGGTGTAGTGGTTAGTATACTGGCGTAGTTTTAAATGTACCTTATGGGACAATACCCCAACATAATATTGGCTTATAGGCAATGGGCTTGTCACACACTACTCACAGATGAATGCTTCAAGGACGAAGAAACCTCCCACATGGGAGGAGGCCAAGGCCCAAAATTGGGCTGTAGTGCCATTGGCGAATTGCTGTTGGACACGGCCTTCAGCGTCACTCACACAGCTGCATTGTCTGTCATGAGCAAAGTGCATTTTCAACTGCAGGGCAGGGGTTTCGAACCTTGGGCTACCCTCTGCTTTATTATAAAATTTCCATAATTCTTTTAAAATTAATCATTACGTTGTGATGCATGTAGGCTGCACAGATTACATCAGTGGCATCTGCTTTGAGAACCCCTGCTTTAGAGAATGAAACATTTTTATAACAGAGGTGCAGTATATAAAAAATTTGACATGGGACTGGAAAAATGGAAATTAAACTAGTACCTAATAATGTGGAAACTGGGAAGTGAATTCAGATAATGAGGTAAGGCACTGAGCTAAAGATAGCTGGATGAAACAGTGTGGTACAATTGGGGCTGGCCCAGGGTATAGCATTACATAATTTACGGATTAACATGGAAGTGTTCATACTGTTGCCATCTAATACTGCATTTTAGTTATTGTCTTTTGGTGTGTCCCATGTTGAAAGAAAACTTCAATAGACCAGACTTCTCCAGGTTTGATGTTACAACGAAATGTGACAATGTTCTCAGATAAGCCACATCTATTCATATCTGATGTAACTGATAACCTGAGAGGATTTTATCACTTATAATTGAGTGAAAGTTTGAAGAGACATTTAAGAAATTCTGTTGTTGTTTTTTTTGTTCAG
>NW_019059695.1:23034-44007 GCF_000696155.1 Zootermopsis nevadensis | reverse complement strand
TTCAAAACAAGAACTTGAAGAATCATTTTCGTACTATGGACCTCTGCGCAATGTGTGGGTTGCTAGAAACCCACCAGGCTTTGCATTTGTAGAGTATGAGGATCCACGTGATGCAGAAGATGCTGTGAGGGGCCTAGACGGAAGGTACATATTTGTTGTCACTTCAACTCATTTTCTTCTGATAACTCATAATGTACAAATGTCTTGATTTTTATTAAACTACATGGTTATAATTGTTTTACTTCTGTTGATAACTGTTTACTGAAACATTTAATTTCAGAACTATCTGTGGGCGCCGAGTTCGGGTGGAGATGTCAAATGGCATGGGAGGAAAGGGAAGTGGACGCTTTCGTGGACCACCACCACGGCGGGGAAGACCCTTCCATCCAGAGGATCGTTGCTATGAGTGTGGCGAACGTGGGCATTATGCGCGAGATTGTTATCGTTACAGGGGTAGCCGCGGAGGCAGGCGCAGGTATGTATACCATTTGCTCGTCGTGTTCGTTTTGTTTTGAAAGCTCTTCATTTTTAACGGTACAGTATTTCATTTCTGATACAGTTTGCTTTTGGGTTCTGATTTTTTAAAATAATATTATTCAAAGCTAATTGATAATAAGACTGGTGGACTAAATTGTGATAATGTATTCCTAACATTTTTTAGGAAATACGGCTGAAAAATAAGATCACAAAACACAACCTCCTTCCTTCAACTGTGAGTCTAGACAAGTCAACAAATCGGGCTGAACTACTGCCACTTCTATGAATTCTTCAGAGACGAGGGCACACGCCCACCCGTCCACCACGCGAGAGTTAGAAAAATCATCCCGACCCATCGTAGTAAATTAGCTGAGACTTCGTAGCACGACTGGTCCATCGACCGCTCCGTCTGTCCTGCCATTTTGTATTTGTCTTCAGAGCTGAGAATCAACAGGCTTGAGCCCTGATTAAAGTCTACAGCAAAATTACTACAAGTCTACGCAGACTGCAAGCGTTAATTGTCTCCCCCTTCACATCTTCTGCTACGAGCCAGTTTTTCTGTTGAGTCTTCGGGTTCTGCATAGAGTCGACACTGCACCACACACGCCCAGTTATATGACACGACTTGAGTTGCTTCAACGTAGCTTCTCCGATTGTCCGCTAGAGCTCGCCAGTGGTTCTTAATTGAATCACTGTTCATTATAATATGTGAGTTCTGTAATGGTACAAGGGAAACAATTTAGGGTGGGTTTACATAAAAATTACTCAGTGTTTGAGTGAAAGAGGAAACCATTTCATCCACATATCCAGGTCCGGTATTTTATGTTTGGTAATTTATGCTTTGTAGTCTCCAATACTGGAGCGAGGTATAAATAAATTCGCATATTGAGGGACCATATTGAAACTTGGGCTCGTATTTAAGTACACCATCTTTGTTCATTTTTTGAGTAGCCATTAGTTTTGAAATTTTGTAGGACAATTATGTACACTTTGATTTGTGATTGCCAGATGAAAATTTGCCGCTTGCAAAATGAGTTAAATCGATTTCAGCTACATGTTAGGCTGTAATTATTGGTGTCACAGTTCTGATGCTATGCTCTCTTTCCTGGTGGTTGTTCAGGTCATACTCACGTTCACGTTCAAGGTCTCGCTCCCGCTCCAGGGACCGCCGCTCCAGGTCACGCAGTGGTTCACGCAGCCGTTCCCGCTCTCGCTCTCCCAGGGACCGATCTCCAAAAGACAGGTCTTCTAGGGACAGGTCTAGGGATGATAGATCACCAAAGGATAGATCACGATCCAGGGACAGGAGTCCAAAGGACAGGTCTCGCTCCAGGGACCACGGACGCTCCCGCTCGCCCCAGAATCGCTCTAAAAGCCATTCCCGCTCCAGGTCTCGGTCAAGGAGCAGGTAAGAGTGCTGCTTGTGGGAGGGAATGCTTCTGCATTTTACGCAGTCTGAAGAGTAATTTCAGCAAGAAGTTTTCCCATTATTTGAGCTTTGCCTTTTGAGTTTGCGTTTTTGTAACCGCTTATACATGTTTAGTAGCAGTTTTAACGATGTGTAATTTTGATGATGTCGATCCATGTGCTTGTGTCAGTGTGCAACCTTCAGTTGTTGGTATGAGGTGATGGTGGATTCTGATATTACCTGCTTCATATATAATCAGTCTATTTTGAAAGAGCTTCAAAATGTTCCAAAAAAAATGCTGTAATTGGCATCTGATACAGCCAGCAGTGAACCTTCTTTCAGATTTTTGGGGGTAGAAAAGTAGACTGAAAATGTGGTAATTATAATACATTTCTGTGTTGAAACTGCAGAAATAATTATCTTTTCCAGATTATAAAGCACATGTAAGTTCCTGACTGAAATTTTTGTGAAGAAATATTGTATACCTTTGGATTCTTAAGTTGTGTGTGGCATTTTTCAGTAATAAAGTGTCTTTTACTGTGGAAAATATGGTGGATGTGAATTTTGCATGTCTCAATTGTAAATTGATTTTTTATCTTTGCCATAATTTGCTGCAATTTAGCTTCTTTTCCTGCATTTACTTTACGTCTCAACAAAACTTTTTTGAAGTGAGGCTTTTCAAAATAACTTTAACTCTGACGTACAAGGTGAAGCTTTCGCAGTGACTGAAGTTGCTGAAAGACTCTCAGGTTACAGGCCACACCAGGTCGCTGAGCGGTGAATAAACCGTATCTTCTGCCAATGTTTTCGAGAACAATCTCTGGTCTCATCCTTGGGGCTGCTGCATAACAAAGTCTGATCCTTTGTAGCGGTTCTCAAAACTTTGGCAGATGTGGTTAATGCACCATTCAGCCACCTGATGTGGCTTGTAACCTGAGACTCTTTCATAACCTTTAACTCTGTTCCATAAATTTTCATTCATTAGTTCAAATCTGGCATACCAGTTTAAAAATTTTGTAATGTTTGAAGCAACTAATCCCCCCCCCTTATTGCATGCTGTGTGCAGGGGTTTTGTTTTCTAAAAGATAGTCAAAATAGGAAAATTTCCAAACTCAAGGTAAATGTCCTTTGTCTAAACCCTATTTTCAGTGCCTTGTGAGTTTGAAGCTGTAACAGGTATGAACAAATGTGCATCACTTTTTCAAAATGCAAAGATTTATTTGTTGTAAACTTTGTTAATGCTCGTCTAGTTTTTGATATACCGAACAGTGTGATACTCCTGATTTTTTTTTAAAAAAAAAGAAAATTTTGGAATACAGACATACGTGTTTTTGGATTGGGTTTTGACTTTGTGTAAACATGCATTGCCCTAAAGAAGTTTCGCTGTTTGGTTGGTCGAAGTGTATCGTAAAGTAGTGGAAGCTGACATAACAGCATAAACACACATTTACAGTGAAAGTCTGGCGCAACACTGATTGATAACATTTTCAACTTTTTACAAGTTTGGTAATGTGGATCCTATGTTCTCGTCGCACACGTACATTGATGTAGTGGCGGTTTGTCTCGGCTTGCAGGCTGTAGGAAAAAATAGATCACCGTGCACAATAGCAGAACTGTTAATCAAAGATTTTCTGCACGAAAAGGCAGGCAGCAAAGTGACCTGCTTCGCCTATGCGCGTTCTTCAACCACGTTGACTCGTCCGTCTTTGTACTGCAGCAAAGTGACCTGCTTCGCCTATGCACGTTCTTCAACCACGTTGACTCGGCCGTCTTCGTGACTCCTAAATGAATGGAATATTGTTTCTGAGTGCTTACCATGATTTGTGGCAGGTACTTGATACATGCCACTAAATCTTTGTTTGAACCAGATACTTGACAGGGGCCATGCTATAGCTCAGGTAGTTAGTTTCTGACTTCTCACTGTGGGGGCCTGGGTTCATTCCCAGGGCCATCCATGTTGGATTTGTAGTTTTACCTTCACTATTTGTGTTATGTGCGCAGTGTGTGTTTGTGACTGCAATTCTGTAGAGATGGTCTTTCCCTTCTGCGGTATTATTGTTATTAGCGATGGCAATAACATGTTCTGTACAGCTTTATGTTAAAATATGTATATAAAGTGATGTCCATTATGGTTGATTGCTTACTGTAGGCCTTGCTTTTCAATGTGTGTGTGTGTTCAATAGTTTTTCATTTTTGTATTCTGCACTGCTTTTCGTACATTAAAACCCTGATGTAGTGCCCCTAGAAAACCACCACCCCTTGCACTGTCTACGAAAGCCTTAGAGCAAATTCAGTACATAATTTCAAAAGGGTATTCACCTGAAATTGTGCCACCCCTATTAACCTAACTTCCTGTGGAGCAAACACGCGGAGCACTGATTTCTGTCGAGTGACTCACATCAGATTTGGCAGTGACAAAAACTGGAGAACAGGGAGATGAAGCACAGTTGGTATAACTGGAGACTGCCAGAGGACCAAGGCCACCATCATAGCCACGTTGGGGAGCAAGGGCAGCAAACTGGAACTAACTTGAAGCCCTCTTAGCTAATGTTCAAGACTGTTGCTGCTACTTATCAGGGAAAGGCTTATGCATTTTAAAATGTTTCGAGCTTGTAGGGGACTGGCATTTACAGTTAAATTTAATAAATGAAATTGCTGAGCCATAAATGTGAGTTCTGTTTAGACGCAAAGAATTTGTTTATGGAGCTAATGTGCTCTTTCCAGACTAACAAATGATGTAATGTGGTATAATCATTTAACGCCGCTTGCATGTCATTGTGTATACGCACCCTGCTTGACAGGAAATTTAATGTCAATGTTACGCACCCTGCTTGACAGGAAATTTAAAGGTTTAAACACTGTCAATGCAGGTGGTTTCTTAAGCTCTAGTAATGCAGGGTGAATGGAAAGTCAATGTACTCATACTACAGTAGACAAATTTGAAATTATAAAAGTTAATTATTCTTTACTTCCGAAATAGCCTCATGTGTAGACGTTTATGTATATTCCCTATTGTTTTCATAGGCCTAACGTAATTGATCCAAAAGATGGTGTTCGTGTACTTTTGTGATGATATTTAAAGATCTTGTGCAGTCCCTGTAAATTGTAGCAGATTTATGAGAACTTGGTGCCTAACAGGATTACAACTCAACTAATGACAGTCATTTTACAACAGTAATTCTGATTTCAAAGTAAATAACTTTAGCTGTCTCAAATTCTGCAGGTTTGTGAACTGATTTCAGTTGCTGATCCATTCATTAATTGCATTGTACTTGCACATCAGAACATGCATGCATTGGTGTCATCAGATGTACTAAGAAATGAAGTTTCATATCAGAAAAGTGTGCATTATTTTGTTGTTCCTAAAGATACCTCAGCAGTGGTTGTGAATGTGTTGAAAATAAAGAAACCCTACAAGCACAGGTAATAACCACTTTCCTATTGTCCTCGGTCACATGTCCCCCTTCCTCAACTCGGAGCCTGTAAGACTGAATATGGCCCGAATGGGGAGGTGCTTTCAGTATTGTACCAGTACATCAGAGAAAGCTTCTGTGTTAACTAGTGTGGATTCGCAGATGACTTTCGCATTTTTCCTCTTCGGTGGTGTGGGTTCAAGTTGAACTTTCTGCTTGTATTTGGGCTTTGTTTTTGGAGAAAGGAGGCTAGAATATTGTCTGTAAATGTATGGATTGTATATGTGGACTTCAAACTATCCAGATCACAGAAATGCATGTCCAGAAAGAGTAACGATACCTCTGCTGATCATCCTCCATGTTATGAATTGAATAGAACCCGTACCACATCATTAGTTCAACACGATGTGTACAGGAAGTGCCTAACAAAGTGTTTGAATCAGGTTGACTGACTGAAGAAAATTATAGTGTCGGTAACAAGGTTGTTATTCTGCTGAGGCTGCTGCTGCCAGTTTGAATGCGTTTGTGATTCTCTGGCTTCATGTATTTAGAAAGATCCAAATAGGAAGAACTTTGGCCGAACACGCAAAGTATAAATGTAGTGTGTCAGTTGCGGTAATAGTATTATGCATGTAAATAGAATGCACAGTTAATTGTGGGGCTCAATATTGCATACAAAAATTAGCCATTTATTTGAATTTGTTTGGTACTATAACACCCCTTCAGATGTTTCTGGATCATTGTGAAGGATAATATAGGACACATGACTATAATTATCTTCAGAGTTTAATGAAAAATCATGTTCTGAATCTGAAGATTTTAAATGTTTTACACTTCCTGATGCTTTGTTGGGAATTCACTACTGTTGAGGTACAGTGACCATTAATCCCTCCAGTCTTCCCAATCTGCTGCATCCATAACCTCAATTTTCTAATGAACAGGAAGTAGAACCTCAATGAGTTTGTGGTTTCATGCATCCCTGTATGCTGCTTTAAAGTAGCCCATATACTCGCGTTAGGGTATAGTTTAGGGTCGTGAAGACTCGTTCCAAGAGCAATATGGCCATGTTCACTACAAATGGAATCAGTTAAATGGTTTTTAAACATCACCTTGTTTGCTTTAACAAGACAGTAGATTTTGGTTATTAGCATTTGTGGGTGAGTTACCAGTTTTGTTGTAGGAGTTGGACAGTACCCTTTCTGTACTTTTAGACGGTTCATCCAGGTCGTCGCATGTTAGCTATAGAGCACTAAGTCTCAGCTGGGTGTTAGTGCAGACATCTTGTATTTTGAGCAGAAAAAACTTGTGGGGCTAAAGACAAAGATCACCTACAGTGGAATTCATTGAAAGGTTCAGTATATTGCTGGAATCCAGCCATTTACAGATTTGGGGTGTGGTTCCTTCCAGAAGGGATGAAGGTAGCTGATGGGTCAGGGTCTCTGAAGATGCAACACTTCAAGAACAACTAATGTTCAGTGTTAAATTGTGTCAGACTCCCACACTGTTACTCAGAAAGTGGGCTTATTAAAATGGTGGATGTTCTTCGTGTGGAGGCTTAACACTACGGTTTCATCTGTGCACCTTTGGGTTTTGAGTTTTGCACAATTTGATAGCTATGTTCTCTCACTTTCAGGGGTCGCGATTCTACGGACAGGAATGGCAACACCCAGAATGACGCTCGTGACTAGCAAAACGGTTGCTTTATTTTGTGAGTGCACTGCAACATGTCAGTTACTGGCTCCTTTCTTTGTCACTTTCTCTTGATGTTTCAGGTGTTAGGCTGTTGGTGTTTTTCTTATGGTATAATAAACTAAAAGGACAAGAATATTTGTTTCACATGCCATTGTTAATTGCTTATTGATGTTCAGCAGATTGTAGTTTGTATGTTCATTCTGAACATCAGCATAGAAGCTATTCAAAAAGCCATATTGTAGAATAAGATTTTCATTCCTAGTGCACATTTGTGTAGGATGCACTGAGTAGTGTATTAATTACATCTTGTTTTTTTTTTCTCCTTGTGTAGTCTTTTTCAGGATATTTGCAAAAGGAGCAGTTTTCAGTAAAATTATAATCTGTCTGTAAATTGCAGTGTTCAAGTTAGCTGTTCCAATGTTCTGTTCATAAAATAAAAGAATTTAAAACTGTGTTGTTTTGAATTTTATGCAACATATTTAAGATTTTCTGCGTGTGTGCACGCACATGCATGTGCCCTGCATCGAAACAACACAGAGACTGCCTAACATTGCCATCAGTCTATTAAATTGAACATGCATACCTGTCGCAAGACATCTCTGAACTCTGCTGACCTTTAAGGTTGTTTGGCAATCGGGCAAGGCACAGGGAGGCAGGAGAAGAGTTACCACTTCTGATGTCTTGCTCCCAATTGCCTTCCCTTCCCCTTTTACCGACATCTCAGGCTTGTAGATATTCTGCATCTAGCTTGCAGTTTAAATTGTAATTCATTACATGTAATTTCTCTGCTTGCTGGTGTAACAGTGCGTTTGTTCGCCAGCACAGTTGAGACTTTAGAAGGGAGAAACAGTTGTAATTTCTTTGCGTGAAATGTCTTTATGTTTTCGCAGTGGGTAATATATAATATAAAGGATTGGAATGAGGTGAGCGGGGACTGGTTCTATCTACTTGTATGCTTCAGGGAGTGGTTCAGTGTGTTCGACTCAGTTGAACGTTGTAGGTGCTTTATTCATTTGTAGAGAGTTGCTACAGACATGAGTAGTAAATAGATAGCATTGTGTGTCAAGATTTATACAAACATGATTAAGAAAAAGTATATGAAGTGTTCTAGAAGGTGATGATGTCAGTGTCACATTACAGCCGTCCTAGCACCTTATTGGCTGTTGTGAGAAGGGGATTTGCGCCCTCACCACAGGTGTTACGGAAGTCTTCGGATTCCAGTGCCCATGTCATTATTCCAGCCAAACGCTTGTCTTTCACAAACTGAGCCTGCAACATCACCAGGACATGAAATAGACAAACAAACCATTAGTTGCTAGTAAGGAGGTTGGTCTACGCAGAACACACTGAAGTATATGTGCATGTTCAAGTGTCATGAACAATGCGATAGGAGAGAATAAATTATTTAGAAGTGTGCTGCGCCTTATATTAGCTTCTTTCAGCGCGTAGAGTAGCAGACGTAAAGGAAACGATCACTTAGATTCCGTGTCGAGTTACTAGTGAACTGAATACCGGAGTGCTAATACAGTAGACTTCAGTTACGTGTTTTCCTATAGACAGGACATGGTGTAACTGTGCTTTTTGGTATGGGGTTTGTGGTTAACATTGTCAGTAGTGCAGGTTTTCCCATACCATTTGTTACATTGCTGAAAACTGATTCAGGGATGTCAGTCATCCCCATCATATGCCTGGGATCAACGTGGCACTGTATGTAGGACTGAAATGGTGTCTTTAGTGAGGTCCACTAACCAGATGGCTTATGGAACCCGAAGGTTCATCACCGAATTAACCAAAGCCCTCCACCGGACCCTGTCCAGGGCCAACAAAATCCAGTCTCCTTAAACTCCTATCTCCCATAGATCCCGCCTGAGATTATCCTCCCATCTACGTCTAGGTCTCCCCAGCGGTCTCTTCCCCTCAGGCTTCCCAAATAGTGGACCCAACCAACCAGATGGCTCCCCGCCCACCTCATTCTTCTCGACTTAATCAGCCTGACAATTGTTGGGGAGGAGTTAGTGAGGTTCACACTTGTGTTAATTTGTCTAGCAAATAGGCACTTTCTTTTAATGTCTTACACCCTGAGACTCGTGATGCAGAGGTGTGCATGTATAGTCCAGGATGTTTGATTCATGATGGAAGGAGGTCTGTTCCAAAGTTGTTGGATGAAATGTCGCTGTCATGCCACAGTACAGTCATAACAGAACATTACTGCTGTGCGTGGAAAGGTTCTTACCTTTGCTGCGACAGCAGAGATGTCATCGTAGCTGACCCAGTTGTCGTCATAGTGAGCATACACGTATCCTTCTTGATCGTTCCTCACGATATTCCACTCTGTTTCCTTGCATATCTGTGGAATGAGAAATATGTTTTGTGGTTGATCGTCTGTAGTGAAATCCATGAACTGCCTGAAGGATCGTGGATTGAGAGCAGTGTTGACAGAACAAACTTTCTAATCTCGTGTGTGTAATCTTTTTTGGGGGGTTATGAGGATTTAGTGAGCATATGATGTCACACCGCGCACATTTGGAGGCTTCAGTACGAAATCTGACTCGACACTGCTCGTAGTTTGTGCCTTGCATTTTCTTGGGTGGGTGTATTTAATTGGGTGTTGCATGGATTGTATTAAAAAGGGGGGGGTGTTGCATGGATTGTATTAAAAAGGTGGTAGAACGTGAGGACCTTAATCTTTTGGTAAGGGAATGCAATGCAAATTGGTGTTTACAAGCAGTGAGCTGTATTTGAGAATTCATGATGATTAAATATGACAAGTGATTCGCTTGTCTTCTACACTGAGACATTTTCATGCAGATTCATCATCACCTTACCAGTGGATCACGTGCGAGACACTTACACACTCTTAAAAGTTCCAGCAAGTACTGAGTTTACTTCTGAAGATGGCTGTATCTCAGTTTGCATTTGAACTAGAAATTATTCAGCTGAGTAAACATCTGTTTTAATAGGAGACTGAATTACCTCGTAGTACGAGAGGAATCCAGGCTCTTGTGTGTATGGTCCACTGACGCCATTACCGATGGTAGGGGCACCCAGCCCGTGTTGTTCGGGGTCTGCAAGGATGTATGTTCGACCATACAGCGGTATGCCCAGGAGCAGCTTGCTTGGAGGAACTCCCCCATCGAGCCACTGATTCACACTGTACTCCTGTAAAATGATGTGGAATAATCAGTTTTACTCTTAAAAATAAGATGTATTTATTTTGAGGTCATTGGTTTTGGGGTTGACGCTGCAGTGGTTTCTCGTGACTGTCCACATTAAATAAAACCATAATGAATATACTACATTAGTACCAGATTAATGATTATGTAGCAAAGACTGTGTAGTCTGGTAGAAGTTTTCTGACATTTCAGAGGTACTTGCTGCCTCCATCATCAGCTTTGTACTTGTTACCATGTGAACTTTAAATCCCACGTTTCCAGAGCCTCATTTGTCGAAACAGTGCGCTGTATGAAGTTGGGATTACGCTGTATTTCAGTATACAGCTACCTACTCCAATATTGTCAGGAAGAATGAGATGGGCTGGGCATGTAGCGCTCATGGATGGGACAAGAGGTGTGCACCGGGTATTGGTTGGGAAGCCTGAGGGGAAGAGACTGCTGGGGAGACCTAGACGTAGATGGGAGGATAATCTCAGGCGGGATTTATGGGAGATAGGAGTTGAAGGAGACTGGATTTTGTTGGCCCAGGACAGGGTCCGGTGGAGGGCTTTGGTTAATTCGGCAATGAACCTTCTGGTTCTCTAAGCCAGCTAGAGTGTGAAATGATTCTTACCGCGTTCAGTTTGGCGTCGTCACCAGTCTCCGACGAAAGTGCGTGCAGACCAGAGTTCAGGCCTGTCACCTTGCCCGATGAAGCCGTGTGGTAGTCGAAGGCCATGAGGGAGATGTAATCGACGTTCCTGAATTGTGACACATTTTATGAAACAGCGAACTGGATTTAAAACGATGTGTTTCATACATGCAAGTCGTCACTGATTTTGCTAACAGATTAGGGAGAGAAAAAGATGGATGTTACAGAGACGCTAGTTTGTTCTTTGTAGCCGAAACTCACCGTGCGACTTCTTCGAAATCGTAGCTCTCCTCCGCCATGACGGGATCAGCGCACACGGCGACGGTCAGCGTCAGCCCTTCGGCATGTAACTTTTCTGACAGCGTCTTAAGCAACAATGAGAAGTTTTCCTGCAGAAATTTGAAACAATTGAAAACAGTTGATTCTTTTACACGAACCACCTGACGGAACATTTAGAACTTTTGCCGGGGCGATATGTGCGCTCTATATCCTCTGGAAATCAGAGGGGCGGCAGTACTTCGTAATGGACTCTCTTTTAAAATATCGACAATGATTTTTTTTTTGTTTACACGGTAAATGCATTTAATTCCATTTTATCGAAAAGCTAGTGACGTGAGCAAAACGCACAGATTCGCCCCCGGAACATCGTGATTCTTCACCTTGTCGTGAGGAGATCCACCACGTTGGGTCGGGTACTCCCAGTCCAAGTCCACTCCGTCAAAGTTAAATTTCTGCGCAAAGGCGACGACGCTGTCCGAAAACTTGTTTCGTCCGATTTCCGTCGCAGCCACCTGAAACCAATTCCGCGGAATTCAAGGGATTTTGTCCCGACTTAAGCTGAACAGCATACAATTTTACGTATTCTGGTCCCATGTGCAATTTACAAACAATGAAAATTTAAAAATGTGTTTTTAATCTACGATCATATGTAGAGAAAAAAAACTATATTATATTAATATGAGCAGCCTCTCCGTAAATATATTTTAATGTCTGTCACTCCCCCTAAACGTTTGCGTGGTGTGCTGCTGGGACAACTTCCCTTTTCATCGTACTTAACGCAGATTGCATTAGTAATTACTTCATTTTATACATTGTTTTGCATTCCACTGCATTAGGAAATAATTTCATTGTTACATTTGCATCTATAAGTACTTTTATGTACTGTTGTTGATCACGTGTCAATTGGGAAGAGATTACATACCTCGGAGTATGTTATTGAGCCTTCATTCCATCCGCCAATGGCCAGGACTGCTTTAATGCCAGAGCTCTTTGCAAAAGCACTCAACTTTTTAAGCGATCCTGAAAAAAAGTAGGTTTTGTCAGTTCTCAGTTTCCTAGACGAACATTTGAAGAACTCGTACCCCGAAAAGTGATTACTATATTTTGTAAACAGAATTAAATTATCTTGCAGAAATAATTTGACAGAATATTGCAAAATATATAGCCACGGTGGTCTAGCGGTTAGGACGCTGGCCTTGTAATCCTGGGGGGTCTCGGGTTCGATTCCCGGCGGTGCCCGAATTTATAACTTGTGTTGGGCAAGGCCGTGGTCTAGGCAACACGGAGTTTTCCTCCGTGGCATCCCAACAATTACTCCATTCACACACCGAAGAAGGCAATGGCAAACCACTTCTGGATCATCTGCCAAGAACGTATATGAACAGGTCCCAGTCCGAGAAAAGGATGGAAGGATCCTGTTCATATGGACCTGTCGTCAGACAGAACAAACAAACAAAGAAGTGTACTTATTATCTGGCATCCTTGTGACTGACTCGGGCTTAACTCTGCGAACTGACCTTTTCCCCAGTTCTCTTCGAAGTCATTGTACTCATCCAGAGAGACGATGACGCCATCTTTCAGTCCCATAAACGTGTAGGCGACGTGCGTGCAGAGCGACGCGTTAATGTTTTCGACGTTGAACTGTGCGATGCCCGGGCGGTACGTGGCCCACGATCCATAGTAGCAAAACACCACCGCATCTGAAATTGATCGACTCTTAGGGTCTCTGATTATCATGAATCTGGATGGGAGAGTACTTCTACCATCCGCGAATACCCCTCGAGGAAAATCACGGAAAGCTCTGGGACAATTCACAAATTCCGCTAAAATGTGTGCCTACTTTCATTATGAAAGGGTTTAATGTTCATTTAAATGCACGCAACGTCGTTCAACAATTATCGTAGTTGATTGTGTTTCTGTTGCAGGTTTAGGAGAAATTTTGAAAACTGAAGTAGCACTCGGCGTGATTTTACCCTTTTTAAGTAAAGTAATTATGTAAAATATGTATTTGGTTGTTGCCACAAACCACTGGTATTGATATGGTAGTCTGAATACAAATCTTAATACACATATTAAAAATACAACAAAAATGGCTGTTCAGAAAGGAGAAATCCAGCCAGGAAATAATATCCACAGAGTTTCAAACAAGACAGAGCAAGAAGGGTTTTCTGAAGTTGATGTTTGTGCCCAATTTGGAAACACATTAACATTCCTTAACACACAAACTTTGCATATTATACTCACCATTTTGCACGTCTGCGAGGTGAGAAACCTGGAAAACCGCGAACAGAAACAAACTAAAGCTAATAATTCGGCAAGAACTCATTTTCGTTAGGATCAGAAAACTATTAATGCAACGTTTAACGAATACGAAACTCTAATATAGTACTTACATTATCGATGGGCGTGAACGTAATCTAATCTGAGATGAATTTGTGATTTGGTAAGTGAGAGATTTTATGTCACAAGTTCGTTTAAAACGAGCACTTGTAACAGTGACAGTAGTATCAGGAACACTTACGTTAGATAAGTCTATTATCGGAAAATCAATCCTTTTTATCGACTTGTTGAGACTTTATTTCGCAAATAAAACACTTATGAAGAAACCGCACCTGATATAGCATATATTACGACGACGTGGATCGGCAACGGACGGCTCGCGAGCCACATGCGGCTCTTTAATTATTATTATTAAGCAGAATAATCTGTACATGTGAGTTATCTCGTCCCCCTAACGAACAAGCTTTTGTCTTACTACGAAAAAAATATTTTAATTCATGAATAATATCCTATCTAATAAATATTTAATTAGATTATAGCCTATTTTGTTTGTTGTATGTAAAATAAATAATAATTATTCTATTCAGTACTTCCTAATTCATGACTTCAGCTATTTAGGAAGAAAATAATAATCATTTTCAACTATTTTTACTTCCATGGAAAATGCAATTGATAAGCGTTTTTAAATGTCTGTGAGGCCAGGTTTTATTTATCATGAGGTTATAGTCCTGTTTTTTATTATTATTTAGTGTTCTGTCTGACGATAGGTCCATATGAACAGGATCCTTCCCTCTTTTTCTCGGACTGGGCCCTGTTCATATACGTTCTTGGCAGATGATCCCGAAGTGGTTTGCCATTGCCTTCTTCTGTGTGTGTGAATGGAGTAATTGTTGGGATGCCACGGAGGAAAACTCCGTGTTGCCTAGACCACGGCCTTGCCCAACACAAGTTATAAATTCGGGCACCGCCGTGAATCGAACCCGAGACCCCAGGATTACAAGGCCAGTGTTCTAACCGCTAGACCACCATGGCGATAGTCCTGTTGTCTGTATTAAATTGTGTAATTGTACGGGGTTTTTCGTTCTTCTAATATCTGAAAATATTGTCGTTTCTCATAACAGAGATAAAGTGCATCCTGTTCCGTTTGCACTGTTAATCTGGTAATAAAGAAATGGCTTTCATATCTTATTCAAGCAATTTCAGCTCTTGAGAAAAGACAGTGTTTCAAAACTCTAAACAATCAGCTTTCATCATTGTGGCGTATCACCATTCATATAATATCCACCTATTCACTATCTTGTAGTTTTAATTTTTTGTGGAGATATTAGATGATACGGGCGTCAGTAGATAGAACAATATCAGAGAGCAAAATAAAGGAAGTTGCACTCCACAATATCTCATCCATCAAATTTATCAACTGCTATAAGAGTGTGGACAAATGCTTCCATTTTTTATTAATCTTTATTGCCCGAAATGTTAACCACGTGCCTAGTCATTCAATACTTATCGTTGAATATTATAGAAAAAAAATATTATTAACCCTAAACCCAACATATTTACCAAGACTCGAACCCGGAACATTTTTTGTGGGGGGATGACCCTTTTAAAATCTCTTCCTGGTCTCAAGGAATAAGCTTGCTTAGTTTGATGCAAATCGATATATCCGTTCTCGACCTATTAGCTTACACACACACACATACATACATACCCAAAATTTAAATTTTATTGTGTAAAGAAACAAGTTCGAATGGGTTACAGGTATTGATGATGTTGATATTATTGTCAGAAGCTGGGACAAAATAGTGACTGGACAACGGGCTGAACGACCACGGTTCGATTTTCGAGACGGGCAAATAAATATCTTTTCGTCACCAGCTCAGGGGCCCACCTAGCATCTATTCAGCGGGTAACCGAGAGCTGTCCTCAGGCATATGGAATGTAATGTCAAAATATTATGAAAATCAGAACATGAAGACGCATGACAAGAAATGCCTTTCCATACAGAAATTTATGGCAAGGGAAGTGTGATAAAATAGCACGTTCATTGATTGCATACATTGAAGACGACTATCATTCACGTATATTCTCTATGTTATTATTAGTCGACATTGCCACAGAAGCATCGATTTCTGTAAATATGTTCGATATAATTGATGAAGTCGATCAAGTACGATAAATACTCATGTTGGAAGTGGGTGAAACAGGATTGTATGTTGAGGGGCAGTACTTTACTGTCTTGATTATTTTCGTTATTGGTTTACGAAGTACTGCAATTTGCATTTGTAATGGTATGTATAGTTATCATTAATGTTTGTGAAGGCAAGGCCTTCTGCCGCAGCTATAGATATTGGACCAGAACTTCGTATTTGTAAAGAAAAAATATGCCTGCTAGAATCTGCATCTTCGGCCCGATTTGATTATGTTCGGACAGATATACAAATATGTCCAAAATATGATAAAATATTTGTTTTTCTAAGCTTCACGTGTACAAATACAGATCTGTCAGTGAGTTTTATTGAATTATCGCACCTCAATAGATATATCTACAAATACAGATCTGTCAGTGAGTTTTCTTGAATTATTGCACCTCAGTAGATATATGAGAGAATAACACCTTGTATGAGATTTGGTTTCCTGTAGTCTAGCAGCAGATCAACAGAATGGTACTTTCAGGTTATGTCATTGAGTTTTGAACAAAGATACTGTTTGTTTTTCAGTCGCATCATGTTAAAGTGTGTGATATTGATGATGATGTCAAAGAGGCACTTAAGAAGTTCCGCTTTCGAAAGAATGATACAAATGCAGCACTGATAAGTATGTGTTAAACTGTATTTTAATAGTATAACTTCCATATTCAGAAAGAATAACATTCAAGTAGAGTTCAATGTTATGGATTTTAGAATGTTGTGTTCTAGATTCCATAGAGAGACTTGTTTAGAAACCCAGGTGAAGAATGAGAATTTCTTGTATGTAAATGAGATTATTTTAACTGAACAGTCAGTTGGAATTGATGAGATTTTTTGCCTTCCAGTGAAAGTTAATCGAGAGAAACAGACAATATGTGTTGATGATCTGATTGAGGTAAGATTTACATCATCTTGTAAACTACTGAAGTGTAACATTAGTATCTTATCCTGATGCCTGTTTCAAAACAAGCAGTTGATTTTAGAGGAACATTTCTTAGTTTACTGAACCTATTAATTTGATACTTGTAGAATGAGTCTGCATGAGTGAACTTGATTTTTTCACTGCTGCATCTAAGACTGGCTCTGGGACTCATCCAGGTTTCTATCCAGTTGCTACCGTGGATAAAATTGTCGGAGCATGACACTGAACACTCATCTGTATCTATTAAAAATGTGTTGAGTCTTTCTTGTGCGATGTGAGGTTCTCAAAGTGTTGAAGATGTGAATGTTGGTCTTCTGGGTAGACTGGACTTGTAGATAGATTATCAAATAATACCTACAAGTTTAGACAGCATTAGAACCCAGAAGATCAACATTGATACCTCCACTTCCCATACATCTTCCATGATGCTTAATGAAGCACAGGGGCAGCTGTGCTTTTGATTCAAAAGACACTAAATTTAGATTTGCTCCTGACTATGGATGTTATGTACAATTTCAGGATATCAGTGTGGATGACCTAAGAGAAACCCTTCCAGGGCATCAGCCTCGGTTTGTTGTGTACAGTTGCCGCATGGAACATGCTGATGGTCGTGTTTCGTACCCCATGTGCTTCATTTATGTCACACCTCGAGGTAAGACAGTGTAATTGTACTGTCTTTCCTTTTGTTCTTTGATTTAAAATTAAAGTAGCAACACAGACAATGATTTTTAAAAGGGATATGATGTTAGTTTCATGAAAATACTGTTAAATGAGCTGGGGTGGCTCAGCCAGTACAGTGACTGGCTTTGGACTGGACGACCAGGATTCAAACCCCGACTGGGGGCAGAGGATTTTTCCTCTAGCCTCTGCAAACAGACCGGTTCAGGGGCCTACCCAGCCTCCTATCCAATGGGTACCAGGGTCCTTTCCCGAGGGTAAAGCGCGGCTGGGGCGTGGTGCTGACCACTCACCCCCATCTATTGCTGAGGTCAAGAATGAGCAGGAGATATACCTCCTCTCCCACCAAGTGCCTACATGGCGTATAGTGGGATAGCTTTACTTTTACTTTTTATATTGATACTGTGACTTCTTTTCTTGTATTTGTTATCTCCATTTCTTGTTCTTTTCTCTTAGTGTCTTGATTTTTGAAGAATTATTATTTCTACATGAATTGTTTTTTGGCCTCACATGAATCTCAACCTGGCGAACCTGGTCTTTTAATCAGGATATCTTTGCTCTGGCAAGTTTTCTTTACTGTGACTATTCAAGTCTTGCCTCGCCATTCACCTCCAAACAGCAGAGGCATTAGGTCACTGCAACCTGTCAGTTGCCTTTATTCTCCATGTGTCTGTGAACCACATGTTACAGCTGCAGTGTATTTCCTTTAAGAATAGTGGCCTAGCGATAACATCATTTAATTGTGTATCTAAACAGATAGTCAGATGGAGCTTCAGATTATGTACGCTGGGACAAAGTTGGCACTGCAGAAGGAGGCAGATCTAACGCGCGTGTATGAAGTTCGGGAACTGGACGAACTAACAGAACAGTGGCTGCAGGAGAAACTTAGCAAGTGAACACCTTGTATGATTACATTGATAGGCAATGGAGTCATCACTGTTCAATATAAAGGACAGTTTTTGAGCATTTATTAATGTGTATAACCTCCCATGACATCTTAATTTAGATTTTCAGATCTTTCATGTTTGAATGATTTGAAAATTTATCAAATAAACATTCCTTTAGTAATCCCTAGATTTCAGTTCTATTACAGTTATGAGGAGGTAGAGTAGAGTTCCATGGCCATTTGGAGTAGTTTTTTTTATTAAACAGCATTGCATGTGTTTTATTTTGGAGGCAGATGCACATAGTGGAACATAAGGAATAATAGATTAATTAGTTCTGAAGAAGATTTGTACAGGAAAATGTGTAACTTTCTCCTGATATTAAGCATAGTTACAGTTCTGTTCACGTCTTGCAGGTACGTTACAAATAGTCATTGGAGTTTCACATGATGAGGCATTTTAATGCTGGCTGCATCATGGTAGAGTGATACATTGTATGCTGACTGTCTTCTTAGTAGCATTGCATTTTGCACATATGTGATTCAGCACAGATGAACCATTTTATAATTTACATATTCTGCACTAGTACCAGGATATACTGCTGCATTCATTTTGCTTTTCATGTTGCATGACAAAATGAATACTTCAAAGTCAGTATGAAGGTGGAAGCTAATGCCATTTTCATAAAGGACAAGATTAGAAAGGTAATATACAGGCACATGGAGACATGAGGTTTTTTGTTCTGATTTGCTCACACTAAAGCGTGAATAAAACGTAAAAACATGGTCTTTTAGGAACTTGATGTAGGCCAACATCTTGCCATAGGAGGGGTCAGATGGGACGTATTACATTTTCCAGATTTATAATGGAGTTATTATTTATGAAAGTTATGAGCATTTTTAAAGAGACTTGTTCTTGTTATATATTGTTGTATTATGCCATTTGCATTCTGCAGTTTTTTAATCAGTCTCTCACATTCTTCTTAAAGGTTAATATTTATATACTTTTGTTGAGCTTTGATCATTCATAGAGTGAAATGTGTTGTTAAACAGGGTGAAGCTGAATCTACCAAAGAAAATATTCATTTGTGTGTAATTGTGAAAATCCAGTCTGCTTCTTACAGTAATTTGTGAATGAAGTATGGTAATGTAGTTAGTAATGTGCAGCATAAAATTTGTGTTCTGAAATTTGCTTCCCTGAAATTTCATGTTACATGGAAATTGTGCTTCAGATGCTTTGATGTGGTCCTAGTGCCACAAATCTAAGAAAGAAGCAGTTCTCCGTCACTCATATTCAGTTCATGCATCCTTAAATAGACTTATTTAGATAGGTTGCAGAACAAAGCTTAAAATACCGATGTTGGTCTTGTGTTGCAACACCATGTGGATTTGCCGGTATTTGCCAATAGTTAGATGAACCTACTGCCTCTACCTTTAGAAGGGAAGTACTGACTTCTTTTTGTAGCATGGTAGATAATAAAAGCTAAATTTTTGTACTTATATTTTTTACAAAAGCAATAATGGTAATTAAAATGTAAAATACACGTCAAAAGTAATATTTTTGTGTCATGTCTCCTGTCTTATTTTGTAAAAGAACGCCACCAGATAGTTCATGTACCAAATGTTTTTTGTAATGGAATATAGCTCTAGCATCTAGTGATGAAAGGATCTGCACCATATGAGATGGTACTGCAAAAAAGGCACATGTTTACAATGGAATAAAAAAATATCTGCACCATATGAGATGGTACTGCAAGAAAGGCACATGTTTAGAATGGAATAGAAAGATGTCACTATAATATGAGGACAAGTGGTTAGTATTCTTGCTTTGTATTTGGGACATACCAAGTTCAAATCACAACCTAAAGATAGGTTCTTGTTGTTTTCCTCTGTATGTCCTGAAGGAAAATGCTGGCATAGTACCGTAAATTAGGTCATTCTGAGCCAATGATAGCATCATCAAATGTAAATGAATCCTGAATGTGAGTAGACAGCATGAAGAACACATAAATTGATCAAGCTCTGTCAAAGTGCAAAACTATCAAAACTTTAACAGGTACCAAAATCATGTTTATCCCTATATAAAAACCTTCTAACTTAAACAAATTAGCATCCTCTGATTCACAACTGACTTTCATTTAAGAATGTGATGAACAGGACAATAATTGTAGGATTTGAGGTTTTCACAACAGTGAGTCCAGAGGTGGCTGTCTTCTGGGTTGTAGTGCCATGTGGTGATGAGTCATCACCATGATGATGGAGGCAGCAAGGACATCTGAAACGTTGGTAAACTTCTACCAAACTACACGGCACAAAAACCCAGAAGACAGCCATCTTAGGACAGTAATTGCTGAACAGTGTGTGTAAGTAAATTTTTGTACACCCAAAATAAAAGATATTATTAAATTTAACACTTGAAGTTTCTGGAGAGGAAATGCTTTTCTTTAAGGAACTTGACCAGTCATTTAGTGGCCATATGATGTTGATATTACATTCTGAGTGTAATTTAAGCAAATATTGGTTAAATATTCATAGTATTTTTCATAGCCAAAGATATTTTGAATTGCATTTATGTTGTAGTATTTTCATATTAAAATGTATATACTGTGAAAAGATTGAATTTGTTACTTTACTCCAACTTATTTTTGATGTATATTTTGAAAGAGGTTTTTATTTTGTTGTAAAGTGTCCTAAGACATATCGGATCTATTTTTTGAAGTTTTTAAAACCGAGGTGTAATTTAAACACCGATTACTGAAAGCTGCTAATACAGTTCATGAATTATTTAACCAGATTTTGTTGTTAGGTAAAATGAATAACTATAATATGTTTTGAAATATAAAGTTTACTACATTCCTCTTGATATGTGTAACATATTCTAATGTATATAGTCCATTTATATCTCACCTAGTATGTTATGTCAGGAGATAACCGAACTATACAAACAGTCA
>NW_019059695.1:2825-23017 GCF_000696155.1 Zootermopsis nevadensis | reverse complement strand
TTTCCTCTTGACACAACATGAAGTTTCTTCCATGTTATATCATATTCATTCAGATGTATTTTAACACTAAATGTGTTTCTTAAGTTTCATGTCATTACTTTTTTCAAGACGTAATATCGATATATAAACTAACAGGTTGAGAAATTGTAAGACCAGTGAAGGTGAAATGAAGTGGGTAGAAATGTGATCCTGCGGGTAACCAGTATTTGGAATTAAGCAACGACTGTCTACAGAATAGTTTAATAAATGAAGGTCCCAGTTTCTTTTTAAAAACTGTCCTACATACATCTCACAAAACTTACAAATTTCTATACTGATGATTACATTCAATTTATACAACATTTAGATGATGTAGATGAATATAAAAGAGAATGGACAATGCAACAAGTGGAAAGATTGATGTAGATGAATATAAAAGAGAATGGGCAATGCAACAAGTGGAAAGAGTTTGTTGTGATTAGAAACGTATTACACAATCACTGCTCAAAATTCACTACATTCTCCAGATTGGCCTAGTTCAAGTCCAGATGCTTTAGGGCTTAGGAGTTTCACACATGATTTTCAGTCTATGCAAAGAAAAGTCATTCAAAAAAATTGTTCAAGACCTTAATTTAATTTGTGTACATGTAATGCAAACCTTCCACTTTGTAGATGCCTTGAATGACTTCAGAAAAGTTATGAAACATCCAAGTCAGTAATAGGTTTGAGGAGACTGAATGAATACAAAGCAGAAGTGATATCCACTATACTGCAACATTCAGCTGAATTAATGAAGTGACTCAGTATACACGTGTTTCATTACATGTGCACTGAGGCCACGTGATTAAGCAGAGAATATTTCAAACTTTGACGGATACATAATGAACTGAATAGATTTATTCTTAAAGAAGCATGTTTCTTGAAAATTAGAATTTTAGTTCTACGTCTGCACAATACACGTACAGGCAAAATGATGGATTTACAGTGAAATATTAATGTAAAAGGGAATAATACATAAAATGTAGGACAGATTGATGAATGTGTGGTGACTGACACATGGAAGAAACTGAAATGTTCTAGTGAAGCAAAATAATATGAAGAAGAGATGCTGGAATTCAGAAGTTGAACTGAGATCACAAAATAAGAAGTGGAAAATAACAGCATGCTGGAATGCTAAGAAGGGCATCAAAGGTAGCATGAAATGACGGGCACTTCGGATCCCTGCGTTACATTCATTGTTCATCTGGCAATGTTTTATAAGTAGTCTCCATACACTTATTTATAATTACATACAATAAAATCTTTATGTGGCAATTATTTTGAAAGCCTGTGACATTTTCAGTCAACATAGCATTTACAACAGTCATTCGTTGGAGATGAAATGGATGATATCAAAACTAAAAAGTGATATTTACGAAATATTATGTGTGTGTGGGTTCGAGGCAATGCTTAATGATAATCTTGGACTCAGATGATGAGCAGTGGGCTGGTCATTATTTACGTTGAAATCAGGGAGTAGATCATCCTGGAAAAAAGAAATACAAATCAGGTATTAAAACTACAAGTATATGTGATAGAAAAAAAAACCCACACAAGATTGCATATATGAGACATTATATTTAATATTCAACACAACTTACAGAAGCAAAAAGAACAAACTTATAATACTTAACATTTTGTTTGTCGTTTTATATGGGTGCGAAACGTGGTCTCTCACTCTGAGAGAGGAACATAGATTGCAGGTCTTTGAGAATATAGTGTTGAGGAGGATGGGGTATGGAGAAAACTTTATAATGATGGGCTTAAAATTTGTACTCTTCCCCCAATATTGTTGGGGTGATTAAGTCAAGAAGAATGAGATGGGCGGGGCATGTGGCGCACATGGATGATGCAAGAGGGGAAAAACATAAGAGTAGTGGGAGAAAGTGAAACAACATTGATAGCAAGAGGAGAGGCTAGTGCACTGCATGGTCAGCTGGAATGCACATAACCACAGTATATGGTATATACAGTTTAAACAACTTTTATGCTTTATTTTAAAAACAACATACCCATATAAATAATAGAAGAATGACAACAGATAGAAAGCTAGTTTAATCCATCCTTCTCGTTGACATTTTGTGAGAACATCAGCATTCATTATACTTGTTGGATCATACAGTCCTGGACCGGTCATTACAGGGCGAGTTCGGTATCTGGACAGAGATAATTACAAAAGTTCAAAATATTTCAATACTTCATCTTGAGATTTAGTTAATTAATGAAAGTATAGTGTGATGATATTGTACTAAGGGCATATAAAGACAGAAATATGTCAATAAATATTTAGTTCAGACAATAAATATAATTAAGACAATAGATAAAGTCCAGAAATTTGTCATTTTAATAATGGACCATCATCACAAACCTTCAGATTTTAATTCTCCATACCTGTTGATGTGATAAGCAATAAGGGGTATGTTTAGACATAATGAAACCCATTCCCCTGATGCTAGGAACAATACATTGAAGAACAGATGCA
Organism: Zootermopsis nevadensis; assembly: GCF_000696155.1. The sequence continues at coordinate 20,517 of NW_019059695.1, read as the reverse complement.
GCAGGTACTCTGGTATGACTAACTGAAAATAAAAATTGCACATGTATGGCAAAAAACCACTCATCTTTGTAATTCTATTTGTTGTAGTTTAGAAAGTCTGCAGTTTCTCTGGGGCTGGACAGATGTTCCTCTCCAACATTATCTTCTCAGTCATTATTGATGTCTGTAATGTCCAAGTAATCTTTAAAATAAGCAAAAGCTATCAGATTTGTTCCTTACATTTTCACAGACACAGCTAACAAGTCCCAGACAACACCATGAAACTGATGTGAAATAGGTGTTTCACAGACACAGCTAACAAGTCCCAGGCAACACCATGAAAATACAGGCTCAGAAAATAGAGGGAGATGGGGACAAAAGTACAGCCAGATGCATCAAGCACCTCTACAAGTTATCTCCCACAGAAACTCACACACTGTAAATGTAAATCTGCAGTCACTCGAAGGTTAAAACGTTCTGCTTAAAATTAATTTCTTATCTTCGTCCTGTGAGCTATATTCCCACCTATCTCATTCATCTGAAGGGTACAACTTAGGAAGCTTCTCAGTATGCAATTTTTTCTGTCCTATTACTTTCTCCCTCATAGGTTCAAATATTACACTCAGCACATTTGTATCATTTGCTATGCGAATATCATGTTGGACATTTCCTATTGTGTGAGAATTATTTGATACGACGTTTCGGGGATTGGCTGTACTCCATCTTACGGTGATTAATGTACTGATTCATTAAAGTTAATCAGATTCATAACTTACAGGATTTAAACTGTTGCACTGATCAATTGGGTTTTTATAATCTGTCTTCAGTTCATCAAATGCTATAACCTGAAACAATTATAGGTTATGTTTACTCCTTTGATATTATTAAAACAATAAGATAAAAACTTAGTATGCATGTAAGATGATGAATAACCAGACGATGTAAAATATATAATACATACGTGAAAGATAGCAAAGAATATCAAAAATGCATCTACAATTAATGCAATTATGTATGAGAAAGCAGAAAAATTAAACGCCATGTTATTTTTGGTTATGGGCGACTTCGTTCCATAGGTTGGCTGCTAAAGGAACAAAACACTATTCATGCACTCACGTTGTTGTTGTAGTAGTAGTATCTGTGGATCCAATCGGTAGCAGACGGAAATGTAGATTACTCAAAGAGAGTTTTAAATTTTGAAATTCTGAATTTATATTGTGATGAATGATTCTATATTTACAGTGCCGTAATTATAATCTGTATCCTGCAGCATTGATATTACGAATCGTGTTTTAAGCGTTAGGTAAGTTAAGAAGTCTCATTTTGAAATTTGAATGCATTGTTCACAGTGTAAATAATATTTAATTTCTTTAATACAATCTGCGAGAAACCCTATTTAGGAACCAAGAAATGGGATCACTTACAGAATAGAATAATGTTTAGGTTTTGTAGGTAAATAGAACAGTATGTATAATATCGAGGCGTACGCATGCTGCACAAATGGCATTGAGGGGTCACGTTGGGAGCCCTTGTTATGCAGCAGATACATTTGAAATTTGCCGTGTTACAGGTGCATCATATACAATTGTCTGCCATGAGTACACATTGTTCACATAAGGAGATTTTGGTGGATCTTCAGGAGAAATATGATAAGGTGCAAAAGCTTTTAGATGAGGATAGTAAGAGGGATTCGACCAGTGAACCTTATCGTTCTAAATATGCTGCAAGCGCAATTCTGACTGACATGAAGTCCATATTAGTAAAACTGCTTGAAGATTCAAGTTCTTTAAAATACAAGGCAATGCTTGGAGTAGTTTCACTCAATCTTGGACTTGTCTCTATCGACACTGAGGAACTGTCAACTGGAGAAGAGCAGCTGATGAATTGTATAGACAGCTTAAATGATGATGCACTCAAGCCTGAAGTCATCCTTATCTTGATAACTGCATTGAATCAGTTAGGTATATTGTGGTCTGAAAGAGGTGATCCAGAGAAATCCAGGGAGTATCTGGAGAAAGCTGAGAAGTTGTATGAAGAATTCACAAATCATGCATCATCCTGCACTGCCGCAGTCTCCTTTCAGGACTTGTTCCGAACATCTAATCCTGAGATGCCACAACCTGATGCAGAGAACATGTTAGAGAAACTTTACACTCTTACGCTGTATTACTTGGCTCAGATCTATGGCAATTTGAATGATCATGTTAAATCTGCTGCGTATTGCCACACAACATTGAAGAGACAGTTGGAAAGTAAAGACTTTGATCCTGTTGATTGGGCCTTGAATTCTGCAACTTTATCTCAGTATTTTATGGAGAAAAATGGATTCTCTCAAGCAAGACATCACTTGGCTGCAGCATCTTTTATACTGGACCAGTATGAAAGTGATCTCAGTCTGCAAGAAGGAGACGATGAAGCATTAGAAGCAAAGTATGTTATATTGGGGTATGTTAATGAGGGGGGAATGCTATTAGTTTTTTTGATCACTGATTTTTCCTAAATATCTTAAAATTCATGCTGATGTAATTGATACTTTGATATAAGCATGTAAAAGTCAGTCTGTCTAGAGTCAAAGTAAATAATTTGTAGAGCTACACCTTCACTCCCCCATACATTTGCATTGTGCTTAGTTAAGCACAAGGGATCATATGTGACTTGAAGCTTTTGTGGTGATTTAAGCTTTGTAAAATATTCTTGGGCAATCAGTGTTTCAGGAACAATCTCCATCCTGATCATCATGGTTCTGATTCTGCTAAATAGTGATTTAATTTTGGACAGTTGTTATGCTATTTGTGTGATATTTCTAAGGTGTGTGTTCTGAATGTCTTTTACTGTTCCATCTTATTTGAAGGCGAGAGAGATTTAAACACCGTAGTGCTGATGTTGCAAGATGCTGGGCAAAATATGGTATACTGTTACTTTCAAACTCAAAGGAGCGACTCATGTCAGAAGTGAATGAAAATGAGTCAGAAACATCAAATACAAATATACAGGAATTAGGTAATAATAGAAGTAAGGTTATGTGATATTCTGCATATTTTTATTTTTCAGGTTATATTATTTATTCTATTTGTTGGTTGTTACTGGAAACAAAGGCAGTCTAAACAATGATAAGACAATGATCATGCTTTGAAGAATTCAAGGTATTAAATGCTCCCATTACCTATTTGTGCTAGAATGTTTCTGGACAGGCAGATTCTACTGGACTGTTCTTACTCATAACTGAATATACTAGCACAATATGTGTATCATAAAATGGGGCATAGCTTATTGTGCTTTATTGCCACAGTGAAACTTTTGTTGAAAGTATTAAATATAATTTTTGCATAAAAGTGTTCAAAAAATGCACACTTAAATGGCATGTACTTAATTTTTGGAACAGCATATATATATATGAAAATAAGTCTTTTTTCATTATATTATGTTTGCAGTGAGGTGTGACAAAAGATAGGAACAGTATTTTTAGTCCTTTTCTGATACAAATTGAATTATTAAGGAAGACACCAGAGACAAGAGACCTACACTGGGTTTAATTGCATGACACGAGTTTCTTCCCATGCACAATTAATGCATCTGAACATCTCAAGAAGGGCTTTTTTTAGGCGGGGGAGCTTAATTTTATGCAGTGTGAAGGTTGAGGGTTTGAATCTTAACTGTCTTTGAAATGTAGCCTTGATTTCATTGCTTGTAGAAATATTCATGTTAAGTTCATACCATAGCAGTGGAAAATAATATTGCACTTTTGTGTACAGGTGTTGTGGAGGACCTGGGTTTTACATCATTGGAATTATCCAGTTATGAAGATCAGATAACAGACAAATATGTCCTTATATATGAAGATGCAAGGAAAGTATTCCTCAATGCCCAGGAATGGTTAACAAAGGCTAAGCAGTATTATACTTTAGAAGGGCACGCTTCAGACTGTGTTCAGATTACCCAGGACCTTAGTCAATTGTACAAATACCTGGCGTTCTTTGAAGAAGATGAGGAGAGGTACAATATTAGAAAGTAAAGAGCTGTAATAGTGTATTAGTTGCTAATATTATGTACCACCAAGATGTAGGTCAGAGAACGTGATGTAGCAGTGCCATTACTGCAAAGGTGTGATCCAGGTATGAATTTCACACATGTGAAAACCCATTTCATCATGGGAAACATATTAAATGGAGTCAGAAGTCAAATTAATTTCTGTAGTCATCTGTTTTAGTGTGATGCGATAGTTATGAAGCATTACAACCTAGATAGAATTCATTTTGGAGTTACCACATGATGAATGTCTGTGTTAGTAATATTCGTAGTGATGGTCCAGCTTACATACTTTTTCTATTCCAGGCAGAGTCGTATGCACAAACGACGCATAGATCATTTGGAATCTGTATTGAAGGAATTAAACCCTCATTATTATTTATTGGTGTGCAGACAGCTCTGGTATGAACTTGGTGAAACTTATTCAGATATCCTGGATATTAAGTTACAGAGATTGCAAACAGTAGATGAGCGACCCACACCGCATGCACTGCGTAAAGTGAATCATCTTGCTGAACAGAGCATCGCCAACTTCAATATGTTCCTTGAATCACTCAGAGACGCAAGGTGAGCGTTCATATTCATGCTGCGATTTGGTACATTTTAAATTATTCAGCTCTGTATTTGTCTACGTCTCTTTATTTTACTGTTAATTGCGTTTGTTTATAAACGTGCTGCACACTGTTTTACTGGATTTATGTTAGTGTTCACGTGGTAGACTGTCTTCATGGATTGAAAGAATGACACGATATTATAACCGTCTATACTGTGATAGTAAATTATGTATAATAAGAATAGAATGTTCATAATTTTGCATTTTAGTGCATGCCAAGGACTTAGGACTAGTCTGCGGTTAGTGGTGTTGCCAACCTTCAATGATGCACAAGGGTGAATGCACAAAATCATCTTACCTCATTAAGGGTTTAAAATCTTGAAATTGTGGTCTTCTGGGTTGAAATGCTTTGTATTTGTAACACTGGTTTATTTGGATATGTGAAATATTAATTTATTAATTATATATTAATTTCAGCACAAACAAGATGCCTACTATATTCAATGAAGATGTGATTAGACCAGCATTGATAGCTTACATTTCAGCACAAACAAGATGCCTACTATGTTCAATGAAGATGTGATTAGACCAGCACTGATAGCTTATTTTCGCATTGGTCGCTTGTACAGCAAAATTGTCATGCCAGATAAGGCAGCGCAGCTTGAAAACCTGAAGCAGAGTTTAAATGCCTACAAGGTATGTAGCAGCCTTTTTATTAAATGAATATAAATTCACAACATAAGTAGGAAGTGTAAGTATCTCTTTCTGTTAATGTCATATGTAAGAAATTAATTCGTAATCATTTTATGGAATACGGAGTTTCATTACACTGCGTACCATTGAGCCCTATCCTGATTCACTTTGATCCTGTCACCTCCTCATAAGCTGGTTCTTTAAAATCCATATTAATAATATCCCCATCTGTGCTTAGGTATCCCAGGCTGCATACTATACCTGAATAACATAAAGTAAATATATAAAACTTTAAATGAAATGTATAAATATTGTCCATTTTTCAACAGTTTCTTGTGGACTACTGCAATCACGACAAAGATGCTAGAAAGCACGTCTCTCTTGAGGTGGCAGTATGTGAAGACATGGTGAAACTTTTACCGCTGAAGGTGCAGAGACTGACTCTGGAGGTGCAGCAGGAGTGAGAAGAATGGAAACGCACTGTACGTAGAGCTTTACATCCATGTTGACTGGTGGTGGAACTGCTTCTTCAAACCCTATTGTGACGTGCGACTCAAAGATATGACCACTGTGAAGGTGTCATTGGAGGTCTTCTGGGTAGTAACCCTGTCAAGCCTTGTAGGTAGACACCGGCATTTCGGAGGGTGTTCTGCCTCCATCTTCAGAACCCTGTCAAGCCTTGTAGGTAGACACCAGCATTTCGGAGGGTGTTCTGCCTACATCTTCATCGCTAACTGAACATTGGTATCTACCTTCGAGTACACATGGCGTTAGTACTCAGAAGACCAATATTGATACCTTATCAAGAAGTTTTAAGAGTATCAGTGCAATGATTTTTATATCCATATATGGCACACTCAACCTCGGTAGGAGGTGGAGGTGAATTATTTAATATAAATCATCTGATACAACATTTGTGTATTTTACAAGGTTAACAATTGTGTGTAAAATATGTTCATTTTTGCCTCGTGAATGCGACTGCACTGGTTATAATGTTCATTTTTGCCTCGTGAATGCGACATCACATCACATCACTAAATACAACAAGAAAAATGTAAGTAGTATTCGCTTCTTGATAGTTGAAATAGATGTAAAGGTGGTTTCGATTTCTGTGCTATTACGTCAGTAATTATATTGTTATAAGTTCAGAAGTGATCTGGTTTTGGTTCTTCTGGCTGTAAAACTGAATTTCCACTAGACTCTTGGAACTGGTTTATGTCTTCTGTATTTGAAAAACAGACTGAGCTGCTTGTAGGTGTTGTGTCCAGTTCAACATTTTGTGCAGGTTCGTCAACATTGGGCTTAACAGCTGTGCTGTCAGGTGGGATGGAATCCTGTTTAAATAAAGTAATGCGATGCGATGATGAGATAGATGGTGGCTCCACCTTCACAGGAAGTAAGTGGTTGATAGGATCCAGTATTGCAGCCTGGTCAAAGTACGTCAAACCCTGCCACAGAAATAACAGATTCATAAGAAAGATCCTCACTTCATTAATGATTATTTTTTCTGTTTCTGTAGTTGTTTAAAGCCTGTTTATACTGAAAAACAAAACTGTAAATACACACATCCCAATAAAACAACATGAAATGGACATGTTTAGGGCTGTATATGAAGCTTCCATTTCTAAAAAGGTCAGAGGATTTCATGAGCGCCTTCTCAAGAAAGGACAGTTTGAAAGTAGGCAACTGAACTGTTGAGCTACCTCTTTTTGCAAATGTTGAATACCGACTCCCAGGTGAGATGCAATAACTGCTGGTGGGAACACAGCGTGAAGACATTTCTGTACATAAGGCAGCAGTTCTTCTGCAAAATATGCACAGAATTTTGTAAAATTATCCTTCTCTGCTTGCGTCAGAGCTTGCTGTTCTTGCCGATAGAAACCTAAAGTGGAGCGAGCTACTCCGCTCAGCGACTCTCTCAGTTGGTTGGTTACGTTATCCGCAACTGCTACGGGAGCACACAGTCGCAGCTCATTAAACGCGGTTAAGATGCCATTGCAATAGTCTGCCAATGGGTGGAACTCCAGCAAGCACTGAGGAGGATGTTCCTATAATAGAAAATATTACTTTGAGACTTTGTACCTGTGTGTAAATAGTACCATTGTTTACCTGTTAAGAATTTAGAACGCTGCCTTTGCATTTGGTAATGGTTTCATGGTTATCTTGTATGTCGCTCTTACAACAAGGAACTTTACTTTTATGTGTATTTTACCTGAGTAGTATCAGGGAAGCTGGTTGGGAGAGTGAGAAAGAGACATGGAAGGATGTAGCTCAGGATCATGTTTCATGATGGGCTTCAGTATCAGTGGTGGTGAACCTAACCTAACGATGATCATAGGCGGTGAGAAGGGAAGGAGTGTGAAATTGAAAGTGCTTCTATGACATTTAAAGGTACTACATTGAAATTCACGTTTGGTGGGGAAGGGTCTCAGTAAAACCACAGAAATCCTCACACACTTTTCATTACCCAAAACAAATTATGTGAATCATACCTGTTTTGAGGACTGAGATGGCGGAACATTCCGCGACAAGCTTGGCTGAGGAAGTTTTGACAAAGTAAAGTTTTCCATTTCCTGGTCAAACTTCTTGCTAGCTTTACGCACTGCATGCTCAAAATTCTGCGAGATGGTCCCAATAAAAATGGGTGCTATGAGACCTCGAAAGTCTGCTCCGACTCGACTGAATGACAGCCCAAAGTACATACACTGACCAATTACTGAGTCCAGAGAGTTCCCAACTCCTCGATTCAAATCCTGTTCTAGTGTAGTCAGGAACTGAGACACCTGAAACATTTGTACACGCGAAGCTGTCTGTCATCTTAAACGGCTTTAAGAGCGACAAACTATGAATAATAAATACTTCAGAAACTTTTATATTTTCAGATTATAGTATGCAGAATCTTCCAAGATGTCAGATGACTCGTCTGTTGCTATGCCTGTAATATGGGAGAATTAAAGAAACACTGCATTTAAATTAGTTCCTGGAGAATGCATAAAAAATTATTTATTTTTTGTGGTTTCTGAGATGCATCACTTACAATGAGTGGATCCACCGAGTGGGGTAATTCTGAAGTATACACCTGGGGGGAGGCGGAGTGGCAGCAGCAAGTAATATCTATTACAAGTTCATGGAATGTCACAGTTCCAACATCATGAAAATGATTTTCTAAATTGTTTGGAAGTTTTTTCTGCTGTTAGCAAAACCATATGAATATCTGAATCCTAGTTTTTGGTCAGTAGAAACTTAGCATTCTTCTTACTTTCACTAATGTCGCTGATTTTCATTTCAAAACAGGTCAGGGAAGTAATTAATTCTGCATTATGATTGATGATACAACAGTTTAAAATACTTGCATCGCCACTTTACCTTTTCAGTTATCCAACTATAGAATATTGCAGTTTCATTAATATTCTGGTCCTTTGGCAAAGGCAGAATCGGTTCATCATCACTGAATATGGCTCTGTATTGCGTCACAATGCTGAATAGATGAATTCGCGAGAGTTCAATGGTTTTACTCAGGTGGTGATTTGCTGAAGAAGAAAGGTTAGCCATTATTAAAGCTTGCAGAGTGTTACTAGGAATAACCCAGTCATCAATAGCACTTGGTAATGAAACCTACGGCCAATTTAATCACCATGATGACATACCATCCTCTTTCGGTATAGCAGAAAGCAAATTCTGAAGCCAGGTGTCTCTAGCCTGGAGAAATTTTAGTCGTAACTCGGCTTCAGAGAACAGTTCCATCCGACGGAGGTACCCCACCACTTGCAGGCACCTTGGCAACTGGAGGTCTGTCCGAAGCTGTGCCAGCAACTGGTGAAGCATTGACAACCATGCTGTCTCGACATCTTTCACTATACTCTGTAACAGGACAGTGCTCCTAGCATTACACCAGTTCTTTATTATCTACTCGTAATTATAGATTTTTCAACTCGAATCAACTTTTGATTTTATCGATATTACACAGACCGTTGAAAATGAGAAGTGTCGGGATATCAGATGCGTGAAGCATCACCAGTGATTGTTAGTGAAGACATGATAATGAAATCAAAAGGGCATTTAAAGACGGAACTGTATTTACTGCTATGTACATTCTCATTCTGTCTCTAAATGCTTGTTACATGACAATTATTAGATTAATAATGTGCAGGTGGTCCACTGAATAAGATTTGTTATAATAAAATTCTTGTGACACTGAACATTCACTGTACCTAACAGGTTTCTTCCCTCCTGTAAATGACAGGAGACAAATTTAGAAATTTTCCTTACATTCCAGACCAATAGAAATGATTGAAGTGATATTGACACGGAAGGTGAATGGACCGAGGACCCCGCACAGGAGAGGATGGCCAAGGAATCTGTGTAAAGAAGGCGGTCTGCAAGCCACGGCAAGCAGAGGAATGGAATCAGATGAGGTATAAGACTGGCAGAAATGGCATTTTGGAACTGCAAGTTGGCATACAGCTGTATAAAACCAATGGCTACTTATCTATGTACTAGTACTTTCTTGTCGGCCAAGTACAGCTTTTGAACCCACGTTTCATATTTGGAGAGTGAAAGGTGAAATTATCTTGTAATGTGCTGATCATAATGCACTAACTGAACAATCAGAGTGTTCAAAGTAGAAGGTGCGTGAAAAGTTATTTCTCATGATCCGATACTGAAACGGGTTGTCCACACAATGGAATGTGTGCTATCTTGTAACATTCCTAGAATGAAATCTGGACCAACTAAGGGTTGTTATAGTCACACTTCAAATAACTGGATTAATTTTGGACTTCGAGGGACCAACAAAAGTAGTTTACTTCTTCGTGCCTGTACACTAACTTACAGCAATAATTTGTATCTGTCCGTGTTTTTTTCCAAGCCTCCTGACATAAGCTGCTAATTCCAGTGCTTCTTCATAGTTCCCGTTCCTGATGCATGTGTCCATAAGTTGTGGAAGCTCCAAAATCTCCAGGAGCTGCGCATTTCTGGTGAGAGTTAAGGAGTTGAGACGTCTGTGAGTATTTATATCGCTCGATGCCTTGCTGAAATCCTGACATCGTTGTGAAAACTCTGGCAACTTCTTCAGCAATGATTCCAAATTTTGTTCAGTATTATTGAACTGGAAACATTATATACGGGGCTTATGTAAAAAAAATATAATGAAATAAGTAACTTCTCACTTTCATAAACCACTTTTCATTCCCCATTAATTCTACATTCTACTTATGATGCCATGTAATCTAGATGGTTACCTACATTTCACAGGAATATAATGCCACCTCCTTTAGGAAATATGAGCAGGTCTAAATAGTGAAGTATGTTGACATCAGCAAATCGTAAAGTATAATAAAATAAATCATATCATGTTTATTTTGTTAACACTGTACCATTTCACTTCAGTTCTGCTGGTACCCGATCTATTTCTATAGAAAATGGAGTGATTTTAAATAACACGTCAGAGTCGCAGTACTTTAAATTACACACATGGCATAAGGTTTATTATCATTTTAAGTTTTGTAATCTTATAATATTGAAAATCCATTAATCTGCCTAAATCTAGAGTGAAATGCGGAAGCTTGAAGAATAATTAAACAAGTGAGATTGCAGGTTCTCATGGTGTCACCCTGATGATAGGGGCACAAGTACCTCTGAAACACTGGTCACATACTACCTAAACTGGTTAAGACTTCCTGTATATGCCACATGATAACTACTTCTGACGTGGACGACTACTTGTGTACGTACTGAATATGCCCTCCATGGTGATGTGTCATGGTGACTAGCGCAGACAATGTATTTGTTCTACATGTTATTCACCTCTTTAGTACCTCAGAGATGACAGTGATCTGTAACTCATACTGTATATAATTATATTCCCCAAACTGTGGAACAGAATTTGAAAACAAAACTCACATAAGATGATAGCATTAAAGATATTAAGCATTGTGTGTGTCAATAATATATGTTACTTTAAGAAGCAATAAAATTATATGACACAAGCTCAATAATCCACCTCACCTGTTTGAATATCTCCCTAGAGCACTCGGCAGTCTGTATAAATGTCTTGTAATTGGCAAATGCAAGTTGCTGTGTTTGTTCAAGTACTGATGATTTCTCTTCATTCAGCCTGTCAGGTTCCTTACCTGTGATATAACAGTGGCATTCGGTGACATCCAGTTATGAAAACATAGCCAATGCATTCAAGACTTAAAAATTGAAAGTTTGGTGCTCAAGAAACTCCTGTATGAACTAATGGTCATTATTTTGAAACAGAAATTTACTTACTTAACTGCTCAACTCCAAACGATCCCAACTTTGTTATATACAATGCAACATCTGGGTTTTCTTTCCAGTTATCTGGAGAAATAAGAAAACTTGGATGAGCATTTTGAAAACAAGGTTGCCATTCAGTAATTCTCATACTTCTTCAATATGCTACATCAGATTTTAATTACTTGTACTGAATTGTCAATGACTAACAGTGACTTTACTTATGCACATCTGCTATCTGTAATTTAAATTAGTTAACTTTATTTAATTTTACAAAAGACACAACTAAATTCCTTGGCAATATGAATGTGTTTAATATTATTAGGTAAATGATGCAATTATAGTAAGTCATAAAAATGTATAGATAGGAATTGGATATTAGTAAAATGGACCAAATCAACTAACAAGGTTAAATAGAAATACTGTTAAAACGCCATTTCATACTTTACAGTGAAATACATAAGCTCAATTATACCAACTTTGGGTTCAAATTCGTACGTGGATGGTAGTAATTGATTAGCTCTGCCACCAGACGGCAGAGACTGAAGTAAATTACATTCTATTTAGTTCCCTTACGATATTATATCGAACTATCAACACTTTTTTACAATTCATGAAAGTGAAATTAATGTAATATCACCACTCAACCGAAACAAGATTATAACTACGTGGAATCACAAAATCTGATTTATTGGATACAGCTCTACATAATAATTTAAGCAAATAACTGCCAACCAGTATATTACCAAATACATTGAAATGTCTGTAAAAGAATTGAACATTTTCCCACTCAAGGGCATATCAGGTATTGCCAACAGTTAAACACTCTACATTGTTACATATCAAGATTGACAAAAATTTAGTGAACAATGTATTCACACGCATAAAATATGAAATTCATTCTTGCCTGGAATACCGTCTGGAAATATTATTTTAATAACATTCTCTATCTCCACGTCCATTTTCCCAATCAGTCTAAGGTGACGCACTGCGCGATAGTGTCCCCATCTTTACGGTTATGTGTTACTTTCATCTGTGGTCGTTTTCGGTTAATAATCCGTGGTTGAGTGCGAAGGCGGGAAGAGTGGAAGTTGTGCAGTGAGTTTAAAATGGTGTGGAAAATATAATAAATATAAATAATTTAATATATGACAGTGATGATAATTAAATAGATCGCAGATAGTGATACGAAGTGCGCGCATGCTTCAACACGTCTTTGCGGCGGTTGACGGATTCCAATGTGTCTGATGGAGCAACTTCCAAAATGATTTCATCCTCAATCAAAATGACACAATGAAGTTTCAACTTATAATTTGAGTCCTCAGAATAACAGGTAATTAACAAGATTCTTCATCTTAGTATCAGTAAAGGTGTTGAATTTGCCCCATTTTATACGTGGTTATTTCTCATCCTGGTACAATTAATTTATATAAAGTTGATGTTTATGATACTTGGACTATAAATGGTTAAATATTCTAATTATCGTATTTCCCATAATTCAGTGCACTGGGAAAAATTATCCACAATTTAGAGCAAAAAATTATGTTTTTTCTGCTTCCCATATCTCAGTTCAAAATAATTTGTCTTCCCATCTGATTTCTAAGATCCTGAAGATTAAAATTTCCAAAACAATAATCCTGCCTGTTGTTTTGTATGGGTACGAAACATGGTCTCTCACTCTGAAGGAGGCACATAGATTGCAGGTGTTTGAGAATCGGGTGTTGAGGAGGATATGTGGGCCTAGGAGAGAAGACGATGGGGTATGGAGAAAACTGCATTGGCCTAGGACAGGGACCGGTGGAGGGAATTGGTGAGTTCCGTCGTGATGAACCTTCGGGTTCTTAAGCCACCTAGTTAGTTAGTTAGTTGTTTTTTTCCTGTTAGGTACTACTAAATTAATGTAAGAGGTTATGTTGGCCTTTCAGTTTAAAACAGCACAACATGGGCATGTTTTAACATAGAATAGAATATACTTTGTTTTGTGTCCCATTGATACTTGATAGGCCCTAGAGAGGGATGTAGAACATTTCATAGCACAAATACAATACTTGTTTCTAATACAAATATAAATAGTAATTTACAGTCAACTACAGTATTACTTAAAAAAATAATTGCACAAGGGCGCATAAATGAGATAGGAGATACTTTTTTAGTGTTGGCTTATATTTCTTTATATTGTGAGGTTATGTCTATATCTTGTACTTGTACTGAGGATATCTGAGTTTGTTTGAAAACTTCCTGTATTATTTGCTACAAATGATAATGAGAGTAAGAATTTACTGGCTAGTGGAAGAATATTGAATACCTTACATGACTTTCTCAAATATTTTGGAGAAAGTTGTTGGTAATGAAATTGGTCTGATTTTTCAACTTTTTTTATATACAAGTGTAACTTCTGAATATTTAGGTCATTCTGGAGAAACTCCTTCTGCCATTGGTTGAGTGCAGAGATAACTTAAAGGAACACTAATGCACAGATTTTGAGTAAAGTTGTTGATATTTCATCATAATCACATGAATTTTATTGATTTGAGAGGATGCTTTTAATTTCATTTGCTGTCATGGGCCTAAGATTTGTGTTTGGAAAGATTTTAGGAACTGCTTGATTCAGGTACTTGTTGCATCTTCTGTTGCTATGGTTGTGGTGTCATTGTTCATTCTTTCTGTAATTTATATAAATGTATAAATGTAAATGAGTATCGTAGAGAGTGATGAATCATGGATAAATTACTGCACAAATGTTTGTGTGTTACAAACATTGTGGCTGCAAAATGGAGTGGTCACTTTACAAATGCAGGTCCAAAATACTATTTACTGCTGTCTGTTTCTTCATTTGAAATGTCTGTTGCTGGAGTGAATGCCCACTCGTATTATGCAATTAAAACCATAGCGATTTTCCAATACAAAGTGACGTTATGTGAAAATGAGAATCATAAAGTTAGATTTCCACATTGCTGGTCATGTGTATTTTTTTGGTTTTTGTTCGAAATAACACCAGAGTGTAAACGTATGGTCGCCTAATTGAAATTGCAGATGATGTTTCAGAGACTGGAATCTGGCTCTGTAATTAAATTTAGGACGATGGGTAATGTCTGTGCGTTTTAAACCATCATTACAGACCTTTGTATCTGGTTTGTTCTGTACATATTTGATTTATTTGTGGTTGTTCTGTTCATAACATTTGTCTGCCTGTCTTATTTCATCACACGGGTCGTGTTTTAGCTACAGGCAGAAACATGCGAAGTTGCCTTTATCAGCAGGGCCGCCATCCGCTGCACAGTACAGGGGCGTGGGTGGGCAAAGTAAATAAAAGAAAAAAGTCACTGACAAATAGGGAGGTTTTAGGTTCTCACGGTGACAAGTATCAAATGGCTGTCTGATGGGATGTTGGGCCTTGCAGTCTGTCGAAGATTCGCCCTGATGACGGAGGCATTAAGCACTTACGAAACATCGGTGAATATGTACCAGACTACACGGTGCAACATCACAGAAGACAACAACAGTATTCACTACTGAATAGGCATAAAGTTACGGACAGCGGAATTTTATTTCTTTAAAATATTTTACAAGATGGGTATATACATACATTAATCTTAATATAAAGGCAAAGATCAAGGACATTAAGAAGAACAGTTTGAATTCGGGGGATGATTTGTACCTTACATTTTAGAATGTTTTGCCTTCTCGGAAATTAAAATATACAGAATGACATTTAATTGTTATTTCGTATGGGTTTGTGATGATAAATTAACAAGTGATAACACGAACTTACATTTAAATAGGCTTTTTGATAGTTTCGTTGAAATGAAACAGTGCCCATTTCAACTGCTTCCTGCTTCAGTCGTACCTCGAGGTGTGTCAGATAATTCCGTCTTTCTGACGCAGGGCTCCTTAACTTTGCGTGTCTGTAGGCATCTCTAGGAGGTACAAAACGTATGTTGTGTGCTTTGCGAAACACAGGTGAAAATGACCTTCGGCAATTTGAAACCTGAGTTTGAAAGTTTGAGCAGCAGGAAACTTCTTAATTACTGTTTTATTGGTGTCATGGAGAACGTAGCTCGAGATAAGTTACCATTCAAAATGGGCACGTGGTGACTCTCTTTGTAAATTAAGGGGTATCCCAACTAAAAGGTGTTCAGAGACGCTGTTGAAACATGCCACTACTGCGTCACGTTAAGGAGATGATGAGTGAACATTATTTGTCTCCTTTCTTCAATCTGCCACCTTCTTCTTGTACGTTTGGAAGTAGAAGTTCATGAACAGGCTTAAGAGGAAGGTGCCGTTCGTGGCCAACAAGACGCTTAGAAGTCGGGAGACGTGGCAGTCCGAGACGAGGGTGAATGCCAGGTAGACCAGGGCCACCACGAATTGTACCTGTGAACAGACCGTTCTTACAGCGCTCCAGACGCTAGAACGCAGACGGGGGTCGAGGGGAAAGGACGACAGTACTTGGCATTTTCCCATCCGACCGCGGTCTCTCTCCAGTGGACATAGGCAGCTATTTGTACGGGAATAAGACGGCTGGAACGTGGAGGACCGTCATAGAGAATGCGTTGAGTTTCAAGACAAACCTTGCCTTGTCTTATTTTACACTATGAAGGAAGGAATCAGACGCAGAAGGAGATGTGGAGTGTAACATCCAGAGGGAGGCAGTGGGAGCTTCTGTTTGGTTATGAGACGTGGGACGCGCATGCAGCTTGACAGCAGACATTCGATTATGCAGTCTGGTACACTCGGGGATGATAGGAAAAATAAGTTGTACGTGTCAGATGGATTGAACTGGCATAGGTTGAGGCAGGTAGGCAACAATTTGTGAGCCCGGTAATGGAACGCTTTTTTGCATAACAACGATAAACAAGTTGACCAGCTGAGTGCATGGGGTTGCTTACTTTCTGTTACATATTCCTAGGAATAACCAAGGTGTAGTCCGCCTTCCACATGCACTGAAAGCTGTTTCATGTACTTTGAATTAATCGTGCGTGGGGCACTTATTAAATCTTGGACTAACTTACCAGTTGTATCACGGTCATGTACTTTTTCCACCAAATGTATTTCTGGTACTTGGGCCCCATCGCTGCTACCATGTAGTAGAAATACATGACGACGTGTACCAAGGAATTGATGAATCCCATAACAACTCCTTGTTCACCTAAAAAGAAAATCCGGTTTGTGCTAATCTGGCTAATCAGATTCTATGTCCTACCAGTGCGTTTCGCGATCTTTTGAAACCGAAAGAGAGAGAGAGAAGAGAGAAAGTGGTGGGGGGAGTAGCGATAGGCACTACTGTTATAAATGGGGGAGGGGTATAAAAACCGAAGCCCATCTAAGTACTATTTAAGAATTCGGTCGTACCGCGAAGAAAACACCGCACTTCACCATTACAAAGATCAACTGGTTAACGCTGGTTAAGGAAATAATCGCTGTTTACAGTGAGAATTGATACGAAAGCTATAAATACACCTTGTGCGCAAAATGTAGACTTACTGATTATTAAAGCAAGTGGTATATATAATTACTACTGGGGTTTAAAGCGTTCTTATTAGAAACGAGTTTTGAGACTGTTGGCAGTAATGTCTATTACTTCGCCGCCTTCAGATTCAGTCCATATTCTCGGTAGACCGGCTACCCTCATTGATGTTTTTCGTGGTTTCCCTCAGTCCCTCAAGGCGAATGGCGGGATAGTATCGCAGATGAGGCTACGGCCGCTTCCTTCCATATCCTTTCCAGCAGTCCAGTCCAGTCCAGTCCAGTCTGAGCAGTTAACAGCGTTGTCAAAGGAATCACAAGTAAGTCCAGCCCGTATTACTGGAATCTTTTAACGTAGGATTTACATCGATATAATTTTCCGATTTGTCCTTTATTCCTCACCGTCCGTCCATACCGTTTTCCAAATAATTATTATGTACTGTTCTGTGTTTCGAATAATGTAGCATTTATACATCGTAGTCTCTAATTGGTCGGCAAGCCAACACACGGACCACAAAACGAGTTAGGAAAGAATGCTTTACTGCAGTATAAGTAGGCTTACCTGGGAGATACTTGAGACAGGCCCATGAATATACCACCTGTGAAGCATGATGGTACACGTGGAGGAACGAAACTTGTCTGTTCTTCTTTCGGAGCACGAAAAACACCTGAAAAATTGCAATCGAACTGCTGGAAAACGAAGTGTAAAGCACGAGC